>JAWDGP010001678.1:1317500-1470000 GCA_033675545.1 Elysia crispata | reverse complement strand
TATTTAGTTTTACACTCCTCGACTAAGGAACAAATTAGTACTAAATGAATACGGTTGAACTGAAAATAGGTATGTGAATTGAGAACTATTTGACTAAAGACGTTGCTGCGAACTTGTTCCTGATGAGCCAAAGACGTTACTGTAGTGAAAGTACTGTATTGTTGTTCCCAAGAAGTTACTGCAAAAAAAGCTTATTTATCCCTATAAAGTGGCACCAAAAATAATATTGTTGTCCCCAAAAGATGGCAGTAAAGAAAGCAGTGCTGCAAATATAGTACTGTTGTCCCCATAAACTGGCGGCAAAGATAGTAGTCTTGCAGAGATATTACTGCTGTCCCCAAAAGGTGGCAGCAAAGATAGTAATGTTGTCCCCAAAAGGTATTTGCAAATAAAGTGCTGTTGTCCCCATAAAATGACAGCAAGGAAATATTGTTGTTCCCAAAAGGTGGCAGCAAGGAAAGTATTGTCCCCATTAAATGACAGCAAGGAAAGTACTGTTGTTCCCAGATGGTGGCAACAAGGATAATACTGTTGTCCCCAGATGGTAGCAGCAAGGATAGTACTGTTGTCCCAAAGATGGCAGAAAGGATAGTACTATTATCCGAAGATGTAACTACAAAGATAGCACATTTGTTGCCCAAAGGTGGCAGCGAAGATTGTAATTTTGTCCATAAGACGTGATTGCAAAGATAGATTTTAGTACTTTGTGCGAAAGAAATGGCTGTTCTGTTGGTAACAAGATTGGACTGAAATCTAATGGCTTTGAGAGTGAGCGACTTTCTTCTATGTTATTGAGTGCAGAATTTTGGTTTTGTAAGAAAATTTTGCTTTTAAAGGTCAAGGTCATTTTTTGGCATACCGTGATTATATTGAACTCTACGGTGAGGTTAATTTGATCCATTTACAGTATTAGCTGTAGTTACTGGGCACTTATAGCCGGAATAGTTTTAACCTTTGAGAATTCGTGTGATTTCAGTTTAATAGGGCCTTGACCCTTCTGTGTGGCCGGATTAGTAATAGTATTTAAGTTGAAAATAAGTTTCATCTGGCGCACTACAGCCTTGTTTAGGCAGAGGACCACATAGCTATTGGATGAATTAATCTCTTGGAAGATTTGGCTGTGCTGTATGACGTGGTCTCAGGGGGTTGCACTGATCCACCACAGAATTTGAAGTAACGAGACAGACCCTAACAACAACATGCGTCAGACTGACCGTTAGGAGATTAGAACCGGACGTGAAGCCACTCGTCCACCCCATTACTGATGGGAATTTTTCATCCTGGTTCCCATGGTCACCATTCCTTCTCCTGCAGGATTAGTTCTTTGTCTCGGTCATCTTCGTCACGATGTCATCGTTAGACTCGTTTATCCCTGACTCTCAATATTCGTAAAATGTGTTTACAGTTCTTGTATTGTTAAAATTTGTTCTTCTGGGTCTTTTTCGTTTTTCGTTTATTTGGTATTGTTGTTGTTGTTGTTGTTGTTGTTGTTGTTGTTGTTGTTGAAGCATTCTTCTTTCTTTTAACAACAGATTAAATTCATAACAGAAACATCAACAGTTAAAGTAATGACTGCACAGTGATTGCCTCGGGGACAAAGAAAAGCGAATGTTTTTTTGCGCGAAGCTTCTAAAGCCAAATATATAATTATATTTTTGTCTCTGCCATTACCGTTTCACGTTTATCGTCTTGCTACACCGTTGAAAAAAACATTCTCTTTTCAAGCTAAACTGGACAGTACAGTAGCAGTGAAACATGCCAACAGGTCTAAAATTAGACATGTATCTCGAAGATCAAAAATATTTATGTTACTTATGAGATAAAATCTTTTTACGTATTAATGGAGTACTAATCAATTGACTCCTCTCTCTCTCTCTCTCTCTCTCTCTCTCTCACACACACACACACTATCTCTCTCTCCCTCTCTCTCTCTCTCTCTCTCTCTCTCTCTCTCTCTCTCTCTCTCTCTCTCTCTCAAAATAGAAGAATCCTGGCTTGTTGCATGATCCTGCTTTCTGATTGGCACCTACTCATGTTTTGTTCTTGTCCTTTTCTTATATAATTTGTGTACTTTTCCCGGAATTTTTCAACCGATGTGCCGTAAGCTGCATTCTTCTTTTGTCTATTACTGTAATCATCACATTTAACTTTCCAAAGGGCTGGTAAAGTTTTGTAAACCACTATACACTCCCACTGAAATGCCCTGTCGTCTTCTTTCTCAGACACGATGGCGGCACGAAATCTGGAAGAAAAATGATCCTTGCACAGTATAATTGACGGTCGCCACAGTATTGCGCAATAAAATGTCAAACCGATTTCGACTGAGTCAATAATATTGCGCAAGTCGTCAATATCGCCCATATACGGTTAATTTGATTGTCAATATCGAGTATGGACAATTAAACTGCGCAATAAAATTGATCGTGTATGGGCGCCTTAACAGGACCAGGTAAAAATTGAAGAATAACAACTTGTTTTGTCTGCCACACTTCCAACCTATAATCACTATAATGTAACAGCAATCAATAAAGCTTTAGATTGTTCATCGCGAGACATTTTGTATTGAAACTAAACACTGTGAGTGAAATATTAATCAATGTATCCGAACCAATACAAAGAGTTGAGGAAAAAACAATTCGAAGTAGTTTTCAAATACTCACATGAGACAGACTTTCCGTAGAGGGATAAAATCAAAGTTAACTAAATCTCAGATAAACTACAATTTATAAAATGCAAATAGAAACCGAATGCAAACATCCCTGATATTTGAACAGGAATTTAGCCAATCTGAGGAACTCATTAACTACATTTTATACGTTGACAGAACGAATCTCGCTACATATTGATAGCAAAATACGAAAGAGCTCGATTATGAATTTTTGACTGCTCTGCAAGTAGATCTGAGAAAGTTAAACGACTAAACGCAAACATAACGATCTAGAAACCAGAGTTAGATTAGTAGTCTCGAATTTGAATCCGCAATCTGAGACTTCCCAGTTCTCCTCTCTCCAGTCTTCACGAGATTCATGCTGTTAGATCTAGATCCAGACGTGGAACCCGTCATCTCAATGTCATTGAGAGGCTGCACACATTTTGTTTTGATGGTATTACATTAGTTTTTAAATATAAAATGGTTTGCGCGGCTCATAGATCTAATCTAGATCCAGATCTAGATGCTAACTTAACACTTACAATTCAAAGACCAAGTGGATCTAGAAATCTAGATCTAGACTTTCGTAGATAATTATCTAGATATAGATCTAGATTGGATCTAGAATTAGCAATCGAAGACGGAGTTCTGAAGTTCGGTCTAGATCTAGATCTAGTTTAGTTCAATTTAATTTTTAAAGCAAGCTAAGATTTTGCTCTAAATTAAAAGATTTTGTATGGCCCGAAAATGGAAAAGCTTCAAAGAATCCATTCAACTCAAGTTTTGATTTAGATCTAGTTGCTCATGAAGAGCAGAAGCACCAACCTAGATCTAGTATTTAGAACAAGATCTAGTTACACAAGAAGATTGAAAAGAAGCCAACCAACCTAAGATTTAGATCTAGATCTAGATATGGTTGCCGTAAACAAACGCCCAATCACAAAGCCATGCAGACTCTTGCACTCTAAAAACCAATTTTTTTTTTAAAGATATTATTGTAAATCAAGTAGTTTTTTGCTTATAGAGAGTACGTTATAGCAATAAAAAAAATTTTTTTATCATGTCAATGACCTTACGAAAGCCATTTTTCACCAAATTTATTAATAATACACATTTTCTCTCCAGATAAAGTTACTTCATTCATTTTTGTTTAGATGTATGCATATACAGCCATCAACTTGCTAGATCTTGATAATATAAAAAGGACACTTTTAAGAAAAGACAAAACATTCTTACTTGGCTAAAGCTGATTTTCTCTTATCCTGTCGTAAGCCCTGGCAATCAAGTCCACAGCAGGAACACACCATATCCTGCCATCACTGGAAACTGGGGACGCATCAAAGTCCCAACGGAACACAAATGTTTACTCCACCTGTGCCACATCGTCTGCAAGAGGCCATCAAAAATAATCCTTCCTGCCTTTTGTAGGTGCAAGAAATTTAATGGTGGCAGTGGATTTTGATTGCACATCAATGACTTGTCCTATATAAAACATCAAGTCATAATAAACTGCCAGTCACTGGCCTTGGCGCTCAAAGGTGAAAATGTCAGTAGAAGTGTCCGAATCATCATCGTCAGAAGAGGACGAGGAGCTGTTGGAGCTATCAAATGAGCTGTCATCTTCCAAAATTTTCCTTCTCTTCCTTGGTGGAGACACGATGATTGACGATTCATCTCCTTTAACAAATGCCTTTAAAGCTGCCTCTAACTGCACTTTTGTGCCTGAAACTTTCACCCTCTTACCCAGAATAACTTTCAAGTACTTCAGCTGATTTTTCAGTGCTTCCACCCCACTGCAGGAGACCGCCTGAATATCTTGCACTGAATGGACTGGACCGTCATGTTTCAGCACACAATCCATAATGCGCTGTTTCTCGACGGCCACCTGCAGCTCTTTCTCTTTCTTCTTTCTCTCGTTGTCTGTAATCCTCTCGTGCACCTGAAGCCACACTACCTTTTCTTGTTGCCGGTGCTTTGTGCGAAGGGCCTTTGAACACTTTTTAGAAGCTTTTAAGACATGCTCTCTTTCTGTCTCAGACTTTCTAGCTAACCAGGCTACAGTCTTGTTTCGCTTTAACATATTGCTGGTAGAGCGATGGTGGAGCGATGCATGACGCTTAGTCTGGATGTTGTAATCCAAATCTCAAAATGCATGCTCTCCAGACAGATTTGTTAAAGGACACTCTTCAAGCGTAGTGCGGACTTCTTGACTAACTGCCCCTCCAAAAACACCATCTTGCATAAAATCTGCCAGCTGCCGAATAGCGACTTCTAAAAATTTCTGCAAAATGACTCTCAAGCATTTTGTCATCAAAACTTCCTGTTTGGTGGCTTGATAGTGAAGGGAAGTATCGACCTCATCCAAAAATTCTCCATCAAAAACACCACCACACTCAATGCTAAAGAGGGGCTGAGAATCTTGACACCGTAATCTCAAATTATTGGTCATGAGCTGCACGTAGGTGTGGAAATCAACATACTGCACCGAGATGTTTATCAGATTCCAGTATGGCTTTGTGACATATGTATGTAACAGCCCAACTGCAGCGAGAAGTGTGGTGAGTCTTTCATCTGTTATATCCGCCAGGACGCTTTGAAGCTTCAAGTTATTTGAAGATGAAAAAGAGTGAAGGAAAGCCATGTCCTCTCTATGGTGGAAAATAGCAGTGGCATTTTCAAAAAGCGAATTGAATCTGTTTTGCCGATTTGGTTTCTTGCTTTTTACAGTATGCCAACCATTCATGCCGTCATCCACTCTTTTCATCTCCCCTGGGACCGCGTCTGCTGATGTGCGGATGAGTCTAGCCGTGACAGATTCGCTAGACCCCCAGTTCTTAAATTGAGGTGCTGAATCTCTGAGTGAGAAGGACTTGAATTTGAAGAACAAATGTCCTTTTCAACATCTCGAAGTGCTGCCTCACATGAACTGGAAAGGCCAAGCAGGAAATGTGCATTGCAATAAAGAAAGTGTGTGTGTGTGTCTGTTTGTAGTGCTGTTCTCTTGTATACATTAAATTTTTTGTTGTAGCATTACATCACCGCAGCTCGATCAGACATCAGGCTGATTATTTTCTCCAAAAGACTCTTGAAAACCTGATCTTTCTCTTGAGGTGATACGTGGCAGTATAAGTCACTAAGCTCATCGAGAAGATTGATGGTGGTGGTTAAGAGAGTTTCGGAATCTTCGGTGGCAACGTCACTGAAGCCCAGATTGATGAGCGAGCCGTCTGAGAGTGTTATTTGTTTTCAATGTATTCGGCTTCTTCCATCAGTGTGCAGTGTCACACCTGAAGAGTTAAGGACTTTTTCTGAGGCGTGCACCTTAGATAGAACATGAGCGTCATTGCTGATGTTTTCTGCTGTTGATGCCGAAGGCAAATCCAATTTTTGTCCAAACAGGTTCTGCGATACAACATCAATAACAGTTGAGCATTTAGATATTGCAACACCAGCTTCTTGAAGGGCAAGCACAGTGAGGCAAGTGGTATCAGAAAACCTGTTACAGAGTTTCTCTCTTGTAGTGATGGCATGACGACTGTCGCTTATAATTGTCTTAATGGCCAATTCATCAAGATTTGACTTTTCTTCTCTCAACCTTTTGCTTGTTAGCTTGAGATGGCTCACCTTTTTTTGTAACAAGAGTATTTCATGTTTGCTATGTGCTAGCTCTTCTTCATACAGCTTGGCTTGTTTTTTTAAATCAGAATTAATTGATGTTAGATGCTGATTCTTCTTTTTAAGGCGTTAGTTGCTTTTATATACTGAGGATTTTGTAAGTTCATTTTGGTCTCTCAGCTGTACTTTCTAGTTCAATCCTCAAAGACGTATTCTCTTTTTCAAGAGAAGAAATTCTTTTAAGTGTTGCTTTGAGACAAGCTTTAGTCTGCTCTAACTTATGTCCCAAAGATTCTTGTACAGCAGAATGTGCACTGGATTTAGAAAACCTTTGCAGACTGGAGGCTGGGATTACTGTGGAAGTGAATGTAACAGTGGTTGGAGTTGGACAGAAAGCAGGTTTTGAAGAACTGCACACTGCTGAAACAGAAACCGAGGGATCAGAAGTTGCAGTCTTTGCAGAGGGGCAATTGACAGGCGTTGCTGTCGCTGAGATGCTGGCGGGAGGCATTACAGTACATGTGATAGGCTTTGAACAAGCGCATACCACATAAGTAGATTCTGCTTGTGATGCTGAGAAATCTGTAGATGAAGCAGCGATGACAGGCATTGTTGTAGAGCTGATTTCCTGGCTGCATGTTTTGAACTGCTGTTGTAGAAACTCTTGAAGTTTTCCTGGAGGTAATCTTTTTTTGTTTTTCAGTAGTTTCTTATGCTTGTGAACAATTTTGGAAGCTTTCATCCAAACTGTTTTAACGGGGTCCACAACAGTCTTTATTGATATACAATTCAGGATATCATGAAAAAAAGCAGGGGAAAAGTCCTCTTTCTTGACAAAATGAAGCAAGTCCAATACAATTTCGTTAGTAAGAATGCACTTTTTAAAACAAGGCTTCTTGAAAACACAGGTTACACCAAGAGCTTCAAGTGAGCTAGAGATGAAGTCAAAGTCAACCTTTAAACTCAAGAATTTGTTCTGATCACTTTCTCCCAATTGCGATACCTTCTCAGCTACTCGCTCTACTTGCAGTCTAAAGCGGTCTGCGGGTATGCAGAGTTCGGAAATAGCTTCTTAAACCATTTCTCAACCTGAATAGGAAAAGAGAAAAGAAAATGGTTGTGACAGAAGGTTGCAAGATTTCTCAATCTCACCCTAAGGCAAAAAAAAAATCCCCTTTTCAAATTTTCTTTTAACCCTTCTCCAAGATTCACCCCAAAAACGTGACATCAAAGTCATTTTTCAAAATATGTTGTATAAGCTTGTTATTAAGCAGAAGTGCAAGTATAGTGCTTAGTTTTCAGGATGTAAATTGTGAGTGCTGTACTTTGGACGGTTTTTGAGATATATTTCATTAAAAGATTGAAAATTATCTATGCGATGAACGTAACAAGAAACAAGTAGGTAATGAAAAAAAGACAAAAGACCCATTAAAATCAATTATTTCTTTAATATCTCAGTTGATTACCCTCAGGTATCAACATATAAAATATTGTTACTGAAAGAAAAATAAATTAATGCATATTTTTATCAAGAAATAAATGTGCCCAATTAAGTGACAAAAATTTTGACCAAAAAGTTTTAGTATTTTCAAAGAAAAAAGAAAAATCTTCTAAATCAACAAAGTTTTGAAAACACTGACATTATGCCATTTACCTAAAAATTCAAAATAGTTTTACAAGATCAACACATTGATAAAATAATAAAAGGAAAAAAATGCGCGATGAACGTAACAAGAGACCAATAATTTTAAATTATCAGCCAAAATTTTAAATAAAAAACATCCTTGAACATTTTAGAACTTTTAACTTAATGTCAACATTATAGGACCTTTACAGACTGCAGATAAATATGATATACATGCAATATGTTTGTTATCTGTTATTGACAAAGGGAAATGTGCGACAAACGTAACATGTGACGAAGCGGTTACTTTGTAAAGGAAAAACTCCTAAAGTAAAACCCAAAATAAAAATTTTTAACAGCAAGTTCTGCTTAAAGTTATGGTGCTGAACTTTAAAATCATATAATTGACTTTGTGAATCATAACATTTTCTATTAATTGAAAAAGGGAAATGCGCGACAAACGTAACATGTGACAAAAGTGGTTACTTTGTAAAGGAAAGACTCCTAAAGTAAAACCCAAAATATAAATTTGTAATAGCAAGTTCTGCTGAAAGTTCTAGTGCTAAACTTTAAAATCATATAATTGAATTAGTGAATAATAACATTTGCTCAGTCCAATTTGTTTCTTTTTTACTACCGGTATTCTGCCACAAGCCATACAAGAAATGCAATCTAGTAAGGAAATCCCACAGAGTGTGCAGACAATCAGTTATCCTTAACAGAGCCAGGAATATATATGTTAGAGTTAACAACATCAAAGTAATAAAGTCATACTTTTTAAATGCAAAATTAAAACAAAAATATTAGAATTTAGTTATGTCATTAAACAAAAACTTAGCTGTTGAACATCTTTTTTGCCTCAGCAGTCAAAAACATGTGCTCGCGGGCATCAAGATCTGGAGCTTCAATAGCCACAAGAGCATAAAGGGGCATCCAACTGGTGTCCTCTACTGTTGGCCATATAAAATGATCCCCTACTTGACGAGCAAACTTGACTTGGGCTTCCTGGCCATCCTGTTGTAGTATCTGGAGGGTGGGGGGTGTGTGTTAGGGAAGCGCAAACAAACAAAACATGATTATAAAGCCACAAAATATTTGAATAATAGAGCTGCATGAGGTTTATAATGGATATAGCAAAAGCCTTAGCTCATCATTTTAAACATCATATTGTACTCCTGTTGCAATTGCTTTTGTTTTCGGGTCACTTTAAAAAAAAATCAGCTATGCCCTAGTTTTTACACAATATCAACAATATGCTACAAATTCAGAAAGTTAGATACACAGTCATGATATTGAAAATACTATTACTGCCAAAAAAAAAATACTCACTGTCCCCAAAAATTTCTTCTGCCCTTTTTTTCCTGGAAACATTGCTACGACCCAAGAGCCACAACTCAGACTCCTCTCCATAGGCTCAGCTCCTTCAAGTCCTAGTGAATTGCTGTCATCACTTTGAGAGGCGGAAGATTCTTGGACCTAATGAAAACAATTCAAAACTCTTTACCATACTAATTTAACTTAGGTCAATGAAAAATACAGCTAATAAATTTTAATCAAAACAGTTGGCAATCTTTTTTTCGTCTGCACTTACAGAGTTTTCTTGTTCTGCAGAATTAAGCTTAAACAAGTTAAAGAACATAGAAGTTTGTATAAATACAGGGCATTTTTTTTAAACTTTCAAATTCACTATTTTATCATTACGCCTGGAACCCCTGTTTATTTTGGCCTTACTGAAACAAACAAAAAATTATGTAGGCCTTTGTACTTTAGGTGTTGCTACAGTTAAAATTCCATTAGTTTGTAACCATAATTATAACTTACAATCAGGTCGGAGATGTCATCATTGACTACCGCTAGTGCCAGGTCTTCACCATCCTTGTCAATGTCATTCTGAGGGGTTGCCTGGTTGTCACTGTTCTCAGGGGCACAAACATCAATACCGGAAGCTAAGGAATTTGTAAACAAAAAATTTATTAAAGCTTTTAATCCCATTGGAAGCATACTTTAAATGGATAGATGGAGTAAATAAGAACTTAAAAGAAGCTTGACTACTAAAATTGTAACATAAAATGTACATGTATAGCTCATTATAAGAAATCATCAGTGTAATATTTGATTTCATTGCACTGAGTGGTGATGATTTAAAATTTTACTTGAGCCTGTAAGTAGGCCTATGGGCATTTTTGGAGAGACATCTGAGTAAAGATTTTGAGTAATCATGTTCAATTTATTTGTTAACTTAACTCTTAATTTACCAGCCCCTTGTGAAATTCCAACCCCCAATTTACCAACGTAGGGGAGATAACTCTAATCAATTTTCGACTTGATTTTGTAAATGCGCTATAGCTGAAACTATTTGATTTTTCTTAATTTTGTAAAAATTGTAGAAAAATAGAGAATTGGATACTCTTTCATATGATATATAACAAGACATATATAAATTTGAACATGATAGCTTAAAAAAATAATAAAATACAAATTTATGGGAAAAAAAAAGTTTTACTTCTTTTTGTTTGGTTTTTAATACGAAGGCAGGCTGATAAATAAGGGCCGTTTTTGAATAACTTTTTTATTTGAAGGACTACAGAAGCAAGTTACACATCAAATGAAAGCTTAGAGTCTCACCTATCTGATGAACTATCATTTTTCAACATAGTCACCATCGCGTTCAATACAGAGGCGCCAGCGTTGTACAAGTTTTCGCATTCCGTCGGCGAAGAATTCTGGTGTCTGGGATCGGCACCAAGTGCGAACATCCGCCTCAACTTCTGCATCGGTTTCATAGTGATTTCCTTTGAGATGTTTCTTCAGCAAAGGAAATAAGAAAAAGTCAGACGGGGCCAAATCAGGACTGTATGGCGGATGTGGTATGGTAGGAAGTTCCAACTGCTGTAAAGCGCACTGGGTTTGGCGACTGGTGTGTGGCCGAGCATTATCGTGCTGGATGACAACGTCTTTGACTTTGTCCTGTCGAACCCATCTGAGTCGGCCCTTCAATGCACGCAGAGTTGACACATATCTCTCTGAATTTATTGTGCCTTGCTCCAAAAACTCAATATGGACGATACCTTCCATGTCCCAGAATATTGTCAGCAAAACCTTTCGAGCTGATGCGACGACTTTGAACTTCTTCGGGGCTGGAGAGTTCTTGTGTCGGTACTGCATAGACTGCATCTTGCTCTCTGGGTCATAGTGATGCACCCAAGACTCGTCACCAGTGATGATGCTCCGCAGAAAACGCTCGCCGTCATGAGTGAATCTTTCCAACAGTTGTGTACAGATCGTTTTCCTCTGTGCCTTCATTTCCACAGTGAGCTGTCTCGGTACCCATCTTGCCGAGACTTTCCTGTAACCAAGGTGGACTGTGATAATGTGATGAACTCGTTCTTTTGAAATGTCAAGCGCATTTGCAATGTCTTTTTGTTTCACTCTTCTATTTGCAACAATCATTTCGTCTACCTTCTGTTGGTGCATAGTGTCAGTTGCAGAGACCGGCCGCCCGGGCCTTTTGCGATCACGGACTGTTGTTTCTTTAGGGTCTTCTCCTCGATAAAATCTCGCCCACTTTCGAACTTTACCTTCAGTAAGACAAGCATCACTGTATACAGCTTTCATTCTCTTGTGGATGACAACTGCAGAACATCCTTCTGCAGTAAGAAACTCGATAACAGAGCGTTGTTTCATAAGGTGGTCATTTCTAGAAGCCGCCATTTTCTCACCGACCGAGATCGCTGCACACATATTGCAACGTCACTGATTGTGAACGCAAATGACGTCACACAGATTTATTTTGTGAAGTGTGGTTAGACAATTGGTTCGAGAGTATGCATGCAAAATGTGAAGTTTCTAGCGCGGTTATTTTTAACCCTTAAGCCGTGGTATATATTTGTGTTGTGCTGTGGGGGATTTTTTACTTAATTATAGTGAATTAGTTTAGGATCAAATGAGGCTCAAAGTTATGAAATAAACCCCATATAACTATATATATTCTGAAAGAAGAATAAAAGGGCTTACTAAAAATTACAATTTTTATTACAAAATATATATATGCAAATGTGTGACCTTGACCTTTATGTGAGATTGATTATGAAATAAATAAATAATATGACTTTCTGAATATGATAACTTTGAATTATCTCTTATTACAAGCCTGAAATTATGTCAGATGGGTAGCCCTATTATTCTAGTTTGCAAAAATATATAGTTTATGGGGGTTTGAGTGAAAAATTTGTCTTTTACAGTCAAATCAGAAAAATTAATCTGTTGCCTGTATAAAACAAATCGCTAAAGTACCCCGGTAGAACTAGAACTATGAGGGACTCAAGGAAAACAAAGCTGTAGAATAGAAATACTCAAAGCAAAGGTAAGTTTGATAAGTATATACCTCTGAAGAGTATAATCCAATTATGCTCCCGCTCGCAGCAGTTGCTTTATTGTCGGCATGGGCGCTTCCTCGCACCCTGGTTCGTCACATGTTCCAATTGAGGCGCGCACTTCTGATGGCACCCGACCTGACAAGCTGGGCACCAGTACCTGGACCTGCTGCGACCCCTGCTGCTTTTTTTGTCCTTTGACCTGTTACTGCACACATAACAGTCCTTTTCTTTCTTACCCTCAAGCAAGACAAGGCAGTGTTGAGCAGGTAGTTGCTCAACTGGTTGAGGAGTCGGCACTCTTTCATGGCCTTCACACAGGGCCTCCACAACCTCTATCAAGTACTTATCCCTGTCCATTTTTCTTCCACTATGTAAGCAGAAAATGATCCAACTATTCAGCACTGAAATGTCCAACAGATTCTGAAAAATTTTTTTCCAGTAACGTCTAGTTGACCTTTCAGATGCGTAATGACAAATTTGTTTATCACTTATGTCCACGCCTCCCATGAATTTGTTGTAATCAAAAATTGCAGAAGGCTTTGTTTTGGTCTTACCCCTAATTATCTTCTCTTCTAATGTAGCATCATGGTTTGTGCTGATGAGAAGCACAGGCTTATTTTGTGACTTCTTTTCCCGGAAAGATAAAGCTAACATGTCAGTATCAAAGAGACGCCAGAATTTTGCTTCACCGACTCCTAGTTTCTGATTTATGCCTTGCGGTAAACCTTTTGAATTACCTCTAACTGTTCCAGTAAGAACTGTTCTATTCTGATAAAGGTATTCTGCAATCTTTGGCTTGGTATAAAAATTATCAGTGTATAAATGATAACCCTTATTTAGAAAATGTCCTTGTGTCATAAGTCTTTGAACTACACCAAAGGCCTGACCTTCGTCGTGTCTAGTGTCGAGCTCCTTACCAGCATATATCTCTAAATGATTGACATAACCATTACTGTCACATAGTTCAAATTTTTTCAGCCCAAAGCGAGCATGCCTTTTGTTGGGCATGTATTGAATGAAGACAGTTCTGTTTTTCATCCCTATCATACTTTCGTCGATAGACAAATTCTGCGAAGGAATGTAGTGTAGCTTTGATTTCTGATTTACAGTATCAAGCATCACCCTAACCTTGCACCAAGGATCATAACCTTCTTGCCCTCTAGCTATTTCAGTTTCTAAATTGTTCAAGTGAAGCATTCTAGAAATGATATTGAACTCGTCAACCGGCATGATGGATCCAAAGTAAGGGTTACCTGAGATTTTCTGGTTGTCCAATAACTGTCGCGCACTTTCTTATGTGTAAGGCCCATATTCAGCAGAAGACCAACATATTGCTTTAGTCTTTTTATTTCTACCCCTCCTTCTGGCCATTTAGTGTATCTGCTCTTTGGATGATCCTGTATCCATGCTTTTATCTCATCTGAACCCAACAACTGATCTGCGTATCTGTTTGTTTCTCTGCGTAGCGTCCCCCAAAAATTGTCATCAATAAAAAGGCTAAAATAGTCTACTGGATCTTTGCACTCCTCAGGAATGTTTCTAGCTGACAGAGGTTCTCTAACAGTAAAATTAATGTCATATACAGGCCTAAAATCTGTTTCCTTGGTAACTTCAACCCACTCATTCGTTGGTCTATCTGTCTGATTTCTAGATCTAGAACCAACTGCACTCGAGTCTTCACATTCACTATCACTAGATCTAGTATCAGTATCACTTTCCGATGAATCACTTTCTAGATCTACATGTGGTATCTCAAAGTCATCCTCTGAATCACTCCCACGATCAGCAAAGCTTTCAAATAAGTTTGTTCTGTGTCTTTTTCGACCTAATCTTGAAGGTCCAGACACTGGTTCAGTCATTTTTTTTCAAAGTTTTGTTACCACAAATTGAACAAGAAAACACAACATGTATCAACTGTAAACAGATCAGTAAAAACGAAACCAACTCGTTTCCGGAAGTTAATTTTATTTTAGTTGTAACTGTGTATTTACCAACCGGTTGTGAAAATAATATAAGGCAATGAAGCAAAGATTTCTGACGGCCGATTTGGTCGGCCGTCACAGCACAAAATCGGCCTTACGGCCGATATAATCGGCCGTCAACGGCTCAAGGGTTAAAGTTACAAGAAAACGGCCCTTTATTATCAGCCCGCCCTCGTATTTTGGGTGGGCTTATTTTAGAGATGAGCATGGAACTGTGCTAAACATAGTTCATCACAGAGGTGGACATTGCAGGATGCACATCCAAATGCTGTCTCAGGCCGTCTGCCAGAAGCTGTTCTAATGTCCTTAGCGCGGCATTGGTAGCATTGTTTTTTTCTGCCTGGGAGCTTCACACGGCGGTGAGCATTGGGTGCTTGGTTGGCCAGGCCTGCAGCAGCAACACCAGCTTCTGCTGCTGCTTTCTTTCTACCTCCTTCTTTGCAAAGGGACCTGGCAAGTTCCAGATGAAACTGAAAGTGTGACAATACTTTCGAACCCGGTGGGCGTGCTGTTGTCTTGTAAATGATGTAAGCATTTAGCACTGCCACTTCAAGCAGGTACCAGAAGCAGCTCCGCCACCACTTGTGGCTCTTGCGTCCAATAGGATAATATGACCTAAGCTGGTCATTCAGGTCAACTCCTGCCATGTTGTTGTTATAGTAGAGTATTGACACAGGGATGTCCTTCAAGACTGTGCCCTGTTTAGAGCGCCGCTCTGCTTGGTCGAGTCTTGGCGAAGCGTTGGTAGAAATTGTAGAAATTATTCTTTTATCTCTCCAGACGCAGGCAACAATGTTACCTACTTGCCTCCACTTGCACTGCCCAACAGTGAGGTTGCCTTTCAGCTCTGCTGGCCAGTGTCTGCGATTTGGTCTTGTGGTAACGCACGAGTAGGTCGAACATTTAGTAGATCTCTGGCAAGGGTGACTGAGCTGAAAAAATTATCCATGTAGACATGGTGATATTTATCCAGGTGTCTGTCAGTGAGAGACATGACCACATGATGGCCCAAACCATTTGGCATGGGGGTGTCACACTTTCCAGTATAAAACACAAAATCAGTCAGGTATCCGGTAGAGGATTCTGCGCAGCACCACACTTTTACTCCCCATGGTGTTGGTTTATTTCTAATATACTGCTTGAAATAGAGTCGACCCTTGAAAGGTATCATGGCTTCATCTACAGCCAAAGCACAACCAGGAGCATAGTAGGTTTGGCAGGCTTGTTCAACTTGCTCTATGGCAGGCCTGATTTTATACAAAGGATCGAACCCAGGCTCATTGCGTGCAGGTTGCGCTTCACTGTCGGCGAGGTGAAAGTATCTTGAAATCTGCTGATACCTGTTTCTTGACATTACACTTGCCACTGCTGGTACATGGAGGAGAGGGTCACTTGACCAATATAAAAAGTAAGATGGCAGCTGATGTATGCCAAACATCAAATTGATGTAAAGAAAGATGTTGAGTTCTCCCTCTGTGACTGGTTTGTATGACGCAGGAGCTCCCTGTTGTGTTGCATAAAGGTTTGTTTGCGTGGCCAGTGTAGTGATAAAAGTGTCAGGAATAAACAGTTTGAAGAATTCGGTGGGTTCAGATGAGTGATCTAAATCAAAATTTTCTATTTTGGGGCCTGTTCCACTGGTAAAAAGCCCAACTTCAACATCATGTAAGTCATCTGACCAAGGAAACACCCCATCAGCCCCTGCTAAGGGCTCTGGATCAGTGTCTGAATCTTCTAGATCTAGGTCTGAATCAATCTCATCTCTATTCTCCTCTAGATCTATATCACTTTCTTGATCAATATCCCCCTCCTCTTCATCAACTGGGGTCCCTAAACCATCATCTACATCTACACCTGGCTGCTGAGAGCAGATGCGATTCAAAAAATTGAAGGCCATTTTTGGTGAACTTCAAAAAATCGTAGCTCAAAAACTACTCAGTCAATCTTGACCAAATAAAGTGAAACTAAAACAGGAGGATGTCCGGAAGTAAACAAGCTCTTTTGTACAAAAGACAGGACTGGTATAATATTGCTATTCTCTATCTGGTAGTGCCTAGGGACACACTATGTCCATGGGCGATGGTGGGCGATCTGGTAAAACCCCTGTAAGGGCGATGCTAGGCGATGTGGTAAATTAAGAGTTAAGCGCATATTAACCTGGTAGGGTGTTGAAGTATGCATTATTCTTAGTCATGTTCATAATGATACGAATTTGTGAATGTGTGTGTGTGTATAATCATTGTAACAAAGGATCATTTCATACAAACTCACCTTCTTTATATTTGAAATAGTGTTTGGGACCAACAGCATCTCTACATTCCTGGCTGCAGACTCCAGGGCAGCAACAGCTCAAGTAGCTGCCTTCTATGCTGCCATCCCTCTCTGCCTTTAACCAGTGCAGTTTCTGGCTTCCTTTGATCACCAAGGGCTGCCTGTCTCTGTCCCGCTTGATGGAGCTTGAGGGTGTAAAAATAAAATGTCTCAAAAAATGTTTGCAGGAACCATCTCTGCTGGGCTCCACCTCAAGCCTATTTTGACAGAAGCCAAACATGTCACTTGCTGTGGCGATGACAGCCTGGTTGGCTTTTATTGCCCTGGTGGCAGCGCTCTTTACCACCGCACTCTCCCCATCTGAGGCCCCCTTGCCATGGCGACTACCGAAATAGTGCCTTTCTGCCGTCACCCCAAAGTCTTGCCAGAAATGAGCAAGGTCTGCAAATGGCCCCTTAGACTTGTACTGGCTTGCACAACCATCGGACCACATGTGGACGGACTGCAGGAGGAGCTGGCGTGTGTTCTGGAGATGTTGCAGTGTGGCCTTTGTAAATTGATGCACAGCATGGTGGTCGTGCGTCAGGTCGTCGGATATGGCAACCACTGACTCCGTCATGACATCCCCACAGTGGCCACATTTGTAGTAGACAACTGTGGGGTGGATAGTTGCCTGTTGGTGGTGCCAATGGGCGCTCTGGACCTCATTTTGATAAATGCAGGCGAAGTTCTCTGCAAAGTCAAGCACCATTACAGCAACACCATCGTTGGAGGCAGACTCCTTGCATTGCAGGAATCTGGCATGCTGAAATCGAGCTCGAAACAGATGCTCGCTCAAAAATGTGAGCTCTCTCTTGAGCTCGCACACAAGGTCAGCTGCAGCACCAGTCTTGGTAGCCAGCACTTTCCTTTTGATCTGATGTTGGAAGAGAGGCAGTGGGGAAAGGGAGTGGGGAAAGAGTGGCAGCAATTTAAATATTGTGTATCCAAAAACCTTCTTTGCTAAACATTCTTTATCCTTTCAGGAAATAAGTACCCTGTATTATTAATTGAAAAAAATTCTCTAATATTATGTCTGTCCTTGTAAGATTTGAAAGTAAGTAAGTTTCTTTTGGGAAAAATATGTGAAAGTGAATATGCACGTAAGGATCAACACACTGTTACTGCAATTTGCACGGCCTTCCTTTCAAATCATATTTTTTTAATAATACAAATAAGTTGATAATGAATACATGTAATGATATAATGCCATGTGTTATTTCGTTTGCTTGATAATGAAGCCATCCTTTGTAAGTTCCACTTTTCAACTAAATTTTAAATTGAGTCAGATTTAACTAATTATTTAAAGAATTCTTAATTCAAATATATTATGACTTAGAAAATAATATTAAGACCTGACTCAGTTCATATGGACAAAGGTGGGCAGTGCTGGATATGATCTTACCTGCTTGTCTTTGAAGACGACATCTTTCATCTCCCATCTGTGCCAGGACATCTGTTTGTCTGGATCGGTGGCCGGAAAATTATCCACTCCACACTTGGAGCACTGGCGATGGGTGCACACCTTGCTCTCCAGGCTGCAAACAGTTGTCTTTACTGCCTCCACCTCACCTCTGATTGCAAGACTGTGACTTTTATTGAGTGCTGTGACTTTGAGCCACACATTTGTGCAGTATTCACATAGGCACATGTTGAAGGTGGCGCTATTCAGCAGTCGAACAGTGACAGGCCTGCATTTTGCAAAGCAGCTGAATGACAGGCTAGCATTCTTCTGCTTTAAAAACTCACAGTGGAGCTGGAGGAGCGTCTGTTGGAGAAAAGTGTTTATTTCACCTGTTTTTTTGCTGACACTTTTTTTGTGCGGCAAGATGACAGCTTGTTGCCGGAAGAAATCCTGTGCCAAGATAATTGATTGGGGCCTGGATTTCCTTGGTTTTGCCTGCAGGCGCCTTATTGTTTTTGGGCAGGTCCTTGTAAGTTTCCCCTTTTTCGAATTAGAGAGAGACTTCAGGTGGGGAAACAGGGAACGCCTGATCGAAGCACTGGCGCTGCTTTTATTCTTACAGTTCTGCAAGCTTTGCAGCACTGACCGCCCTATCGCTGCCTCCTCTCCCAGCCCCGCTTTTCCAAAGAAGCGCTGCTTGCTCCTGGGCGTCAGCGTTTTTACAGTGGATGCTAGCGTCTCCACGGCAGCAGCCTTGTTTGCTGGCAAGCGAGACCTCACCCGCTGTAAAGCTTTGCGCTTTGCTGTAGTGGAGCGCTCATCTAGCGGGTCGTCCGTCACAGCAGTAGGTACTGGTTCTGCTGCTGGTGCAGGGACTGGTGTTTCTAGAGCCTTTTGCTCTGCATATTTCTGCCGTCGCTTGGCATTGATGGCAGTTCGCTTCTGGTGCGACATTGCAGATGCCCGTTTTTTGTATTCTTCCCTCCATTTTTCCTTTTGCGCCTCGTGCGCCAGGATCCCACCCCTAGTTGTCTTCTTCTCTGCTTCCTCCGCCTTCTTCCTCTCCCTGTAACGTGCCATCCTTACTGCCGTTTTTTCATTGGAGGCCTTCTTCGTCTCGTCAGTAGCCTCCGCCCTGTTTTTCTTGTTGCGGGTCTTGGCCCGCTCCAGCTGTCGGGCGTATTCTTCGGGCCTCTCTGCTTTAAGCCGCTCCCGGTATTCCTTTGAGGATTGTGCTCCTGATTTGGTAGGGCCTCTTGTTGGGGCCCGTTGCAGAGTAATGGGTGGCTCAACCATAGGCATTGCCGCCCGCTTCATGACCCTCAAGCTCCTCCTTGTCTCTTCAGCCATCATGTAGACAGGTACTGCAGAAAAGGTGGATCAAGTTTACAAAGACTTGTCAAAAATAAAAACAATCATACCATAAAAGGCAACCATCCAATCAATAAAAAGCACCCAATTTACGTTTTTAGAGATATGTTATACATAATAACAAAGTACAGATTTAAGCAGCTTTAACTATATAGACACCCCCTCCCAAAAAAAACAAGCCAACAAAACAAGAAAACGAAACCAAAACAAAAAATAAAAACAAACAAATCAAGACAACAAAAACAAACAAGTATTATGAAAATTAAAAGAAAACAACAACAAAAAAACAAGCGTAATTCCAGTCTAAAATCCGCTTACTGAAGCACCTGCAACCTATGGAGGAACAGACTTATGGGACGAACAAAATCGCTAGAAGTCATAGATCTAGGTCTACACTGCCTCTAGTTACGATCGAGTAGTAAAAATAAATGTCAGAAAGCATCACAGTTTAAAAATCAGAGTAAACATAAATTTGGTTTTAAAAAAGGAAACGAAAAGTATTCCTACTTCTGCAAGAAAGTTTTTCAGGGACATAGGCTTATTTACTTGTACTGCCTATCGATCGTAACTAGAGACCAAAGGTCGTCGTCACTTGTGCAGTCGCTACCGTAGATTGATTTTAAAAAATAGCAGAAAACTCCTCGGCTGTTGTGTGGTCCAGGAATTATTGCAAAATTAAAAGAAAACAAATACAAAATGCTTAACAATACTAAAAGATCCAATCAAATTGCAGTCAATCCGTGTTTATTATTATATCACAAGCACACTTCGATAACGCATCGTAACTAGTGACGTTCATGTTTCGGCTCTTAATACGTGCGTCACAGAACAAGTCCCGTCGTCTTGACATAAATCAAGTGTAAATATCATAATGAAATTTCATCAAATGAATTTGCACTGTTTCCTCACTATCGTGGTTGCGTTACGTTTTGTTTTTGCATAGATCTAACTTGGAGGACAATAACCCACAAAAGACAAAAAATAACACGCGATCGTCACCAGCAGCTGAATAGATTCGTCTCTCAATACGATTGCGTTGCATTCGCCTAAGTTTTTTATTTAAAAAGGAAATAAGTTAATTGATGCTTTCAGGATCATAGAACAGATAATTTCCTTTCAGTTGTGATGAAAGCTGTTTTGGCTGCTATTTGCGCCTGTCCGTAAAACTTCACAGTTCACTTAACACTGGGCACGATCGTAAATAGGAACGAACCTTTTTCGTTTCTTGTGACGTTCGCGTTAGATCTAGATAATTTACTTTCTTTCATAGCTTTGCGCACTGCTAAAAAAAACTTTGACTAGTTGATATTACATTTGAAAGGTTTCTTAAGGCAGGTCTATCGCTGCAATAAATAAATATAGGTTCTAAACTTATTAATTTAACATGTCAATGAAAACGATGCGTGTGATGATATTTTAATTTTATCGACAGGGCTCTAAAATCAACACAAACTGAGAAAAAAAGCATTTCATGGTAAAAAAAACTAATATGCACACATTATTTAATAATCAAAATAGTGTTTTAGCATTTACTTACCCTTTAATTGGTAGGAAAAGGAAAACGTATCGATCGTAACAGCAACGAAATTTTCAGAAACCAAACTTTCGAGTAGATACAGACGCTGGTCAGAGATGAAATGAGTCATAGAAACTAGTCCAGCTTTTGCCGCCGACGCTAAAGTTCCAGAAAAACACGCTTGGGTGGCACCAATAAAATTAGATCATTTGCATATCTAGAATTCGCCGTGAACGATCGTAACATCGGAAACGAGAAACGAACATGACCGAGGGTAATTGACCAATCATATCACCCGTTTTATGTTTCGAAGGGTAGATTAAGTTCTATTTATTGCCGACGATAATGATGTCAGTTCTAAAAATAGTTTGCGAACTCTCTTTACATACGAGATTTGAGCGCTAGGTCACAGTGTATTAATAGTACACCATAGTAACGAAAGTTACGATCGCGAATCAACAATTGAAGAAGTCCCTGTAGCCAAATGGGACATAATGTGGAGAAACCGTCTGCTGCTAAATGAAGATTAAACATTTAGTAACACTATTGAGCAGTTCAGATGAAATAAATTATTAACTTATATGCATTAATTGCTCCGAACATTTCTTTTGCCAAGCATGTCACACGTCATATGCTTTCTTTACATCTATAAATAGAACTCACTTACCATTTTAACCTGTTTAATGGTTGGTTCTGGGCACGAGACTGCTAGAGTTGCTTTGGCAAACATTTATGATTAGGAAAACACAGGTTTAATACATTTTTGTTAAATTAAAAGCGTGTTTTAATTAATGTTTTTTATGCACTATTACGTGGGTGAATCCTGGAGAATGACCCATTTATGGGCTGATTCCTAGCTTCAGCTATGTCTTGCATAGATCTCCGCTTCCGAGGAATTTTTGAAGGCCGATAGTCACCTACAAATGATTCAATGACAGAAATGTTATAACTATGTCTGTTTAGAACTCTCCCCTCTACATTCTTGCTGTAGAGTATGTAGCTATTGAGAAGTGCCCTACCTATCAAGGAAATAAAAACTTTTTTGGTCCATTTCAATGTACGGCGTTCTGCCAAATATGTGTAGACTTTGGCGTCAGACAAATCAACACCTCCCATAGCTTTATTATACACTTGGACAATACTTGGCTTCCTAATGTTCTGGCCCCTTCTGTTTACTACATTGTCATAGCCAGCTCTTGCAACAGTTGATGGAAGAACAGGTCTCCGATTTCCATCTTTGTATGCAACACAGAGTAATGGCCCTTTGCGTCGTTCTGCTACCTCTTGGTTTTGCAGACTCTGTTTCAAAATCTGCTTGGGCAAACCTTTGCGATTCACACGGACTGTGCCTGTGGCTGTGGTGTGCTCGTTGTACAGATCAATAAACAGTTTGGGAGATGAAAAATAGTTATCTAGCCCCAAATGGTGTCCTAAGTTCAGGCAATTTGCTCCTTGAAGCATACGGAAAACTAGATTGTAAATGGGACCTTCCACAGTCCTGTCCTGCCCATCAATGGCACCTTTGTAGACTTAAAAAAATGCAGTGTATCCTGTAAGAGTGTCACACAGACACCACAGTTTCACACCGAACCGTGCGTGTCTTTTGTTTGGCATAAACTGCCGTAAATGCGGCGTTTTCCCTTTGTATCCAATCATGCTCTCGTCGATGGAAATTGTTTCGTAAGGATGAAACGTGTCTTGAGCAACTCTGTTGAAATGCTCTATAAGATTTTTTATTTTATAAAGCTTGTGATCAGGGTGGTTAGGTTCAGGCTGGTTAGCATTGTCAGAGAAGTGTAAAAATTTGAGTAGTAAAAAGACCCTATCGCGACTGAAATGTTGCGGGAACCACGGAGTTGCTTGGCTGCTGTTTGTCACATCCCAATATGCTTTTAGATTTGCTTTTTTGTTCAAACCTATGTTGAAGAAGAATGCATGCAAAGCTTGAATTTCCTGTCTTGTAGTTTTGCCCTCCTTGATCCACTGATGGACTGTTGAGTGGGGTTTTCTGTGCAAGTACTCTTGGTGGTTGTCAATCCAAGATGCTGCATAGTCGTTTGTTTCTGCCACAATCATGTCAATGAAAGTATCAGAAAAAAAATAATTTTGCATATGCTGAAGGAGGAGCATTTCTTGGAGGCACATGCCTGACTTTGACACCAGGAACCCCTATAAATGGAATTTGTCCAGGCCCTGGATCCTCCCCAACAATTGTTGTCCAGATTCCTCCACCAAATTGCTGATCATCTCCCTCTCCATCGTTCCCCTGCTCGTCTTCATCGAGATCTAGTAAGATGAGATAAATAAAAAAACGTAAAGATAAAGGTCTTGGCTAGACCTAATCTTGATGTAGAAATAATAAATAAGGCAGAACAATTGAAAAAATTGAAGCAACTTTGCTCTTTGAATATGATTTTAGGACCTTTTAGACCCCAGATCTAGATCTAGATTTTGCAGTTTCTAGATCTAGATCCTCGTCATCTGTGTTAGCATACTGTAACTTACTCAAAGGGTTAATTTACTAAAAAAAAATATTTCAGCATGTAATTACAACCACATAAATAAAATGGAACCAAAAAAATCATACTTACCTTGTTCTGAGTCAGAACTATCACTGTAAGATTCTTCAGATGTGCTACCATCATCGAGAGAATCGTCTGAGATGTGATCACTTTCGTCACTCATTTTGAGTCTTGCCTTGCTTCTTGCAGTGAAAACAAACGAAAGCAGTGCTTGAAATCAACTCAGCAATAGCTTTAGATCAACATAATTGGCCATCAACATTGGCCAGGATTTTTAAAACTTGTGAAACCAAAGTCTGTTATCAGAGCCACGATCGTGGCTCATCGTATTTTTATGGAAGCCACGATCGTGGCTCATCGTACTCTAGAGGTTAAGGGTCTCAACACGATTTTGGTTGTCTTGAAATTGCTTAATCCGCGCGCCGTCTTTCATAAAAAGTTATTGCATTAAAAAGTAAAATGGATGGACTTTATGCTGATATCAAACAATGTCGACTTTTATCATTAGAAGTTAGATTTTCGACCCTCTCAATCCTTTAAACTGACGTCGAGTTCAGATGCACACTCTTTGTTCTTGATTGCTTGGTATCATGATAAAGCAGAGTTATTCGACTTAATAATGGTGTCATTTCTATTTATATACAACGAATGACGCCCAGCGGAATGGAAAAAGTAGGACGCGCTATGTATTGAGAGTCACGCGAAGATTGCGATGTGGCCCAAACTTTACGGCTGATAAGCATTTTTTAAACGGACGACAAAACATATACATATCGGCGAACTACACAGTTTTAGATACAGATAGAAAGAAGACAATTTTATCTTTTGAATGGTTTTTATTTGAAAAAAATCGGGTCATTATATTGGAAGATATCATAGTGGGAACTTGTTCGTATTGTTTTGTTACATCGCCGTAGCGAGGATTTTCCACCCGCAGCTGGCGGGGATTTGTGGTACCTACTACTATTTTGTGTCATCAAAATTTATCCATGAATATTATTATAACATCACCCAAAAAATATGAAGCGGGGCAACGAGAAATGTTTTTTTTTTTTTTTTAGTGGGGCAATACGAAAAGTCATCGTTATTGGGAACAAAAAGAGCAAATACACTCCTCTGATTCCATTTCCTCAAGGGGAGTGGTCAATACATGAATGATGAAACCATTCATCACAGCTGTCGCATGCAATCCAATTTTGGGTTAGTCACAAAACCTGTTTCGTCGGTTTTGTAGATTTGATCAGGCATGTCCTTCACAACAGATTTTTCTAACTTCCTGTAGGAGTTGGAACCAATGGTGAATTATTTCAGGATCGTCTGCCTCTTTTCCGCCACAACTTAGATGGTCTGTTGTTCTACGGCTTATTTTATGATGCCTCTGAAGAAACCCCTGTAGCCAGTCTTCACCAGGTCGGCCTTCTGCAAACTGCGTTTTGATTTCGTTGGTCTTCACAAAATCCTGTACTATGTCTCTGACCTCTGCAGAGAACCCCCATCCCCAATCTGCTATGAGAAGGATGCAGTTCGCCATTTCTTGTTTGATATGAGGAAGGCCTGGGCTCCTATCCTCATGGGCGTTGATGGAGATTTTTCCTGTTGTGCGTAACCATAACGCCTTGTGGCCAACTCCCAAATGCTTTGCTGCAGCATATGCAGACATCTTCTTCCCCATAACAGCATTGAAGGCCTCTTTCATTTTTGGATCCTGGCTATAATTTTTCCGACCTCCAGCTTCTTTCCTTTTATAATTTCAAACCATCTGTGTGTTGGCTGGTGGACTCTACGTCTCTCTCTAAAGATATAGTGAGGAAAACTGTATAACCTACACAACAACACCACAAAACAAATAATAACTCCTAACTCCAAATAAATCTTGAAATCACAAAATATCCATAAACCGACCCACTAATTAAAACACATGTAAACTAAAACGGAATTACACATGTATAAGCAGATTTTAACCCAAGATTACACCACTGAACGTAAACTAATATAAAACCAAAATATTAAAAACCAAACTAGGAATTAAAACTAGAACCAATCTAGAATTAGAACTTAGAATTTGAAAAGCAGTACAACACTAGAATCTACAAGTTAGAAATTAGAACTATAAAGAAGCTACAAAGAACGTCTATAAGAACCCAATCAAGAGGTTGAACAAAATCAGTAGACTCAAGTGTCTCAGTAGACTAAGTAGAATAAGTAGACTCTTCCCCGAATCACGGAGGTATACCATACACATAAAATCCAGATACAAAGTCAGTACTCCAAAATAGAATAAAAAAAATCCACAATCTCAATAGAAGAAATTTAAACAGCATACAGTGCTTCAATTCAATCCTCAAGCGAAGGCTTGGTAACAAAATATATTTATAACAAAGCTCACCGCACATAGGTCCACTCTCAATAAAATCCAAAACTGTACTGACCACTGCTCTTTCTAATCACTACTTAAATAATATCAAGTCAGTCGGCAAAGTTCCCTGACAAAAAGTTCCCTTATTTCCCCAATCTACATTTAAACTTCCCCCCACAAAGGTCAAGGCTGACCGACGTGCAAAATTCTTCCCGTCAAGCTGGACACCCGTTTCCCTAGAATGTCTATACCTGACCGAGATCATAGAAACAGTCCGTTACATCTCTCATCTTACGATCAAAGCATCACATAAACTGAGTACCACTAGTAGCTTCCCTAAATTCCCCAAGTTCCCTGATCAAAGAAAGTTTTACATCTCAAGCCGACTGAAGTCAAGCTTCTCTGGCCAGCTGGATAGGAACAAAAGAAACATAAATACCGCTAATAATGTAACCATTACAACATACTATTTAAAGAAATAAAGCACCAGAAGGATGGAGAATCATCTTAGCGCCAATAAACAAATGGAGAATAAAATTATAGAATTAAAAAATTTACTTAAAATCACACAACAGACATCATTAAACTTTCCATCCGCTTACATCTAAAATAAAGTGCAAGACAAAAAAATTTGTTTAAAAATTCATTAACTCTTTCACTACCAGCCTATTTTCAGATCTGGCCCAAGGGGGCTAATTTGAGAAGAAGAAAAATGAAGGCACATGATTTAAAACACTCATAATAAGATCTTCTGTCCATGCTGCCCCAATAAATTATATACCAAATGAAAGGGAATAAAATGAACTTTTAGAATATCTTATGTTTGATGTACTGTAGTTTTGATTTTGAAAACTATAGCTGTGGAGAAAAGGTAAATAAAAAAAAATGCACAAATTACATAACACTTTTTCCTCACTAACCTGCTCATTTCTCAGGAACTTGAAGGGTCTTGTAGTATATCCAATTAGAAACAATCACACCAAAAATCTTGTAATTTTGTTCAGCAGGTTTTTTTTTACACAATTTTTCAAAAAACAGGTTGTCTCTTTTTTTTCTGCCCAAAATGTGAAAAACTTCATACGGCTTGTTTTGGTCCTATAGAGTCACTATATACACTATGTACAAAGCAAAAAGCATATCTATATGCTTTAGACTGAGGAATGGTAGGGGGCAAAGCAAACAGGATGCAGATGTGGGTGGTTTGGGCATCCTGAGCAATAAAATTTGGTTCTCTTCGGTGCTGATGGCTGTCTGCAGTGCGTGCACCGCAAATCATGCTTGTGTGCCACGATGATGTGCCTTGTGTCATTCATTCTTGCTGATGGCGCTGCGGTTACAGGTTTCTGTTATCTCGCTGGTGTCTGAGGCTCTGCAGCAGTATTTTCCTATGTTTCTGATGTCAGCTGATTCAACAGAGCACGCTTGAATGTCAGCAGAGTCTTTCTTGTATTTGCTTCGGCAGTCAGCACATGAAGGATGTAGGCACTTGCTTGTGCAACTTCAAACAGAAAGAAGAAAAGCTTTTTTCACCATTTTACTGATTTCCTGTTGTGGATACCATAGTAGCCTATCAGCTGGTCTATTTTGTCACATCCGTTCATGTTTTGGTTGTAGGTGACAATCACAGATGGGACCAGCGTACCCTTTTTTGTTGGAGCGCTGCTGATGTCTGCATCTGTTGAAACCAGTACAACCTCTTTTTTGGCCTTTTTCCCCTTGTATGCCACACACAATGTCTTGTCATCAGAGCTCATGTAGTATCTGCTCTCTAGATGGGCCAGGCGCTGTTGCTTGAGCTGGGGTGGAAAGCCTCTCCGATTCAGGTTGAGTGTCCCTGTAAACAGGTATTTGTCAGCTGTCAATTTATCAATCAGAGGCTTTGTAGTGTAATAGCGGTCTGCAAAGATGTGGTGACCGCAATCCAAACTTTTCAGTAGAGTTGAAAAAATCCGGATGGCTTGTCCACTGTTTGGGTCTTCATCTGGATCATATGACGTATTTGTTCCAAAATATGTAAGGACATCAAACACGTACCCTGTGCTGGCATCGCACAACGCAAATGATTTGATGTGATACTTGTGTGGTTTTTGCGGGTTGTACTGTTCATATGCCCAACGTCCCTTGTATCCAACAATCCTCTCATCCAGGCTCAGGTTTTGGAATGGATAGAAGTTTTCCTGAAACTTCCTGATGACAAGCCATATCAGGGGTTCAATTTTCTCTTTGCCTTCCGCGTTGTTTGGTGCTGCGAGAAGCATGGTGTGAAACAAGGCCTCAAATCTACGACGCGGAAACATCTGTCCAAACCATGGAGTGAAAGAATCACATGCAGTGCTCCAGTAGTTCTTGATGCTTGGTTTGTTCTGAATCCCAATGTTTATGAGGACAGCCAGAAACTTATTGAGCTCGGACCGAGTGACGTCATACCATGAAGCGAAAACTGAGTACCTTTTTGGTGGATTGTTTTGTTGACATTTCATGGCTGCAAATGTGTTGATATAATTCACTAGTTAGTCCTTGACTTCATCATCAAACAGTAGATTGAACTTTTCAACTCTGTTGAAGTGTCCACACCTTCCTTCACTCCAGGGCTACGATGGGGAGTAAATCGAATCCGATGTTCTGTTGCTTCAGTTGTTACTTGTCTCCATTCATCCAAGTCACCAGCTGGGCCGGGGCCTGGATCTTCCACTGCTGTCTCCTGTTCTTCATCATCTGATTCCCCAGTGTCCACTCTAGGCCTAACGTTAGTCACCCTACCTGCACCTGATTTGCCCTTTCCCTTTCCTTTCCCCTTTCCTACAACTGGGACTGCTGGTGACGGTGCTAATTTGACCCGTTTATTTGGCCTTGATCTAGATCTAGATCTATCATCATTATCAGTGTCACTGTCACTACTGTCAGAATGAAAAGAATCGCCATCTGATTCACAATCACTTCCATCAGCCTCTATCCACTGCAAAATACGCTGGGAAGCCTCTTCTGCACTTATTCTACGCGCTGATCGGGAAGGCCCTGGTGTTGGTTCCATTTTTTGTCAACAATTTGCTTAGCAACGCTTGGAAACGGTAATTTTTTTCTCCACAATGGCAAAATGAACAGCAAACAACGTCAAATCCGACGCTAAAAATGACCCGGAAGCTATTTCTATTTTATTTTGACCCTGGCTTGCCAGATTTTTCACTAGATTTAGCCAAGTAAAGTGCTAACTCGATCAACGCATGGTGCGTTGGTTGGCCACTACTGGGAGTACGATCAACGTAAGACGCGTTGGTTGGTAGCGAAAGAGTTAATGGGGCAATAAGAAATGTCGCAGAATATTGACTATCATGAGTATTATACAGCTTTCTGGTCATATCTGAGAGGGTCAAATAGATATTTAACATCAGTTTGGCTAAATATGCAAATTAATCCTGGAGTAAATTAACATCATTTAAAGAATTTTCATTTAAGTGGACATGAGATAAAAATTCAAGGCCACGATTCAATTTTCGTTAGTGTCAGTAGAATGGTCATTTTGGCAATATTTACATAAATCTATATGGTTCAATCAAATATTAACATGATAAGGTGCTGCAGCAGGTTGGGTGGCGCTCTCTTGGTCTTGGAGTCCTTTGTGAGATCTGCGATGAGGTCCTCCACAAATCCTTTGAAACTAGGCCACTTCCTCTTTACATAGTCGGGATTGGAGTCCTGAGTAATAATGTAGGCATTGTGGGTGGTGACCATAGTCAGGAAAATAAAAACCCTGTGCCACCATTTCCTCGTTCTGAGGGTAAAGACACACACAAAAATTGAAAAAAATAAGATGTGTAAACAATTTTATAACTGTTCAAATATTTTTTTTTTTTGGTTTACAGAGTAGAAATTTTCTGTTATTTAAAAACCATCCAATCCCTTTGTTATTGTAGAATTCGAAAATACTCAACCTCAATAATAAAGTGAATGAATGATTTGGTTTTGAATAATAAGATATATATTTAAGTAGAAAAAAAAAACCCTGAAAATGTTTCATAATAAGTTTTTGGGTCCTATGTGAATATCGGGAAAAACAAATGAAAAAAAAAAAACCTCAAAAACCAATTTCCCTATACTTAACATGAAATATGTAATGTTAAGAAGAGTTATCTAAAAGTAGTAGTAAATGTAAGAGCATTAATAATAATTACTTATGGGCCTGCATGTAATAACCAAGCATCTGGTCACATAGACCCAACCTCATCATGTTCCTCTGGTAGTCTGCCAGAGCCAGGGGAACCTCCACTGGACGCTGCTCATGGTGCCCTATCATCCGATTCACTCTGCCACTTTGAGTTGGGTGGTGAAAGTTGGACAGGATGCAAGCTGCCTTGGTGTCCAGCCACACAGAAAATGAGAGGCCATCAGCCTGAGCAGATCTGTGCTCATTTTTTGCAACTGAACCCTTTTGGGCAGCAGGTCTGATGGTAGATACTTTCTGTTGGCTCTTACAGTGCCACAGGCATTGAGGCTAAGTTACAGAGAAGCGGCCAGTGTAAAAATTATCCTTGTACACCTGTATCCCAGTATGGTGATAGAATTTGAAGAGAGACTTAAGCTCTGTAGACAGGTAGATGGGAATTGGGTAGAGACTCAAACTGTCTGGATATATAGGTGGGAATTGGGGAGAGACTCAAGCCCTGAAGATAGATAGATGGGAATTGGGAAGAGACTCAAGCTCTCTGGACAGTTAGGAATTGGGGAGAGACTCAAGCTCTGTAGACAGATAGGTGGGACTTGGGCAGAGACTCAAGCTCTGTAGACAAATAGGTGGGAATTGGGGAGAGACTCAAGCTCTCTGGACAGTTAGTTAGGAATTGGGGAGAGACTCAAGCTCTGTAGACACATAGATGGCAGTTAGGGAGAGACTCAAGCTCTGTAGGCAAATAGGTGGGAATTGAGGAGATACTCAAACTCTCTAGACAGATAGGTGGGAATTGGGGAGAGACTCAAGCTCTGTAGACAGATAGGTGGGAATTGGGGAGAGACTCAAGCTCTGTAGACACATAGATGGCAGTTAGGGAGAGACTCAAGCTCTGTAGGCAAATAGGTGGGAATTGAGGAGATACTCAAACTCTCTAGACAGATAGGTGGGAATTGGGAGGAGACTCAAGCTCTGTAGACAGATAGGTGGGAATTGGGGAGAGACTCAAGCTCTGTAGACAGATAGGTGGGAATTGGGGAGAGACTCAAACTCTGTAGACAGATAGGTGGGAATTGGGGAGAGACTCAAACTCTGTAGACAGATAGGTGGGAATTGAGGAGATACTCAAGCTCTGTAGACAGATAGGTGGGAATTGGGGAGAGACTCAAGCTCTGTAGACAGATAGGTGGGAATTGGGGAGAGACTCAAACTCTGTAGACAGATAGGTGGGAATTGGGAGGAGACTCAAGCTCTGTAGACAGATAGGTGGGAATTGGGGAGAGACTCAAACTCTGTAGACAGATAGGTGGGAATTGGGGAGAGACTCAAACTCTGTAGACAGATAGGTGGGAATTGGGAGGAGACTCAAGCTCTGTAGACAGATAGGTGGGAATTGGGGAGAGACTCAAGCTCTGTAGACAGATAGGTGGGAATTGGGGAGAGACTCAAACTCTGTAGACAGATAGGTGGGAATTGGGAGGAGACTCAAACTCTGTAGACAGATAGGTGGGAATTGGGGAGAGACTCAAACTCTGTAGACAGATAGGTGGGAATTGGGGAGAGACTCAAACTCTGTAGACAGATAGGTGGGAATTGGGGAGAGACTCAAACTCTGTAGACAGATAGGTGGGAATTGGGAGGAGACTCAAGCTCTGTAGACAGATAGGTGGGAATTGGGGAGAGACTCAAGCTCTGTAGACAGATAGGTGGGAATTGGGAGGAGACTCAAACTCTGTAGACAGATAGGTGGGAATTGGGGAGAGACTCAAGCTCTGTAGACAGATAGGTGGGAATTGGGGAGAGACTCAAACTCTGTAGACAGATAGGTGGGAATTGGGGAGAGACTCAAGCTCTGTAGACAGATAGGTGGGAATTGGGGAGAGACTCAAGCTCTGTAGACAGATAGGTGGGAATTGGGGAGAGACTCAAGCTCTGTAGACCGATAGGTGGGATTTGGGGAGAGACTCAAGCTCTGTAGACCGATAGGTGAGCATTGGGGAGAGACTCAAGCTCTGTAGACCGATAGGTGAGCATTGGGGAGAGACTCAAGCTCTGTAGACAGATAGGTGGGAATTGGGGAGAGACTCAAGCTCTGTAGACAGATAGGTGGGAATCAGGGAGAGACTCAAGCTCTCTGGATCATCATCATCATCACTTACATTTTTTACCCTCGGTGCACTATAAATTCCAACAAACGATCAGTTATTTGACTGAAGCAGGCATGTTGATCCAGATGATTTGGGTACATATACTTGAGTCCAAAAAGCCAATTTCAATATTGATATGGATTTAGAAACAGAGCTTGCTTGACCACCATTGGTCCAGCCTTAGCTCTTTGTTACTGAAGAGTTGGTTGAAAAAGATAGAAAACAAACAAGCCACACAGTCTTTCACACTGAGTCATCTCAGCTCTGGTAAAGTTAATCTAATAACTTAAAGCTTATATTGATGACTCACAGAAAATCCAGAAAACTAAGACACAATCCATCTGAACAGCTCTTCTTTCTTGAATGGTAACTTGGAAAAATAATCCTTATTGTCAACAACTTTGAATTTCTGACCAATTAAAATGAGGAATTATTTTCTATTGTGTGGTGAGACTCATCACATATGAGTATCTGGAAATAAGAATGCAGACAATGTTGGATAGGTAGCTCTGTCTATAGAGTCTCTCTTAATCTTCATTTCACCTGTTCTGCTCAGAAAAAAAAAAAAAAAAGAAAAATTCGGCTCTGACACAAATAAGCTGCGCGAGATCGCTCATGGTTTAAGTCAGGAGTTGAGCTAACAAATTAAACCTTTTAACAATAAACAATCTTTAGTGTCCATGGCTGTCATACAACCATCTGCTCAAACTTATTTGATGTGCAACTAAAAACCAACTTGTGTTACATGTTGCTCATTCCCATCCTCTACCTTTCCTGATCCAGTTAGATTTTTCAAAATAAATAATAATATGGTCAAATATTACTACACACAACCATCTGACATAAATTTTGACCTGCTTTGCTCTGACAATAAATCTCCTAAATTATTTCTGTACTCAACAGTTAAATGTTAAGTTTAACCCTGATGTACAAGGTTTTTTTTTTTTTGTGCAACATTGGATGATATGAATTCAAAGTGGGTTCTGGAAACTCGTCTATGCAATCAACTTACACCTGCATTACCTGAACAAAAAGATACACGATTCTAGTTTATAATATTGCATGTGTTGCTTTCTCATTTATTAATTCTTTTAAAAAACAACTGAAGTGAATTGTATATTTCCCTCCATTCAGAATTTCATTTATTTTTTTGATGATTGCATTTGGTCCACACTGTTTTTCCTACCTCTTTTTGCCTATGCCTGTGTCTTCTCTTCCTCTGTCTCTTAGCTAGGCGGCACACAGAGAAAGTCGTACGCCATACGTTACTCGTTAGATCAATCGCCACTTGCTGCAATCTTTAATTTCCACACACCATAAAAGAGTGGAATGAGACATTATAGATATTTGCCGTATGTCGTTCGTTCAAAAAGAAAGTTACATGCCATACGGCGTATGGTCACTAGTCACACAGCAAAGTCGCTGGCCTATGAATGTGTTTCAATGTCAAAAACATGGCGGTCAGTGAAAGAGTGATTTTTCTATGGTGGTTGTGTAGACGATGTAAAGGAAGAAAAAATAAAAGGCGTGCAATCTTTGTGCGGCCGATTTATGCTTCACGTGAAATTGAAGGTGAATATCATACGCTGTTTAAAGAGATTATTAAAGATGACGACAAATTCTTCAATTACACTAGAATGTCACAATCTTCATTCTACGAACTGTTGTCAATCGTCGAGACTCATATTTCGCCCGGATGGACCAATTACAGAAAGTCCATATGTGCTGAAGAAAGACTTCTTATAACCTTGCGGTAAGTTCAGTGTTTTTCTTAAAATTTATTTTATTTTATTTTATCAACATTGTTATGATAAAAGATATCTGATTCATATTACGTAATACATTATGCTTACTCATACATATATCATATATATATATATATATATATATACGCACACGCACATAGACACACACATACACGCACGTGCGCGCGGCATGAAAGAGATACAGAAATGTGTTGCTTTTGAAGTATTTATTTGAGAAATATTATATTTGTAAAACAAAGTGAATCAAACATTACTATTTCAGCCGAATCCAACGACAATTATGTGACAAATAACTAAAATCAAGGAATTAAAAAAGAAATGCATGGTCAATAGCAGTTCCACTACCGATGCATAAGCCTAATTTAATTGTAATCTTGATAATACTCATACTCAGGGATAGAACATGAGAAGGCCCGAGACGTTGAGTAGATATCTTGTGGCGGTGATTGAACACTGGCGTTGTTATGAGGCATTGGAATTTGTGGCGGTGGTTGGATATTGGTGTAGTTATGTGGCATTGGATTTGGTGGGCGGGTGATTCTTTGCTCTTTTGCCAGCATTAAACTCCTCAATTCGAGGACAACTTTTGATTGGAACTCCAATATTTCAATTGATGTTAATGAATTATACATCGGAAGCAGGCTTTTGAACCACCCGATGGCAGGATCCTCAGGCTCGCCATCTCTCGCCGGGGTTCTGTTGATGTATGAGAGCACAGCAGAGTCAAGGTCATTCGTATCACGTTTTTTGGCCTTTGGTCTTGCAGCAGAATTTAAGGAACCTTGCTGCACTGGTGGTGTACTCCTTGGTGGGGAGGAATGCGATCGTGGCGCAATATCCAAGCTATTTTCTGGGTTGTCTGAAACGTCCAGTTGGGGAGACAGAGGGTTCAACTCAACATCAGCTACAGGACTCTCTCGCAAAAGTGAGGATGAAGATGCCCTGTGATGCTGCAGATGGAATCTAAGAAATTCCATATCTGCCTCATAAATCCACGGCTTTTGCAGTTTAGTGGCTGCAGAGCCACTCCGTGGTGTCTTAGCACGCCTCTCGATAGCCTTGCTGAAATTATTTCGCAGCCTTTGCCATTTGGTTTTTGTATCTGTTGAAAAAGAAAGAAAGAATTAAATTTGCTTGATGACTAGTCTACAGTCTGAGGGGGGCGGGGGTGGGGATTAGGGTGAAGACATTTTAATACAAGAAGGCCTAATCTGTAGGTTTATGATTCAGAATGCCTATGATATCACGTAGGACTCTGTACTTATCGAGGTATTTCAGTATTATATCATCTGCTATGCCTGGTCATTTGACATAGGACATGTGGGTGCCCAACCAGCATATCAATTACGCCCACTTATTTGCTTCTCATACATATCTCAGAGGAAATATGACATGGTCAATAAATACGTCTGATATAAGAGAATTTGTAGGGGATATATCTAGAGCCTAAATGCTTATAATATCATTTCGTGATAGGAATTTCAAATATTGCCCGGGTACAGGGCCTCTGAGTTTATCATCCCTATCCAAGAAGACAGTTGTCAGATCCTATCCTAGGATCAGAGTTGTTATAAACACAAAAAGACCAGCACGGTCGGGATTCGAACCCGAGACCAGTTGGATTCAATAGTAGATAGCAACTATTACACCGCATCGCCCCCCCCCCTCCCCATTTTTATGTACACTGAGAATAATAAAGCAGAATTTGGGATGAAATACATAATCTAAGCTACCTGTTCAGGCGTATTTATTAACAATTTTATCAATTTACTTTCAGGTACATGGCATCAGGTGCAAGCTTCCAAAGCATTGGTTATTCTTTTAGAGTTGCCCACAACACTGTTGGAAAAATTGTTCATGAGACATGCCTGGCACTCTGGAATACTCTTTCACCATTGTGCTTTCCACAGCTCTCTAAAACATTATGGGAAATGAAATCTGAAAGATTTGCAACTCTTTGGAATTTCCCGTGCTGTGTGGGTGCATTGGATGGTAAACACGTACGAATTCAATGTCCATCACATGCAGGTTCGCTTTTCTTCAACTACAAACACTTTCACTTGATCCAACTCCAGGCTGTCGTTGACGCTGATCTAATGTTCATTGTCATTGACATTGGTGAGTACGGGAGAAACAGTGATGGAGCAGCTTTTAAAACTTCAGATTTTGGAAAAGCGCTCATGAATAAAGAGTTGGATTTACCGAACCCCTCGCTCATTCCGGGGACAGATGAAGAAATGCCATATCATTTTGTTGCCGACGAAGCTTACCCTTTAAATTTAAACATCATGCGTCCATTTGATGGGAGGAATCTGAATAACACACGAAGAGTTTTCAGCCAGCGCTTGTCACGTGCACGCAAAGTTGTGGAGTGTGCTTTTGGAATCCTTTCTAGGAAATGGTGTCCAGGTAGATAATGCAGAGACAATAGTAAAGGCTGCGTGTGCCCTACACAATTTTGTAAGAGCAAGAGATGGAGAAATGCGCCCGGAAACTAGCACTGAAATGGACACCATGGAAGCACCTTCATTGAGACAATCTGCTGGTTTGGTAAACTGGGAAAAAAATAACACATCTGGTCGTAGACCCGTTGATGCAATAAAAGCAAGAAATGCACCAGCAGAATTCTTCATGTCAGAGGGTGGACGTTTACAGTGGATTAACGACCTCGTTTGCGTGTAAATTTCAGCGCCTAATCCAGTAAAAGAAGTTAATTCTATCCTTGGAGGAACTCGCAGCCGCGAATGGCAATCTGCGGCCGCCATTGCTGCCTCATTCCGCAACTTTTGGCAATTTTCAGCAGTTTTTGACTAAATATTAGAAAATTCATTAACTAACATTCCATTATATTATAGTTTCCAGGCTGTTTACTAAAAGACGGAAAAACTTTTTTTCTTTTTTAAGGGTTGTTTTTTTTTTTGGTTGGTAGATTTTTTGTACATTGCAGCCATGAAATTTATGATTTTGGCAATATTGTTTTGGCAACCTTTGGCAACTTTCGGAATTTTTTCCGCGACAACCTCCGGGGACAGGAAATTCTAACTCCGGGGACTACTCCTAGTACCGGTGTCAGCATCATTGTGCAACGTTTTGTTCTGTGTACAATAATTAAAATACATTTGTGTTTGAAATCAATAGATTTTACAATTGTTTCATTTACACCGGAAGTGACATCTCTGTTTTTTTATGCCTGTCCTATTTTATTCTTCTTTTTTTTTTACACTGCGTCCGTCCAAGATCAGGAGGTCCGGGGTTCGATCCCCGGCCGGGTGATACAAAAGTCAATTTGGCATTTAGAATCTCGCCTGGCGCACGAATATGTTAAACTACATCACTTTTCTTACCTTCAACAGATAAATTGATCTGTGATGATATTGAAGTCCATGTTCTCTCCAGAAGATTACGATCTTTATGCTTGGGATTGTTGGGGTCATAGATGAAGGGAAAATCTTTGACAAGATGAATGAGTTTTGAATTGATTTCGCTTTGTGTTTCCACCAAATGCTGTGATGAATCAGTTTCCATATTTATAGCTTTAAAACACGAAAGTTTGAACAAGGTCAACACGTGTTCGCAGTCGTCCCAATGGCGAATGGGAGTCAAAATTAATGAGCAAGTGCATTACGATGTGAACGACTTGCGAGAGGGTCGAGCGGCGTGTGAATGACGTCACGTGACCTCGTCGGTGAGGTCAGCGGCAAATGACAAGTGACGAACAACTTTTCTTATGTGACTGAGTTTTTTAGCTGCTTGTAGGAAATGCCAAGCGGCGTGTGGAATATGGAATGTTTGTGTGACGCTCCACACCGCCGGTAATGCGTTCATTAGCATCGAACGACGAATGGTGAATGGACAACGGCGAATGACTTTCTCTGTGTGCCGCCTAGCTTATGAATACATTCATCTCCAAGGGACGTCTCTTGAAAATTGTACTTTTCATGGGCCAGGTTTTTTTTTTGGTCTATGCAAGCTTTCTATCTTCATTTAAGCCTAAGATGCTTTTGGACATTTTCCTCTTCCTTATACTTGTTATTAAATTCCTCATTACCTGTTTCATAAAACTATGATAATAAGTAAACACACAGCAATTCATTCCTCTGTATCTTCATGACTAGATTTACATTCATTTATCTGTTTTCTTTCATCTCTCTCTTCCAATGCTAGTGTTGTTAGCCTTTTAGTAACAAGTAAACCAATTTTAGGCGATTCCTCTGTGGTCACTGTATTTTGAGCTACTGCTTCTTGCGTCAATATTACATATCTAAAAAAATATGCGCCATTGAAATGAATCTGATGTACAACTTAGTTTCATATTGATTCCTGAAGCAAACAAGAAACAAATCTAAATTTGATCTCAAGCATGATTTTAAATCAAGAATGTCAACATTCTATGAAAATTGCTTAATATAGAAGAAACACTCAGTTGAAGAAACTGGGTACAAAATCGTCATAATCATCAATATGTGTACAAATCTCAAACAAATACATTCTCAAAACATTCATTGTATTTGAAATACACCTCGTCCTCTACAAAAACCAACGAATTTGCACTGTGTTGGTTTCAATTGAATTGTATCACATTTAGTTGGAAAAGCCCAAAACTTTCATGCAATCTATTGCCGACACTTAAATTAAATGTAAATTGAAACTTTAACATACCACAACAATGAGGTAAATTATGAGGTTATAGAATCTTACATTGCTGCAATGATTTCATGATGGGGTTTATATAACTTCTTGTTTTCTAAAATGAAGTGAGCTCCTTGTCAAAACTTTTCATTTAGCTCTTTGGCGATTGTATTTTTGACCTGAACGCTCGTTTCCCTAACTTCTTTGTGTCATTGCAAGTGTCTTTCCTTCCTTTCAGTCCCTTCAGAAGACTTTCACACGGGGAAATGACTGAAGTAGTGGCTTAATGAACAGCTCCCATGCTTAGAAAAGGCTTTCTTCCCAAATTCAAAAAATTCTTGTGTGTCCTGGATGAAGCATCTGTGACACTTGATAGCCCTCATGGCTGCTGACTTCACAACAGCTGCTTCACCATCCGAAGGGTTTTTGCCTTGGTGGCAGCCCTAAAAATGCCTTACTGTGTTTATTCCAAAGTACAACTGGCTCGTTTCAATGTTGTAAAATGGCTTCTTACTTTAAATTGGTCTGTGCACCCATCCATAACCTGCAAAAACCTGTGAAAGGATCTCTTCCTTGTAACATGGGGCAGAGCAGCTGAAGTGTAGCACTTCACAGCAGCAGAGTCGTCTGAAATAATATTGGCAGTTTCAGTAGCTACACACGAAAAGGAACACCTTTAGTTAATAACAATGGGGTGGAGCATTGCCTGCTGATAACTCTCGTAAACACTCTCTGCTTCATCTTGAGAGTTGCACTGAAAGTTCTCAGCAAAGTCTAAGGTGGCTATGAGTTCACCTTCCTTTAGATCCTTCTTTTTCAGCAGGTATTGATTGTACTGCCTCTTGGCCATAACGAAGGGACTTGGAGATGTGATCAATTGTCTTAGAAACTTCCCGTTTTGGAATTATTTTGCATACCAGGTCTTTCTCTAATATGTACCTTTCCATTACTTTTAATTCCTCTCCATGCCCATTCCTTATACTGCATTTCGTCATTTAAATCAAAATTGCTGACTATTTTCCTCACCTTATTTGGCCCACAAAAGTTGCATTCTCCATTGATACACTTCTTCTCATGGTACTGACTTTCACTCGAGCACACAACACAATTTTCAAAAAATTGTTAGATTGTGAATACTATTATTGAACTGTTGAGGGCCTTCAGCTTTAAAGTGACATTCTCGCATACTTCACAAAGTGCCTGATTAAGCTGCATGCACACTTAACATGTGTGAGTTTTTATGCGCGCAGGGCATATGGGGCAGAAGAAAGAAAAACTTTGGTTGGATTTGGATTTGTTTGCTGAAAATCAGCATAACAGACTCTGACTGCACCACAAATTAAACATATTGCACCACTTTTATCAATTTTTGTACCTATGAACCTGATCAAATACAAAGAAAAAAAAAAGTGAAATATGATTATTATTTTGCAAACTAAGAGTGACAGTGGGGAATTTTTCTTTTACATTTTAACAATTTTTTCTTCTGCTACTTCCCTACTAAAAATATCAGATCTTGTACAATATCCCAATGGGAATCTCATAATCTACAAACTATGATTTTTGGGTTTATAAGTCATATAAAACTGTTTTGTTGTCTCTGGCGACTTCACCTATTCTACAAAAGCATGGCATCCTCTTCCCACATGATGAGAATGAATGAAAATTTGGAAAATCTGTCATATGTCATAAGGTTTTTTTGAAGGTGGTCTGTATGTACGTCATGTGCATACACACAATCATCTTGTTGCTGGAAGGGAAGGCTGCAAAGAAAAAAAAAGCTTCCTTAATTTACATTGAGTACAAATGTGTCTGCTTGTAAACTCTTTGGATTACATAATCACCCTTGACGGACCTGTTTTATTTCTTAAAATGTAGTTCGTTTTGTTGCCTATAGTTTTAAAAAATCAAGATGCACTAGAGCTTGTTAGGTTCTTTGTGAAATCCATGGAGAGGTAATATGTCCTCCAGAAATACCATGAAAGTTCAGTGGTAAAAACAATTGTGTTTTTATTAATTGTCGTTAATGCAATATAATTATGCACGTTTCAGTGTTCTGGACAGTTTTGGTATCTCATGGCCTGATTAAAATTTCTTGTGCATCTTAATTTTAGATGTTTTAACATCAAATATATTGACAGCAATAGAATAATATAATTTTTTTGTGGCAGAGCTAACCTGTAAAAGAGGTTGCTGTAGTAAAGTTTCAGACCAACAGATTAAGTATTATGAAACATTGTCTCAAACCTGCACTGAAAAAAGGCCAAATTGAAACAAAAAAACCATAATTGGCTCACCATCAACGATGCAGACAAATTTTTTTCATCCTGTCACAATCTGCATCTCAAGGCAAACAGACTGTTAAGTCAGTGAAAGGGTTAGAGGCAAAAGAAGTTTGAAGGTCTTGTAAGACGCATATTTTCAACATGTGATACAATCTGCATGCTCTCAATGTCTTTTCAAACATATGGCTCCAATTAGGTAAAATAATATGAATGTTTGCTGATGAGAAAGTGATCGTGCATCTTTTTAATCTGCAATATATTTTGCCATTACCTCATACTGATTCAACACCAGTTCGTTTCCATCAGCAAGTTTGTGTTGGCACTGATTGTGAAATTGTATTGGCACATTTCCAACTATCTATAAAAAAAGTTATTGCAAGGTTTTTTCTGTCTTCTTTATTGAGTGAAAATTTTTTGATGGGAACATCATTGTATTGTTCTCATTGAATAGTACAAATCGATTCTCATAAAATTGCCAAAATAAGGAATTGATGAAACACTGGCTTTTCTTTTTGTTCTTATCGTATGAGCCAACAGGTGCTACATAAAGGGCATTCCAACTTGAACCTTTGAACAACCAGTTTCTCCAATACTCACTATTATCCCTATAGGTTATCTCTAATGAAATGCAGCATTACATAAGACTTGCAACGTAACACAATTTTTTTTTAATAACCATACTTTATTGCTGCACCAGCAGGTCTTAGAATGTCCTTCTTAGCCTTCACAGTGAGGAGATGGATTTTAGTGATAACAATATCCTGCGGCACACATTCATTATACAAACTGACTAGAGTTATCATACTATATAGGTATTTAAGCATGGCGTCTGTATGCTTTCTACCTGTCTCCTTTACCACAAAAAAATTGTATTCAATTATTTCTTGTGTAAATCATGAGTGCAAGTCTTGCACTAATAGATAATTTTCTTGGATCTTGCCATGTTCACGGTATTGATGATTTTCCTTTCTATCCATATTATTTCATAATTGCCATTCTTACTTTATGTCCACAATTCATAGACATAACCGGGAACAGGGTACACATGCTTTTAAGGTGTTTAATATTACATTTTGTGTTATTTGAAATTCATGGGACTGATAGTGCACTACATTAATTTTGAATAATACTAATTTAAAGGAAAAATAGATGAAACTTCAGTAAAATACCTTTCTTCAAAATATTTTGCAAACAACTGAAGTAATAGATACACATGTGCAACTTCATATATCCTTGGCATTTTGTTTATGTAGCCTTCAGTTCTAAACCTATTTTCCACAAGCTCTTTGAGACCATCTCAAATTGCTTTTACATTAAAAATCACTGCTCCTCTTGGTTTCTTTCGGTCTATGATCTTCATAATTCTTCTCTTCAACATGGAACTTTTACATAGTTAATCAGTCTAAAACTTATTAGCTTTATGTTGTCATCTACAAGTATAAAAGGCAATGAGAATGCGGGCAAGCTTTCCCAAACTGTTCGTGGTGAGGGGTATAGCTCTTCACCAATTGACCTCTTTCTATTTGACGAGCTCTTCTTTCTCAGGACCTGTTAGGCTTCTCTGTTGTGCTTGGGTTGAATAGTTTCTATGCGTTTGTGGTTCTGAATATTTTTGCTATTCCAGCATTTACTGCCATTTGGACCCTTCTCAAGGCTATAAGAATGCAGAAAGCTTGCAAAATCAGTTTTGCTGAGTAAAAAAAGAAACTGCAGCAAACAGACATTGATTTGGTCACAACATGGAGACATAGGATCTGGCAATCACCAGTTCATAAAGGAGAAACCAGTCTTTTGCTTCTTGAATCAACATTTACACTGGTAAATATATTTTAAAAGAATGCTTTACGTTGCTGGAAACGGGCGTTTTTGCCTTTCCAACAGGCTGACACCTCTTTGTTTGATTAAGGTTTTCAAATTGAGAGAATTGAGAATTTACAGTGTGATTTAAAGCACCTCCTTGCACACTTAATGTCTGTGTATGAACCATAAAGTCTTATCTGTGATGGCTGTTGTTCTAAGCAACAATAAGACTAAGGCTAAGCCCTAACCACTAACTTTGCACAGCCTTCACAAAAATACACTCATATTATCCCGGGTCAAGGGGCATAACTGATTTTTTTGTGACTACTTTTACAGAAAAAGTTTGTAACAATTACAATTTTAGAGCTATGAGCATTAAAAAAAAAACTTTTTTCCTCTTCATTACATTTTATCTTTTATTCGATAGATAGTTTTATACCTTTCAATTTTTTTTTGTGGTCAATCACACCACCCTTTGCGCGGCGCTGGACTGTTGTCATGACAGGGTCAAACTGCGTTGATATGACATTCACTTGTCGCTTGTCCGTCCACTGGACTGCCACAACAAGACCGCGCTGCATGAAAGTGGCATGTCCTTTCCTCTGCTTATATTTTGGAAGGGGCCAACCTTTACGGTTAGGCCTGATTGTGCCGCAAGAATATGTATCACTAGCAAGGAGGTCCTCCACGAGCTTGACCGAGGGAAAAAAATTATCGTAGTAGACATGGTGGCATTTATCAAGGTATGGCTGCATCATCTGCATCACCATGTCGTAACCTTGTCCTGCTGGGGAGATGTCTTCTTTCCCTGTGTAGAACTTGAAGCTCAGCACATAGCCTGTGTCTGTCTCAGCAATGCACCACAGTTTGATGCCCCATGGTGTGGGTTTGTTCTGTAGGCGCCCAGTGTAGCCAATCATAGCCTCATCGACGCTGAGCTTTTGTTCTGGCTTGTAAACACTTGCACAAACAGCCCGAACATTATCCACCAGTGGCCTAAACTTGAAGAGCGGATCAAAGCCATCTTCACCACGAGGCATCTGGAGCTCATTGTTCAAATGAAAGTACAAGTGGATCTTCTCGAAACGTTGCCTCCCCATTACATCTGCCACTGCTGGTACTCGCCACTTAGGGTCTGACGACCAGTATAACTTGAGCTCTGGCAGCTCATGAAGGCCAAACATGATGTTGATATAGACATATTTCATCATGTCCCCGATGTCAACTGGCTTCCAATAGGGGTCCACTTTTTCAGCTCTTTGTTGCTGCTGAGCTGCATATCGGTTCGTTTCGGTGGCCATAATCTCGAACATTGCATCAGACACAAAGAACCTGAAATAATTTAGTGGCCTGGCATCATCACTGAGATCATGCACAGGCCCAGAAAATTCTTGAAATGCTTTTACTCTGTCTGTAACAGGGACTAATTCATCTGCAGTGCACCACTCTGCAGAGTCTTCATCCACCACAGGCCTAGGCCTGGCCCTAGATCTAGATCTAGGCCCCACGTCATGCGCTTCTCCGCTCGACTCAGCATCTGAGTCATCTTCATTTTCATCTGATTCTACTTGGAAATCAACATCGGATTCATTTTCATCCTCTAAAGGAGGATCATTGGTTGGGAGAGGGTCATCTACAAGTGTTTGTAAGTATCGGAAAGCCATTGCGATCGGTACTCAAAATAACTGAAAAATAGCTGTGAAAACGAAAGTTGTAACTTCGTCTCTATATCCTCTAAAGTTATGCGGTTTTCATTGGGAGTTAACTCTTTCTGCTTTGAAACCAGAAAGAGTCTAAAATCGTGGGGTCACTTCCGTGGCAACGGGCCAGTAAACAAAAAGGTCAATACCCGGCGCTCGCATTCAGTCGCATTAGGAGTCGAGACATAGATCTACGGCCGGTCGCAAACGCTCGGATTTTGAAATATAAAGGAAAAAATGAGTCGCATCCGATCGCAGTAGTAGAGATTGGGTTAAAATGCTATAACTCAGTTCTAGAGATATTTGAAAACTATGATTAAAGTTTCAATATGTTGCATGTTAGATAGTATATTAACAATGATTGTATTATGTGTATCACAATATATGTATAAACATTTGGTACATTTCATGGAACTCCAATGTGAATCTAAAGGTAAAATGTATGGGACCTAATTGTCTTTTTCTGATTGTTTATATAATGCATCCTCAACCAAAATGCTCAAGGGTGTAAATTTTTTTAGCAGGTTCTACTTGTTTTGAAAAAAAAAAATATTTTTACATACCGTTGTTGATCAAAAATGTTTGGACGCAAATTTTGTGTACGACTCCTGAATTGTGTCGCAACCGCTCACTCGCCAGAATCTGCCACTAGCAGTGAAAACATCACTGATAGTGGCAAGAATAAAACTCCTATCCACTGCCTGGATGTCGTTACCCTTAGGCCATCTAAAGTCTATTGTATTACTCGTTCGCTCGCAGAAGTCAACAATAAAGGTGTCTTGACTTTGTTTCTATTTGACTATGCCTGCAGGTAGAAGTTTATCAGATTTGTTTCATATTTACCAGGGGAAAAGTCCAAATTTTAAATTCTTGAAAATTTTGAATATCCAAAATTCAAAATTAGAGGGAAAAATCCTCACCTGGCTACCAGTTTTCTTGACAGGCCACAGCAATCCACTGCCCGACTTGTACATCCTTGGAAGGTTGATCTACGTTCATTTGGCTTTCTTCCCTCTTGCCTTGCCTATCTTTTTAATTTTATTGACTCCGAGTCGAATATTTTGACTGTTTATCTGTAGATGTTCAGTGCCTTTTGAAAGTTCTCTTTGGGATCTCTGCTGGTGAATTTTTCTCAGAAGTGGTGCTGCTTTGCGTGCTTTCCTCCAAAGATTTTCACCTTCTTCTGATGGGATAGATGATAGCATGAATCTATGGGGAGACATTTTAAAAAATGAATTGATGTGTGGTGATGGATGGAGGCAGATGGTCTACGATGTTGACTTGCATCCAGATCACCGAAATTCCTTTCACAAAGCAGATTTGTTGCAAGAGCAAAGCTGGTGGATGCAACATCGGTGTCAGATTCTTCTCGCCTTTCAATGAAATCTTGGAGTTGTTTTTTCATTGTTTTGACTAAAGCTGCAGATAGTTCCTTTAAGATTATACAAAGGATTGAGTTTTCGTTTTCTTCCCTAGGGGGATCTAAATTAAACTTGCAAGAAAATGAAGAAGAGAGAGAAAAGGCAGGAAGCTGTTCTGATGAAAGAAGCAGGCTGGGATCTTCTATACAGGCTTGTAAATCTTTGTAAAGTTTACGGATGGTAGGCCCAACACTCAAATATGTTGAGGTTTTAGCTGTAACAAGTATCCAATAAGGCTTGGTTACTTTCACAAACAGAATGCCTAGAGCTGTGAAAATAGACATCAGGTTACTGTCTTCCAAATCTTTGCAGGTTGCTTGGATTTTCTTGTTCGCATCTTTCACCTGACTGACAATATGAAGGATATCTTTGTAGTGATGAAATGTAGCTGCAGAGGTCTGGAAAAGGGCATTAAATCTATTATCTTTGCAGTTTTTAAATTTTGACTCAATTTTTTTTTTCTAGGCAGTATGCTTCCCAAACTTCCCATAGGCCAAAATGGGTTCCTATTGGTGCAAAAATGTCACTGGTACAGCAACAGAGGCGTGAAGCTGCTTAAATCCTACGTGCAGGTCCCGGCCAAGTTTCCCGTCACTGCTGAGTATTTTTTGGGTGTTTTTAAGGGCTGTAATACTATTAGAATGTAACCCTAGAAGGACATGGGCTAAACAATAAAAATCTTATATTCGGAGGTTTTGCCATGATAGACTGGCAGTGCTCAGCTAAAAGCCTGTTACTCTTTTTTTCGTTGGCGGCCCTGTCTGTCATGGTGTACGTTAGTTTTTTAAGAGTGGCAGACATGTTTGATGGAGATCTCATAATTTCTGATAACTTGGCTATGCTATCCTCCGTAATGGCTTTCCCTGTCTCAGATGCCACTTCACTGAAGCCTATTGAAAACTGCTCCCCACTTTCCAAACATACTGAAGTGTCTAAAAGTTTTCTTCTTTTCCTTGTTGTTCCGTCTTTGTGGAGCCCCCATTTGGCAGTTTGTTCTAGTTTATCAGCTATGTATTGTGTAGCTATGTAGTGTCCCTCGTCCACAATGTTTTGGCAGGTATTCCCGTGTGGCAAATCAAAGTTTTGAAACTCGTGGTGAAAAATATATTTCCCTACGCATTGTATAACTGGGCTCATTTTTGCTGTTGCCACTTCATTCTTGGCTAAAGCTAAAATGCAGCGTCTAACGTCATCTGTAAAAAGACCTCCCATTTTAGTAATAACCTTTTTTTCTTTAAGTTTAAGTTCATCCAGTTCATATTGCAGGCCCTCAATTTCTAACTTCAGTTCCTGAAAGTCGATGCATTAGGTGCAAGGTTGATACGAGTCCTTTTTTAGCTGCTTGGACTTTATGTATGACAAAGACTTTTGAAGTTTTCTTTTTTCCGTTTTTTCAGATTCTAATTTTTCATCTACAATTTTCAGATCTTCCTCATGACTTTCAAGTGCTGCACATTTGATCTCTAAGGCCACAACTTTCTCTCGTAATTCTTTGTTTTGTGTGTCTGCTTCATTGAGTTTGCTTTTCAACGTATCCTTTATCCTTCTCTTTTCTGGTTAGCCGAGCACGTTTATCTCTTTTCTTAACATTGACAATAGAGTAGTGGAAGTCTGCTCTGTTGGCCTTGCTTTTTTTCTTTTAGCCTACGAATGTTAACTTGTAAAGCTACAAGTTTCTTTTTTTCAAGTTATTTTTATAATTTAAAATGTTGCTCTCTCTCTGTGAATCTTTGAGAGTATGTGCTTTAGGATCTGGAACAGGTGACGACTGAAGAGGTGGTGGTGGTTGTGGACTGCTGTCAGTATCATCAACAAGAACACAACTAGCTTCTAAAATTTTGATATCTTCTTGCTGTTTTTGTCGTTTGAAGCATTCTCTCTTTTGGACTAAATTGTTGGTTGAAGATTCTAAATTTGTGTATTGATAGTCCATAAGAATAAGCCAGTCTTTGACACTAGTTGGTGGAAGACGTGTGGTTCGACTAAAGCGATAGAGTTCCAGCACAACTCCATTTTTAATTGGACTGGTTTTGGAAGATTTTTAGTCATTAGGCTTGCACTAGAGATATTGAGCTCTGATCAAAAATGCCCGATATATTCTGGATCATGTGGCAATTTCTTTTTAGGAGGCATGATTAATCCTGTGACAACCATGACTATATGCAGGACAAGCTGAGAACAAGAAATGGAATGTTTTGCCATTCCTTTATGGCGGTAATGGTAATCAGTAGTATCATTCAAAGTCATACGATAATTTCAAATATTTCATCACCTATTTTTTTCCAGCCTTTATAATCATTTTGAAACGTTCAAAACATACTTTAAAAAAAAGGCTTTTGTCTTTCAAAATGCACACAAAGTCAAGTTGGCTTGAAGTAATATAAATTAAAATTCATCCCCATCCACTTCTTTCACTAACTATTAACAGGTACACATACACTAATCACAAGCTGTAGTCTGTGCATTATTTCTAGACTAAAATAGAAGATCATGTTCTTTGCAACCCTCTGTTAAAACTAGTCTAGATCGAGAAACTGAAGTGTACAACATCTCCAATAACGTGTATATACAACTCTGTATATATATATATATATATATATATAGAGAGAGAGAGAGAGAGAGAGAGAGAGAGAGAGAGTATGTGTGTGTGTGTTAGTTACATTTAATAAAGACAGTATGAAAGGTCAAGATTTAAATTATTGCACAGCATCTTGGTCTTAAAAAAAAAAAGAGAGAGAAAAAAAGTACAGGTTTCTCGATCTAGCTTAGATTTAAGATCTAGATATGGGACGGTTCTGAAATCTTTCAACCGAACATTAGCAGAACAAGCTTAGGCAAGAGCTAGAAAAGAAACAACCATTTTCAAACGGAAAAAATATAACAATATGTATATAATTAAGAATAAACAAATGAATGAAATAAACGAAAGACTTAGCAGTCTTTGGGTTTAAGTTTTGAGAGGATCAAAATATAAACATAGATCTCGAATCTAGATCTAGATCTAGATGTAGCTCAGATGGAAGCAATCGACAGACGTAGACAGAAAAATGCGCACTGTGAAAACAAACCTCTCAAATGGGTAGGATTGAACATACAGTTGCAAATAAATCAATTTGCACCGATTTGCACAAAGAAATTCAATATTTCAATGTCTGTAGGCCACTTTTTTTTGTTTTGTTATTTTTGTAGAACAAGAATAAGTGCCGTAGTCTAATAGATCTTGGGCAAGTTTCACAGAGCTGAAGAAATTATCGTAGTAGAAATGATGGTTTTTGCTTAGATAAGGTTGTCCAAGAGATCAGATTACATAACCAAGACCATGGGGCATCAGTGTATCAGATTTCCCACTGTAGAGAGAAAAATCAAGAAGAAAAGCTGTTGTTGAATTTCACACATGCCATACTTTCACTCCCCATTGATTTGGTTTGCCCTTGATGTATTTTTTGAAAGAAAGTCTTCCTCTTAAAGAAGTCATGGCTTCATTGAAAGAAAAAGATGCACCAGGGCTGAAGAGTGAATTACAAGCTGATTTTACTGCATCTAAAACAGCACTTATCTGGAATAAGGGATCATAACCATCTTGACCCTTTGGAACCAGGTCATTGTTGTCTGTGATGTGAAAATATTCTGATATTTCTTGATACCTATTGCGAGCCCTAACATCAGCAACCTGAGAAAATAGTAGCAAGGGATCTAAAGACAAGTGGATTGTGTATTCAGGAACCTGTGTGCCAAAACATCATATTTATGTATAAAAATGTATGTCTTCAGGTGTGACAAGTAATAGATGTAGAAACAAAGTCACAAACACTAAAGTAGCAACAGGCAAAAGCAGGCTGAGCCCTGAGCAGAGACAGTTGTAACTGACATCATCTGCAATACCAGGAAATTGAAACTGAAACTTACTGTACATTTGATACTTTCCAGGATGACTTGCCGATCAGGGTTACCAGATGATTATAACATGGAGGGGCCAAATCACTACATACACAGTCCATGGACTCCACATATAGAATTCTGAAACTATGTCTGTAGTACAAAATTGAAACCGGGAGCCAGGGGCCAGAATGGACCAGATATAATTTGAGTGGGGCCAAATTTGTCACATTCGCATTGAGCTTAATAATACAACTGCTGTTTCCTACATTAATAACTGGAGGTACTTAGTCCTTTAAATGCAATAAACTTAGAAGGCAATTGATTTAATGGTCCAAAGTTAAAACGATATGGCTCTCAGCTTGTCATATCGCTGGAAAGGCTAATGTTACTGCTGATATAATAATAATAATAATAATAATAATAATAATAATAATAAAGTGCATTTATATAGCGCATATCCAAATGATTAAAATGCTCTATGCGCTTTACAAGAAAAAGAATAAGATAGAAGCAGGCTAGAAGGCCTGAACATACATACATAACATACAGAATGACGTACATAGCATAAAGAATAACATACAAATTATATAAAAAAAATAACATGCAAAGCATACATTTGCTTAAGAATATGATATAAGTAAAACATCATCTACTGCCGGGAATACGTTGTGGTGAATAAATGGTGTTTAAGCTGCCTTTTAAAGGTCTCTATGGAATCAGACTCTCTGATATATCTGGGGAGCCGATTCCACATGGTTGGTGCTACATAAGAAAATGATCGCTTGCCGTAGGCTGTATATTTAGCTGTAAATGATCTATTCACATGTAATGGTCCCTTAATGTTGAGACTTGTTAAAGATTATTCTTAGTAAGGCTGTTGTAGATGTAAGTATATTCAAGCCCCATAGCACTAGAGCTGCTGCATCCTTGGCAGCTTTCAAAAGCACTGATATCTCAAACGTCTTAAATTTAAAACTGGCGGCTGGAAAAATGAATCCACTTTTGCAAAATTCATAAAAGGCCTATCTCTTCTGATTGTGCCAGTGCACTGTTTGCCAAAAATGTTCTTAATTCAAAACCTGCCTTCCTTTGAAGTCTCAGCTCGTCATGGTGCTGCCAATATTGCCTAACTCATTTTTGGGCTATTTGAGAAAAGCGAATTTAAGTGATTAACAGCCTCAAAGCAGAAATTTTAAAACAAAATATTGGCTAAATCCTATTCAACAACTATTATATCTCTAGTGTGTATGTTATTTTTTCCTTCTTGTTAAAATTATGGGATATATATGAGTTAGGCAATCTTGGCACACTGAGAACCTGAGTTAGGCAATATTGGTTTTAGCGAGAATGAGTTAGGCAATATTGGCACACTAAGAACCTGATTTAGGCAATATTGGTTTTAGCGAGAATGAGTTAGACAATCTTGGCGCATATGAAGCATGACAAAACTGACCCTGCATAGTAGTACCAGTGAACACAATCATGTGAAAAAAATTACTATTTGATTGGCAAAAGCCCCACATGATATTATGTGTTATCTCATTATGATTCTTTTTTCCACATACACTCACTCAAATAAAAAAAGTTTGAACACAGTTTTATTAATAAAAGATTAGAACAACAATACATGAATGATTTTGTCCCACAGAAAAAAAAATTCTTAAGCAGCTGGTAAATATTCAATCTACTTCAATAAACTCAATTTGTATGAAAACTAATAAAAATAGCTTTTTTACATGGTAATAATAATATTTTAAAGTTTAATCGAAACTAGAGAAAATAAATATAATTTCATTTTTTTTTTCTGTTTGAGTTAGCCTCAAAAGAAAAACAGAATCCTTTTTGTAATTTAAGGTCTACAATGTTGATTATAATTTCGCAAAATACTTGAAGTTGAAGTAATTTTACCTTCGCATTTAAAATCTAAAGAAACTTTAAAAAGTACACATTCCACAATCACCCTATGTTTATTTATTGGGTAAGCTGTTAATAAAAATGGTGGACAGTTTCAGGCATGACAGATTTCATGGCTTGTAAATCATGAAACTTTCTATTGGTGATAGTCTCTCTGTAAAGAGCGGAATCCAGCGCTTCCTGTTTGCATTCAGTCTGGTTGGCAATTCATGCCAGTTGTCCACCCAATCCAGTTTGTAAAAGACCTGTGGTGCCCCAACGTCATTCAATGCATAGCTGTAAGCTCAAACATTTGACACCGTTGGATCTCCTATTTTCTTTCCTGGACAAACAGATTTAAGTTAGTAGCCTGACAAGTTCTTGGCATCGGAAAATTGGACCTCGGTTACTTTGTAGGCAGATGGTATTTCTCTAGCCATTTCCATAGCCAGCACGTACTCCCTGTGTGTGAATATGTCACACTTGGTCCGTTGCTTGATTAGGCTGTGCATAGAATCACACTCCATTTGGGTGTGGCCTGGAGTGAGAAATTTCTGCTCTATTGTCACCTTTTTTTCCACAACTAGCTGCAGAAGACTGTTGGCAATTGTGGCACATTTATTCTGGTACCCACAGCCATCGCTCCATATAACAATCTTGGCTATATCTGGGTTGGCATCCAAGTATCTTGAAAAGTGGTTGTAATGTAGGTAACCAAACATTTGACCGGAAAGATCTCCATTAGTCTCATCGAAAACATAGCAATATCCCTCTTTGGTTTTCAGGTTAAAGTACGTCATGTTGTACACAACTAGGTTGGTGCTGTAGTACATTGCACTTGATTTTGTTTTTGGACACATCAGTACACTTTCCAATTCCATGGTCCACACTGAAATGTCTTCTGCTTTCATTTTGTCATCTGCCTTCATTTCTTGAGCAGCTGACTTCTTTGCAGTATGGAGTTCAAATACTGTTTGGGAAATATTTCCATGCTTGAACCCAACACAGACGTCACATTGGTCCTTTTTAGGAATGAACACCGACAAATTTAACCGGTGGAAGGCTCCATTGAAATATTTCCATCCAACTGCACGGATGCCCTTTTCTTCACAGCTTTGAGTGTAGTTACTCAACAGCTGGCGCTGTGAGCATCCTTAAAAAATAAATGTCTTCCCCTCATAGCTGGGCTGTTTGCGGCAATAATGGGAGGGGACTGTTGGTATGGCCAAAAGCCGTTGTTCTAACAATTTTTTTTTCTGTCTCTGTTATAGGTTTGTTTATTTTTTGTGCATTAGAAACAACAGGTGCCATTGGTCTTCTGTCTGTTTTTTCCTTTGAGAGCCAGCTACATAAAGTTCTCTCACTCACACAGAGGGTGCTGGCAAACATCTTTCTGCACACCTGCCTGTGCTCCCCTTCTTGAGATATTAAGTTCCACTCATATGAATTGCCGCGATCTGAATTTGGCTTAACCTGTTTTTATTCACTTTTTTTATGACTGTCTTCACATATACGTGTACCTTTCGTCCCAAGACCTCATTTTCCAAAACTGTAGAAATATGGCTTTTCTTGTTTCTTGATCAAAAGTAGATCAATGGCGAGTTTTAGTTGGCAGTATGTTGATGTGCAGGTTAGACCCATTCTTCGTTTATCCATAGTCATTGTGCTGTCACATCCGGTGCTCTGATATTGGCTCCCATCAAGCCTAGAAAGTTTTCTAGCTTTTTTTTTTGCCACAGACCTGGCCTTGCTTGCTGATGTCTTTTCCTTCCACCGTCTTGATTAGCGGTATCTGGTTTGAAGGACACATAGTAAAAAAAGATGGTTTAAAGACCAATTTTTAATACTCAATGACTGTATTACAAAAAAAAAAACTATCAATGGAAGACGGAGAAAGAAAAGACGGCCTGGATAGACAACATCATGGAGTGAACAGTATCAGGACTTTGAGTTTGACGCCAAGCTGCAACACAATGGTGGAGGAAAGGAAGGAGAGGCAACTTCTACTCTCAGAGCTGCCCCACCCTCGTCCTGGAAGTAGGCATACACAGAATGTCAAGTCTGACAGCACCATTGCTTGTAGTATAATTTGGAGGCAACATATTTTGCATTATCAAAACACACACCCACAACAGTCCCGAGTTTTGTCATCTTACAGGGCAACGTCTAATTTTACGTTTAATATTACCTGTAACAAGAACCCTAAACAGGCCTAGGTGTAACTATTTTGACAATCTGTAGTTGATAATCTGCAGGAACAAGCTTAACAATTTTTTGCATTTATTGTTGAAACTTTAATATCTAAGTAAATCTTCTAAAAGACATTTTGGATCTGTAACAACAAAACATGTACATGTACAGTTTTTTTTCACAAAAATGGTTAAATTTTAAGAGAAAGATAAAACTAGGAATATCTACATGCCTCTAATTTATCTTGGAAGATTGTGCTACATGCAATAACGAAAAAAAGCCGCTTAGGTCTCCGCTAACACTTGAGGTGCTCCTTGTCATTTGACTTGTGTTGCTCGTGGGGTTATCTATAAATAAGTGGCCATCAAAACACAAGAATCTTTAAAGTACTTGGCAAATTTCATAGGAGCATTAAATTTTGTTAACAATCAGTTTTCGTATATCCACTAAAACTCTTAAGTATCGGTATTAATATCTTTGTTAACTTTGTTCAGTCATGTAATCAAAACAATATTAGCTATTCAAAAAGATAATTATAATAACTTTCTAAGAGACAGGTTTTTACAATAAAAAATACAGGGTAAAATAAAGATTTCAACTGCATTAAACACTTCAGGAAATATTGTCAAAACATCATTAAAATCAGATTTATAGACCTTCAGCCCCTTGAAGTCTTAATGCAGAATATCTGCTAAACCCAGATCAAGATTTAAAAACGGAACTACAAAAACTAGAAACTAGATTACTCGATCTTGGTCTAGAAAGCATGATATGAATGTAAGCGAGATAAAGATATAGATTATATTATAAATACATCTACGTCTTATTTGAAAAGAGCAACCACATAGATATCTAGAGAACAATCATCCCTATGACCTGATCTAGATCTACATTAAATTTTGTTAGGTAATTAATCTAGAATCTACAAATCTAATTTAGATCTAGATCTAAGTAATTAATCTAGAATCTACAAATCTAGATAGATCTAGACCCTAGATTTAGATTTGTTACCGGTACAAGTTATTTATCTAGAATCTAGAAATTTAAATCTAGAATCTAGATCTAGATCTAATTATTAAAGTAACTATCTACACTATACATCCTTACCTGAACTGGCCAGAATGTCATGATCAGACTCTAAATCTTTAAGGCTTGCTTCTGATTCATCATCATTCAAGACAATTTTCATTGCATCAGCAATGCCGAAAAGTTTGTCGATTTGCATTGCTTGCACTATAACAAGTTTTTTCTTGATCCATTTTGATATAGATCTAATTCAAAAGTTTTGTACCAAGTTATATGCCTTTCAAATATGTATGGATTTTACTTTAGGTTATTAATTCTGTATCACAAAACAAAACAAGCATGGGAAGCAGCTGCTGTCAAAGAAGAGGCAGAAGTAAAACTGACAGTTACTGACTCAAGAACCGAAGAGAGCTAAACAGAGTGATATTTCTTGATCCTATATTGCCTATCATAGACTTGGGCAATATTGGCACCAAGTCAATACTGCCTAACTGTGAGTAAGGCAGAATTCACCCAGGAACTGATATTGCCTAACTCAGCGTTCATGATGGGCAAAAATGGAAATTATAAATTACCGGTATAAAAAAAATGGCCCGGCACTTTTAATAAATTCTTGGTTCAGAAAATGCATTAACAAAGAGCTTAATCGAAAAATAGGCTTATGCCATTTTTGCCTATGTGACATGTCAGACTTAGGCAATATTGACAGCACCATGACGAGCTGTATTCTGTGAAAAGACAAGGTTGACAGAATATAATTATAAATTAGACGATAGCTTTTTTCTATATTGGATTTGGCTCTAGTGAGGATAATAATATTCATAAAATATTTTCAATTTTGTAAAAGTAAAAACTGTAAGCAGTAATTTGTGAATATTTATTGTTAAGTTATATATTTATGCATAGAGAATGCATGTATGTAGTATGGAAGAATCAAGGGGGTAAGGGGGCTAGGAAGCTTTTTTTAGAAAGAAAAAAAAAGAAACAGAACTGCATTGTTCCCCTTTCTCTTTCTTTTTGAGTTACTTTTTTATTTTAGCTAAGAGTTAGTACTGATATTGTACTTACTAAATCTGGCAGATTCATGTTGATGAGGAAATCACATATTGTGATAAATTGAATGCCTTTGGCAGGGTAAATTGTGTATTTTAAGTTTTCTTAATACATGTGAAATTTCAATAAAAAGTCAGTGTTATAAGTAAAAAAAGAGAGATGACCATATATTTTTATTCTTCCTTGTTTTTTTAAATTATCCACTTTCAGCCTTGTAGTCAAGGGGTTGAAGTTTAATATTTGGCAACATCACAAAAATCACCATCGGAATTGGTTAACAAGTAATTTGTGTACCAACACCACAAAATGAGACGCTTTATGGCAAAGAAATTTTCATATAGATCAATTTTCCAAAGAAAAGCTTGAATTTTCCGCTTTTTATTTTGCTCTAACGTATAACTTTCATATTATTTCAGAAATGAAAGCAATTTAAATTGTCAGTCTCTTAAGTCCTCTTGAGCAAAATGGCTTTATTCCAAATAGTTGTCTGCTGCAAAATGTCTCATTTTGTGGCATCACTACATATTTCTCCTTGCAGGTTGTAGCGCATTTCCTATGCCCCTAAGTCAACATTTTAAGTCAAGTGTCTTTTATAACATTTGCTGCCTTGCTATATTTTATATAGGTTGCTAATGGTATAAACTAAATGGCTCCCCCCCCCCCCCTCCCCTTCTTTTTAAATACCATTTTCAGAAATAGTTGAACTGGGCATGCAGTGAGATATAAGTTCCAAGTTAGGTCTAGTCCGTCTAGTGTACACAGTCGGAGCAGAAGATGCCAGTAGCACAGTTTACACCTTGGTCAAGATTTTGGGTCCTTTGTATTCATGAGACCAGACTCTTTGTAAGCATATGGGAAGCAATATTGACTAGCTGTCAGCGGTTTTTACTCAGTGTTTACTCTCAGAGAGGTGGCATCAAATTGCACAGGTGAGCACTTTCCACACCATTGCTCTGGCTCGTTAATCCTGACGTGAGTGTACACTCCATCCTCACATTCACTAAAGGTATGATGCAGCAGCAAAGAGGGCAGGATGCTGAAATAGTTGGCACCAGGACACAGACTTGCTTGACTACTTTTTTTTATACTTTAAAGAGTCTCTTGGAACAACTTGGTGATCCCCATGAGCTTCGGGGAAAAGGTTTGATTGATTGATTAATTACCGTACAAGTCCACAGAGGACTCGCTTAGGTGAGAACAAATGCACTACACGTTTCCCTAGCCAGCTGATCAATTTCAAAATAGCTCTTACAGATGAGATGTAATGACTAGATAATTAATTTCTTTTATATTTTTTTCTTACAAATTATGCATATAAGAATCCAAACTAACGACTGTCAATCACAGGACTTGTTTTCCACTTCTCCATTAACAACAGTCTATTTTCTTGATTGAATGACATACATACTTACCTATCTTAACATCATTATACACTTTGACTAGAGCAGTGCTTTTTTTTCTTCCCTCATTATTCATTTTATCGACATCATCCTCTAATTGCTAATATTTTTTTTATCTCTATTTCTCTTTGACAGTTAAAAAGGTGAAATTTCCATGTTGCATCACTTGCATCAAAGACGGAAAACTTTCGTGGCAGACCTAGCTCACCCTCCATTTGATCAACCCAGATGGTATCTGGTTTAATAAACTCTGAACCCATCCTGATGGTGTCACAAGGCTAGAGAGGATACCATAGCATACCAGTCAGTAAGCTAATATGCAACATAACAAAAAGTGGCAACAATCAGTAAAAATCCATCAGATTTAAAAGAAATTTAATTCCAGTCAAATGAAACCACAAACAGGTTACCAAAGGTTTGGATGGAAAGCCATACATTTTACATAAGGGATTCCAAAGGTGAAAGACTTTAAAAAAGGAGAAACACAGGGGTTGAGAAGCCTCATTTCATATTTCATTAACTCAATAAGGACGCAGGCTTTTGACTCGTTACACACCCAGAATCGCAGCTTTTAGGGCTATTTTTTTTAATTTGTAAAAAAAAAAAGTTTTCTAGGTATAGTTATTAAATTTAGTATATAGCAAGTATTAGCTTTGTACTTAACTATCATTAGAAATCAATACTGTGGCCTTTATATTGTAATTTTTACAAAATTTCTAGTAAAGGTACTTTGTGTGGGTTTCAACTTTTTTTTTTTCAAAGTACTTTATAGATAACAATGACAACATAAATCACAAAAGACTCCAGTCAGGCTGTGTGTCACTTTAATTTATTTTTATTAAAGTTTTTTAATTCAAACTAAAGAAATTAAAAAGACATGTCCTACTTTCCTCGAGGCAATGTCCAGCTCTATATGTAACAATGCCACAATATTACACAAGATGTAAGCAGTTATAGATATAATAATGACTTATCTTTTAGCATTGCAGCAAGAAAAGCATAGACCGCTCTTATCCTTTGGCTAAGTGCGCAACACGAAATAGTGCGACACACTGCCTGACCAAAAATCACAAAAGACTCCAGTCAGGCTGTGTGTCACTTTAATTTATTTTTATTAAAGTTTTTTAATTCAAACAAAAGAAATTAAAAAAACATGCCCTCATAGAGAGTAGAATAAGCTTATTGTGAAGTATTGTGCGATTTCACACAGTCCAATGATTATGTTGTTAATTCACATCAAGGTACAGCAATGAAAAGAGGTAACGCATGCACAACCCATAGGCTACATGATTGTAACAACAAACAATGTGCTAATTAAACGATGACAAGCAATGTTATGGAACAAAGCTAGATTAGGTGCTTTTCCAAGAAGCAATAAATAACTACGAAATATTCTGTTTCGGACCATCTATGCAGGACGCTCATGATAAGCCTATGCCTGAGACATAATCTTATTTGTTATGGAAGGGGCGCCCGGGTAAACATAATGATCATAAAAGACATCTTGGGAAGCCCAACGCCCGATTTGGCATGTCGAATCGGGGTCACAACCTGACCTGATGGCAGCGGTGGCACCTGCAGCTCTAAAGCACCGTGCAGTGTATTCCTCCGCCAAGCCTGTAGCCTGGAGGGTTTCCTGAAGAATTTTGGCCACGGTGGAAGGCCCAATCCCCTCTGACGGTGACGTCAGTGGCCTAAAAACTGGGTCATTCCCACATTCTTTGTTAAGGTCACTAGTGCGTTGTAAATAACAGCGCAAACTTTCCACAGGGTCAACTAACTTTTCTGTTGCAGGAGTGAGCTGAATTTCAAACCCTTTTCTGTTAGTATCATTTTTTACTGCAAAAAATGTGATAGTTGCAGATTTGTTTGAATTGAATTGTATTTGCTTACGCAAGAACCCAATCTTAGGCGCAATATCGGACGGCCGACACATCACCGTCAAGCATAACAAGGCGATGCATTTGTCTCAGTTTCTCAATAGGTAGTTTTTCATTACAACCCCACTTTCTGAATACATTCAGTATAGGCTGAATAGGGGGAATGGGTGTTCTTCCCTGAGGACAAGAAGTAAAACGCTTCACAAGCGTCTGCATAAAGAGGCTCATATCCCCAGAACTCACGTCGAACTCTAATGAGTCGTATAAGTGAGTTATAGCCGCCCATGCCATTTTGACGATGGATAGAGGTCTCTTGGATTTCTGACAAATGGAAAACAAGAACCCAGTGACCGAGGCTTCTCTCAAAGCCACCTGTGGAGGGAATTCACCATATGAGTTGACACAAAAATTCTTATACTTTGTAAGGTAAGACTTATACTGCTCCAGAGTGGATTCGGCAAGGAAGTGATGGTACACTTTAAAGCAATTTTCATTCCAGTGTCGTGCACTGAACTTATTTAGCCAGAAACTCTCCAGGCGAACCATCTCCACTTTTTGTTTCGAAGACGTTCTGGTGTTTGTAAGCCCAGAGGGCGGCAAAACAATTTTGTCTTTGGCAATCTGATAGGGGCGCAAATTGAAAAGTGTCGTAGTTTGCTGCACCTCTGAATTGCCGTCCACTCCGGTGCTATGACCGTTGCTACTGCTTTCTGGGACTCTATTTTTGACTTTATTTTGTCTAATAGTCTCAAAGGAACATTTATGAAATTGTTTTCTCTGTTCCAATCCATCTGAACCAATGCATCTACACCACTGGTGGCTGATTCGGCATGGATTGAGTTGTACTTTGTAACCTGTGTGGTGAGGTAAGATGCGAACCTGTCGCATGTGTGTGGACGCCATATGGTGTCTAGATATCGGAATACAAGTGGATGTATCATCCATTCGTATTTGCTCGAATAGCAGAATAGCTGATCGGCAACGTAATTCTTGCTCCCACTCAAATGCCTTACTTTTACCTGTATCTGATTTTGGACCATGAAGGACCAAATGTTGGTAGCTACATTTGTGAGGTTTTGACTCGGACCTCCCTGCATATTGATGTAAGCCACCGTGCTCACGTTGTCTGATAGAATCAAAACTGATTTGCCTGACAGATCTTTCACAAAAGTCTTTAAACTGAGGAACACGGCAGTAATTTCTCTCTCGTTTGAGTGCTTTTGACTTATTGCTGAACTCCAAAAACCCTGTGCATACCTCTGGCATCCGTCGCCATCCGTAAGTCTGCTTCCCCAACCCTCGAGGGATGCATCGGTTTCCAGAGTCACCCATTCTGGAGCTAAGGCTTTTAAGACTTTTCCGTTCCAATGGTCTAAAGCTTCCAGCCACCAGACTAAATCATTCTTCACATCAAGGGATACATTCAATGTAGCTTGCCAATCTTTCTTTAAAGATAACAAACGGTACACATTTCTCAACAACAATTTTGTTGGTATTATAGCTTTTGTCATCGAGACCAGCTGTCCTGCTATGCGAGCTAGAAATCTGGCCATGACCACGCCTTGAAATAAAGCTCGTCGAATGTCTTTTTTGACAGTGTTAAGTGGGAATACTTATTTTGACATGCTCAGCAGAAGCGTCGGTCTCAACAACAAAACCTATAAATTTCTTTCTGGTCAAAGGAGATAGCTGTGACTTTTTCTCATTAAGTTTGAAACCAAATTTCTTTAGCTCATTCAAAACGAAGTCTCTCTGACCTTCTATTTCTGATAGACTAGCAGCCAAAATAAAATCATCCACATAAGAAACAATCCGTACATTATTTTGTCTCAGAAATCCTACAAATGCACGTACAATTTTACAAAAATGAAATGGGCTAGAACTCCAACCAAATGGCAAAACATTCCAGTAATACACATTGTTTTTCCACCGAAAAGCTAAATATTTTGAGTGTTCTGGTCTAATACGTACATTAAAAAACCCATCTTCAATGTCAAAAGTGACTAACTGATCGGTAGGATTTACAGCCTCTAACACATCATCAATGTTTTCATTTCTAAATGTCTTGACTAAGGAATGTTGGTTAATAATCCGTAGATCCGTCACCAACCTGAATGATTTACGTTTTGGTACCACATTAATAGGTGAGATAAACTCTGAACTACAAATGGAAATATACTTATTATGCAACAGCCTAGACACTTCTTGATCTATGAACTCTGCTTCACACTTTTTAAATGCCCTAGGCGAATGTTCCGTAGCGATCTGTCAGTAAAAGCTCCTGTGTTGTTTTCGAAGGAGCGGAATATTCTCGATGTCTCATCATCGAACGTAGATTTTACGACTAAATTGGCATACTCCGCCTGTAGGAAGTTTACTTGTACTGAAAATATCGTAAACAGTTTTTGTATTTCATCTTTCTGTAAAGTTATTGTTTGTTCATCTTCTCGTTCAGGTTGTAACGAGGCAATAGCTTTAAGGTCAGTCTCAGCGTACCAGGCGCATTTACTTACTACGCCAAGCGTAGCTTTGCTGTCTTTCCCGATTCCTTTAGTCAAATCGTTTACTTTATATTTCTTTGGTATAGATACCCTAGCAAGAGAATCCCTTACGTGGTCGAACTCTCTTTGTATATCTGCGCCATTGGAAGCCCCTACCATGTTATCATAGGGGGATGTAGCTAGCAACTGTGCTAGATCAGCTGGTGTTACCCCAGCATCGCTCGCTGTGTTGTCGGGTCCGCCATTGTGTTCAGTGGTGTTCTGGTTAGATCTAGACCTAGACGATTGATTTTCTAGTTCAATGTTGCTTACTCTGTCCGCCAAGGAACGTACTGAGTCATTGATGGAATCCAATTTGTTGAGAATACCTTCTAGATCACTCATACTAGATTCTAGCTAAAATTTTTGTCTCATACGATGATTGATTCCTTTAGAAAATTTATCTCAAGCGAGATCGTGGCTACCGCTGGACATTGCAGCAAAAAAAGCATAGACTGCACTTATCCTTTGGCTAAGTGCGCAACACGAAATAGTGCGACACACTGCCTGACCAAAAATTATATTTTTTTACACAGAGTAAGCAGAAAGAAAGACAATATACATTTTCTACAGGTAACATGTTTCAGTAATAGATTATGTATAATTTTCTTTAGTGTGAAAAATCTGAAAGCATGAATGTGCGCATAATGGCTTCTTGCAATGTCACATTTGAGGAATGTTTTTTTTTTTTCAACTCATCTCAGCTTGCTCCAGTCTTGCCAATCGAGCATAGTACACAACACAATATCCTCTCTTCTTGCCCTCTTGCTCATCATAAAGCACAGGAAAGTGCCTGCCTGTGAGCCTATCCAAATTATTTGCTTGAACAGGTGCCACCTGCTGGGCAAGTCGCCCAGTGTTTCCTCTTGGAGCCAGTGAGTAGCAGAGGTTGCGGAGAAACTTCTCTAGTTTCCAAGTTTTTTAGCCATGTTGTCTCTTGAATTTGTTGTATAATATGTGTGCTTGGATGAATGCAAGTGTGAGGAGATGAAATGCCAGCTTTTTCCACCATTTCATTTTCACTGTCTTGCGATGGAAGGGCATATATGAAAGGAGCTGGTCACTTAGGTCTACCCCTGCCATGTTCTTGGTGTAATCAATAACTGCTGTGCGTTTTTGTTTTGTTTCTGTTCGTGTTGTGTGTTCTTTGGCCGAAAGTCCATATCACCTCTGTTCACGGGCTGCTGAATAAGGTCTTTGGGTAGACCGATGCGGTTGGCATGGACAGTACCCACCACCATGGTGTTGTCTGCAGCAAGTGCATCACAGAGTGCTGGGTTACAGTAGAAATTGTCAATGAACAACGTGTATCCGGCTTATTTAGTGGGTATATCAAGTGCTGACAGATGTCAAAGGGCGCGTTGCTCAATCCTGGTTCACAGGCCATTATTTCAAAATCCCACACATAACCGCATCCATTCTCGCAGAGCTCATACAGCTTGATCTCCCATTTCACAGGCTTGTCTTTCATATAAACCCTCATTTGGGACCTGCCTCGCCAAGGACATAAGGCTTCATCAATACAAATGTTTTGTTTGGGTGTGTAAACCGATGCAAATGCCTTAGGAAAAGGGATTTGGAGAAGGAAAAAAAGAACAAAAAAAGTTGGAGTAAAAGTAAGAGTTAAAAAAAAATACATGTGTGAGATGGTGTTAGTACTAATAGTATTTAAAAAATATGTAAAATCTGCTTGCCAGTATTGAAATATAAGTGGCAAAACAAAATAATTATAACCCTAACAGAAATAAGCATAACTTTTTATGATTTCCTTGATTGGAAAAAAATAATTTAGAATATAGTAAATCACAGCATTATTACTACACAACTAGTGATACAGTACTGGTATGGTTCATTTTTATTTTAGTAATAAAATTCAAAATCAAATTCATTATTAGATGATGCGGATTGCCTATTACTGTTAAATTCATTGAAATTATATTTGATATCAAACATAAAAAATAAGATTACTATCATAGTTTTCATCATTACCAATAAATACCTGTATTTCTGTCTTACAATCTTAGCTGTGCATTGCTTAGAATTTATAGTTATCTTACCTGCTGTAGATGATCATAGAGAGGGCGTATTTTGTGGAGTGGATCATGGTTTGGCAGACCTCTTGCAATGAACGTATCATTGTCATTGATGTGGAAAAAGCTCAATATGGCACGAAATCTCTCTCTGGTCATACAAAGTGCTGCAAAAGCAGTTGCAGTTGTTATGTCTGTGCTCCAATAGTCAACAATTAGATTTTACTTTACCATACCCATCTGAAGGAGAATAACAAGGAACGAATGTAACTCATCCTCTCTGAGTGTTTGCCACTTGCGACATATAATGTCGTTGAGACACATTGGCATCCCTGTTGTTCAGCTTTTCATTGATTTTTTGTCTTGCGTGTGTGTTAGTTTGAGACTTGAAACGTTTTATGAGATCATGAGTGATGAACAAAGAATAAAAGTGAAAAGGTGTAGGACTTTCGCCACGTTCTACTTGATAGCCACTGTTTCCAGTAAATGGTGGCACCAAGGGAAAATCTGTTAGATTCTTCGTCATCTCACTCATGTAGTCTTCCTCTTCATCGTCTGCTTCAGAGGGCATAGGAGGCAAATCTAAATTCGGCAAAGGAGAGGGTGGTGCATCAGAATCAGTTCTAGATCTAGATCTTGCTGGTTGCCACTCACGATCTAATTGTGATCTACCATCAGGTACAGATTCTGCTTCAGAAGCAGTATCAGTGGTGGAGTTGTTTTCTTGGTCAGTTGAGTCTAGATCTAAACTTTCGTTTGCCTCCTCGTCATACATATCGATGAAAATCCGATCTCTTTCAGCTTCTAGTAATTCTGGATCTACCTCATCTGTATAATGATATGGTCTAACAACACTTTCTTCATCATCTGAACCGTCTTGCATAAAAATACTTACAACTTCTAAGTCAGTGTAGTAACGCTTTCTGGACACTGCCATTTTGCAAAACCGCTAGAATCGTAAAAATTTGGTTCGCTTAGGAGGTTGATAAAAAACCGACAGTGGTCTAAGGAAAGCCACCAAATCAAAGATAAAAGTCTAAATGATAATACTTTCCCTCGTGAGATCTTGCTTACGATTTTCAAAATGTAAACAATGCCAAAAGTCTCATCCACAAAAAGTCTCCATTGAAATTTACCCTGCCCGTCATATATGACTGGCATGTCTTCATTGAGTTAATATTCCTGTCAACAAAAAGTATTCATCGCTGGGAAACATCAGCTGCATACTCATAATATTTAAGAAAAGGGAAATTCAAGATTAACGCAAAGATTTTAGAAATGCCTGATGCTAAAACAAATCGGGTAACTGTTAGAAAGTGGCAGCAACATGTTTTCGACAACTAAGATTTTCAGGCCACAAATGCACATTGTGGGCCATATCATTTTCAAGTTTGTCATTATCTTCGGGCTTGGAGACTTCTTATGAAAATGTGTTATCCTCATCAATAAAGTACATATACAATCTTGGGATAGAGAAGAAATCATGACATACCCTACCTTTTTCACATTTAATTTGTGCCCCCAGAAATTGTCTATAAGGAAGGCTTTTGGGTTTTGTGTACTGATATAATATGAAATATTTTAAGTTGTTGGAGAGGAATGTAGATGTTCAGTAAGAGAGGAGGCTGCTTGCAATGCTTAAAAAAATTAAACAAGAGAGGTAAGAAAAACTGTTAAAAGAAAGAAAGGATGATTTAGGAAATACGTATGAAAAAAAGTAGAGAGAGAATATATTGCGCTTGAATTAACAGAAAATGTGAAAGTGGATTATGAAGGCAAAATACCATAAATAATTAAAAATGCTCACACTTAAAATAATGAGACATTCCGTTCAAGAATGTAAAAAGAGTAATTTTTTTCCAATGACATTATTATTTATGGTGAACCCTTATATTCTCAGCAGATATAATTTGCAGAACACGATTTATCAAGTGCAAGATAAAAAGCATTAACAGGAGCTACTAATTTTCTTATTTCTTTTACGCTAAAGAACATATAGTTATAAATAAACTCGACATGGTATACCTTCATCTTTACAGCCACTTGACGCATACACCACTCCCTACCAGTATTTAATCCTCTCTATGTGATAACAGTGGATAACTATCTACTTAACATAAGTACTTTTTCCCCCAAAATTTTGAAACACTGTGCAAGTTACTGTTTGCAGTTCAATTTTTTATGTATTTTGCTAGGGTCTTAATCCTCTCTTGTGTAGAATTATATAGATATGGACATACATTTAACCCACTCTGATTCATACAACCATATGAAAAATCAAAAGCTATCACAGAAAATTAATAATAATTAAAATAAAAAAAAGTTTCAGCGCGACTACTAAAATCTTCAGGTGGTTTATTAGTCATTTTGCCATTAAGACATTTGCAATAAATACTTCAGAACCTGCTTTTATTGAATCTGACAAGCACACAATTTAACATTTCTGACAATTTTATTTTGTAAAATGACCTGTCCTTCAATACACCAGGGAACAGCTCAGACTTCGGGCCTATAACTACAAGTGTGATTACGCCATGAAGGAAACTGAGAGACAAATTCTTGGACTTACTACAGGAGCAATGAGCATGGTAAACCTGTTAAAAATGTCAATTTATGTTGTTTAATCACTTTTTTGCTGAGCGATATTTTATTTAAAAAAAAAAAAACATTAATTTCTAGGAATATTATTTAAACATTGTAAAAACTCATTAAATGCTGGCAAAAAAAAAAAAAAGTTACTGTAAGGAATTTTCTAGGGTCAAATATGTCAACATAGTATGCTCCTTTGGGCTGGATTGACTTATCTGAACCTTCCGTTATAGGAGTGTAGATTAATGAAATTTAAGCTGTCACATAAAAAGGCAGAGAATTTGTGTAATACAGTAAAAATTTTAGTTACCAATAAGGCCACCCTCACCTAGAAATGACCTTTCATGTGTCACATGTCATATTTGACACTTGATCACCTGAATCAATTACAAGATTTCCTCCCATAAATCCTGACTTTTTGATGGTTTCAGTGTTTATTTGTAATTATGGTTAGAAAAAAAATATAAAAAATTGCGGGAAGAAAAACTGATTGTGGTTTCAAAAACATACAAAAAAAATAAAATTGCCAACAGAAAAATATGGTTAATAATGTCCCCAATGCCATTTATATTGTTGGTCGATTCATTCTTGTCCTCAATTGGGCCTTGAGTTTCTTTGCCTAAATGTAGATCTAGGTCTGGATCTAGGCCTAAAGATTCTACTAATTCGATTGAATGTGAGCCTCTGTGTTCAGTTTCCGATTATTTCAATATCTAAATCTGTTGCCTCATCATCATATATTTCATGGATCAGTTTTCATGAAATCTTTAGGATCAAGCAGTTTAAACCTAGCCTGTGTAGCCTTAATTGCAGAATCGGAATTCAAAAGTTGCCCTAAGTCCTTGAAAAAAAAAATGCGTATAAAATCATGTTTCACAGATAAAATCAAATCAGAAGCATCATCAGAAAATAAAAAAAAAAAAACGCTGTCTAATGATATGTATACAGTAATCTTGCCTTTAATCGGTGGTTTACCATAGAGACTATTTATACGGGAGCGGATAGAGAGCAGTACAGGAAAAAAATCTAGGAGTGGTAGTTGAGGGGATTAAGTGCTATTGTTAAAAAAAAAAACATTCTCACATTAAAAAAATTTCTCCAAATCAGTATCTAACCTCGTCAAAATTTGAATTGAGTGACTGAAAATGGAAACTTACATAATATTTGAAGAAAAAGCAGCCTTACTTTCAAAAGCGTAAGATTGATTGTCTCAAGTTTCACTTAGAATGTGGCTTTTGCATATATTTTCTCCAATTTTGCCTTGACTTGTCGGCAAATGAAATGTTTAATAAAAAGCCATGATGAAACATTCAATTTTACGACCACAAGTCTTGCTTTTGGTGGACATGGACAATAATTTGGACGCCTCAATTATTAAAAAAAAAATGTAAAAATTAATAGGAATTTTTTAAGAGTTTTATTGAAAGTTACATAAACATAATGTTACCTAAGTGACAAAAACGAAGCAAACCATTGAAATATAATTTTTGTCATCTTTTACGAAAAGTGGAGTATCATGATGAAGAATTGATAGAACAATTTTACGAGATAGAAGGACCTTTTACCATTAAATACGCTACTGAAAAAGCCTCGCCATTAACTGAATAATTGCACACTCATTTAAACATGTAGGGAGAAATCATTGTTGTTTGATGATAACTTAACAGTTAATTGTATTGATATGAATGTTCACTTCTTCATGCATGAATAGTTGTTAGGGAAGAGTCAGATCTACAAATAAAAAAATGTTTACAGTCGTTAGTTTAAAACTAAAAACTAAAATTGAATATGGACCTTTAAAAATTTCATAGTGATGTAAAGGGTAGAACCACTTTAACATATCTTTTAGTGCTTCTACTGTTCTATTTCTTTCAAAGTTTGATATGACCATTTAAAGTAATATTGCTTAGTGCTCTTGCAATCTTGTCTATTGCAAGATTTACAATGACATAGTTCTTTTTTTTTTCTGATTTTGATGCGCTGGTGTTTTTTAATCATAACAAATTGGAACAATTTCCCTTAACAGCAATTTTTGTATTTCAGAATCTTATGATAGTTCAAATATAAATCATAAAGAAGACTTTTTTTGTGCATTTCGAATCTTTCAAACTAACAGGAATACTCAAATCTTGGCTGCTCTCTTTTTATTACTCTCTACACTTTGTTCACAGCACCTCTCACTCAACATGAATAGCCAGACAATTGCATGCTAACTCTGTCAAGTCTTAGTCTTGCTGAGCGATCTGTTTCTCAAATTTTTTTTTTTGAATAGATAATATCATTGAAATGTCACTACCTCTCGTTATTTTTTTATATTCCATTATGCAATATCTTGACCTTTGGTATTTTAACCTGCTATCTCATTCTAGTACTGCAGCTTGAATCCCTGCATCTTCTCCTTTCCATCCTTTTATTATGTTCTTTTATGACTTTTATTTTCTAGAGATTACTAATCTGCACAGATTCTTCTACATCTCAGTATACTGAAAAGTTGCGATAACTTTTTCTTTGTCAATTATATTGCATTAATATTTCTGGCACTGAAAAGAATTTCGTGGATTTGTCCGATGGAGAAAGATTCAACCAAGAACTGACCTGTCAGACTTGCTGCTGCTCTTTAAAGCCAATAAAGATTTGTAATGATTGCAAGGCCTTCATCTTGCGACACTGATAATTATAATTTTAAAGACATGCTACTCTCTATATATGGTTCATTCTAAACATACTCGAATTATGGAAGAGACATGTTCATATGATTGGCCGATATGAGTTTGCAATCCTCATATTTTTTTTTACAAACTTATTTTATTTTCTCCTTGAAGTATGTACTTTGCGACTTTTTTGTAAATTTCTTTTCTCTTTTGAATTTTTTTCATGTTGCCAATCTTATTCTGGATGGGTTTAATATCTTGACTGTAACAGTCTCTGCTAGAAGTAATTTTTGCTGTTAGTCAGGGTGAAAAAGTCTGGGTCCTATTGTTCACAAATAGTCTAGAACCACCAATGATATTATAGTACTCTCCTAGCATTTTTCAGCATGTAGATATTTGAAAGTAACTTATCTTTTTATTATTTTATTCTCCAGGTATTCCAGGCTCTCGAACTCCTGACATCCCGAATTTTTTTTATCCTGTTCTCCATGAAAGGCGATTTTCAAAGAGATCTGCCAACCTAGTGATGTGCAAAAAAAAAAAAAAAAAAAAAAGCTGAGTTGTCACTCTAAATTATAGCCCTAAAGACCATTTATTGCAAGGTCTTCAAATTTCAGGATGAAGAAGACCATACCATATGTTTAAATTGGCCATATGTTTTTTTTTTAAAACTTTTGTTGTTTTTTTCTCTCTCTCTCTCTCTCTCTCTCTCTCTCTCTCTCTCTCTCTCTCTCTCTCTCTCTCTCTCTCTCTCTCTCTCTCTCTCTCTCTCTCTCTCTCTCTCTCACACACACACACATACTCTCAATCACACTGAATACAAGATTACGTTTTGATCGGCAGGCATTCATCTTACATTCAGTCTCTAACTCATCTTTATAAATTTCATGACCAAAATAAAAATAAGGATTTAAAAGAAATGGAAGAGATTTTTTTTTTTTGGGAGGGGGGGGGGAAGGGAGGGAAGGAGATACATATTGCATTTTCTTGAAAAAATTAATTATTGAAGTTTGGCGAGATTTTGAAACATAGAATTTTTTCCACATAGTCATTTTAAGTTTGAGATACGATCAAGCTGATGATCTGTGCCTGATTGGCTCTCAATAAAATGCCTGAGAGATAGATTTTTTTCCACATAGTCATTTAAGTTTGAGATACGATCAAGCTGATGATCTGTGCTTGATTGGCTCTCAATAAAATGCCTGAGAGTCTTAATCACATCTCTTGCCTCTGTCACAGTGGGTGGTGGTAGTGATAGTGGAACCTCTTCATCATCTCCGTCCTCGACCACTAAGTCTTTCTCTGTGACAGAATGGACAATGTCCTCTGTGTCGGCAAGACCTCTGATGACGCCACGCCTTTATCAACAGCCAAATAGGCTTCAGCCTTTGCAGAGAGCGGAATCAGGTCGTTTAACCTGTTAAAGAGGTTTTGGTGAAGTTGTCTGTGACATTAAAGCGTCCTTACAATAAATCAATCTTGGAGTTTGTTGTTGAGTTGTAAGAGCTTTTTTTATTTTCAACCTTCTAGTCCAAAATCAAAACAAGCATGAGAGATTTCTTTTACTTTCGCTTTCTCTTTTTGTCAACATCATAACAGAACGAACTAATTTACAAAACATGGAAAATAATAAAATAAAAACTACAGTCTCAGTATGGAGGATATGGAACATGATAAGATTGTAAGAGTTTTAAAGTGATATCGCTACAGGGCTCCCCCCCAGAATGTTGCATATTTGAAAATACTAACTTACGTATTATAGAACATAAAATGAGGTTACAACATGGAATATTCTTTTAAAGCAAAAGGAAAGAAAAATACATGAAGGTGGAATGTGAAAATAAAAATTAAAACGATCTAGCGCTTAGAATAGTTCTGTATCTAATGGGTCTCTTTATGATTCTGCCTGATCTTGTATTTGACTGACTGTCTGAGACTGTTTCACTTCTAGAATTGTCATCTACTCGTGGGGCCTGGTCGTGAGGATGCACGGCCGGGGGAGGAAACTTAGGGTCAGCAGAATAGGCAGGTTTGAGTCTATCTATTGACACTCGTGTGGACTTATTATTTCGTAAAATGTCAAAATGTTTATCTGAGCGATATAAAACCTTGAAAGGTCCGTCATAGGGTCGGACCAAAGGACCACGATGTGCAACATGGCCCACGTAAACCTGTTCCGCGGACATGAGATCTCGTGGTAGGTATTTTTTCGTTGTACCATGATGAACCGGAGAAAGCGGCGATAACTTGCAAAAGTTTTCTTGTAAATCACGAACAAAAGTGCTGCCTGGTGAAATTCTTTCGGCCGAATTTGATGGGAAGAAATCACTGGGGATTCTCAAATTGGTGCCATATGTTAGGAGAGCGGGTGCAGCGTCAAGGTCTTCTTTCCACGTGGAACGAATACCCAGGAGAACGATAGGCAGTTCATCCATCCAGCCAGGTCCAAGGAGCCGGGCTTTGAGCGCAGCTTTAAGGCTGCGGTGAAAACGCTCGACCATGCCGTTGCTCTGCGGGTGGTAAGCCGTGGTATGTTTGTTACTACAGCCAAGGACGTTATGCAATTCACGCCATAAACCACTTGTGAATTGTGGACCTTGATCCGATGTGATAGAATCTGGTACACCAAAACGTGCTATCCAGGTCCTAAGTAAGGCTCTGGCACATGTTGTTGCCTCAGCGTTTTGGATTGGCACTGCTTCGGGCCATCTGGTGAACCTGTCGATGATGGTGAACAGATATGTACAGCCTTCTGAGGGGGAAAAGGTCCTACAAGGTCTACATGAATATCCCCAAATCGACGATCTGGAGGGTCGAATGAGTTGAGGGAAGTTTTGGTGTGTCTGCCAATTTTGCTTGCTTGACAGGCATGACATGGGCGTACCATATTTTTAACTTCACGTTTAAGTCCAGGCCAGACATAGCGGGCTGAGATAGCTCGTGTGGTGGGTTTGTGGCCAGGATGGGAAAGATTATGGATGGCTTCGAAAATTGTCTTTGTCCAGAGCGATGGGACGTGGGCGAGAGGTGGAAACGTCGCATAGTAAAATGCAGCCATCTAGGTTAACTTCTTTTAGTTTCAGAGCACCTGGTTGTTTACGCAATTCTACCACTTTAGGATCTCTAAGTTGCTCTTCGGCCATTCGAGCGAGGTCTATGGGGGGAATGGGCGATGCTGATGCCACCATAGGTTGTTCGGCGCAGGGGGCACGTGAAAGTACATCAGGTACAACATTGTCTGTTCCACTGATATATCTAATGTCCGTTGTGAATTCTGCAATGTACGTTAGCTGTCGCTCTTGTCGTGGCGACCTGGCTGTCTTACTTGTAAGAGCATAAGTTAAAGGTTTGTGATCAGTGAGGACAGAGAATGGTCTACCTTCTAAGAAGAAGCGAAAATGTTGGATGGCGCTGTAAATAGCCAACAGTTCTCGGTCAAATGTAGAGTAGCGGCTTTGTGTCGATGTCAGCTTCCTAGAAAAGAATGCAATCGGTCTCCACATTCCATGGTGTTTTTGTGATAATTCTGCGCCGAATGCTGAATCTGAGGCGTCAGTAGATAATCGCGTTTCAGACTTCGGATCTGGATGGTTGAGAAGTGTGGCTGAAGCTAGTGAAGATTTGGCTGCCTCGAACGCGGTCTGGCATTCATCTGTCCAAGTAATTACTTTACCTCTGCTTTTTGTTGCTTCCGTCAACGGTGCTAGAAGTTTGGCAATTCCAGGGAGGAATCTGTGGTAGAAATTCAGCATTCCCAAAAAACGTTGTAAGGCTTTCTTGCCGTTAGGTTTTGGGAATTCAGTGATGGCCTTGACTTTTTCAGGTAGTGGTGTGATGCCGTTTGGGGTAATCTTATGACCGAGGAATGTCACTGTAGCTTGCCCGAATATGCATTTTTGAGTGTTGATGACAAGACCATTGGTTGCCAGTAAGTGGAATACAGAACGTAGATCTGCCTCGTGTTCCTTGGGAGATGAGCTAGCTATCAAAATATCGTCTAGATAAACGAAACAGCAGTTGAGGTCGTGTAGAATACCATCCATGAGCCGCTGGAAGGCTTGAGCAGCGTTTTTTAACCCAAAAGGCATTTTTAGTTATTCATAGAGGCCAAAAGGAGTGATGATAGCTGTCTTAGGGATATCCTCCTCAGCCACAGGTATCTGATGATACCCACGAATAAGATCAATCTTTGAAAAGATAGTTTTTCCACGTAGATTACTATTTAGGTCCTGAATGTGTGGCAGCGGATACCTGTCATCATTGGTCACGTCATTCAACCACCTGTAGTCTTCACACGGGCGCCATCCTCCATTGCTCTTTCTTACAATGTGTAAAGGTGACGACCAAGGAGATGATGATCGGCGGATAATACCAAGTCGTTCTAGTTCCTCAAATTCAGCTTTCGCTGCAGACAATTTGTCATTATCAAGGCGGCGGGCGCGAGCATGAACAGGGGGACCGGAAGTTGGTATATGGTGTACAACGCCATGCTTGTTATCACGAAAAGTGGGTATCAAAAGTTCTGGAAAATCTTCTAGAATGGCCTCATATTTTGAATGTACTTTGTGTATACCCGGGCGTGGTGAATGTGTAGGTCTAGCGTTGACGATGGTGCCACCATTCAGCGAAACCAATCTCTTGTTGCTGAGGTCGATTGCGAGACGGTGGCAGGTGAAAAAATCTGCCCCCAATATTGGCTGAGTGACGTCGGCTATCCAGAATTTCTGTTTGAAGAGCGTGGTTTTGCTGAGTTTCAGAGAAATCGGTCGTTTCCCATAAGTTGCAATAGCCGACCCATTAGCTGCTATGAGATTGGGGCCGCGAGATTTTTTTCTGTCCGAATTTGTGGCTGGAAAAACAGATTCTTCCGCTCCAGTGTCTACTAAGAAAGAACGACCTGAAATAATATCAGTGACCGAGATAGAACTGGAGTTGACCGCACAGATTGCAGGGGCATTGATCAAGCAGTAGCGCCCTTTATTTTGCACTGGCTCTGTCGTTTCCCTGGCTGGTTGGACGTGGAGACATTGCACAAGGTCGGCCGTCGACGAAATGTTCGCAGGATCTAGCATTGGAAGCAAATCGGGAATGCTATTTGCATAAAACAAAAGTAGGGGTAGGGGTCGTAGACCTATGCTTCTGTCGAAAACGTGGATTCCTTTGGAGGGCGTTCACGTCTCCGTGACAGGAGTTAGCCTGTTCCTCTAGTGTTGCCTCGATTGGGTACGTATTTTGGATGGAACGCGTAGCAGCAGCCGAAAATTCTACGTCCATTATTCCATCGGCTGTCTTTGCGAGGGTGTCGAGGTCAGCATCTGGAGTCTGAGCCAGAATATGGCGGACCTCAGGGGGCAATTGGTTTAGGAAAAGGGCACGGAAAAGTGTTACAGGGTCATGGTTAAGGCTCCGCATGTGTTGGAGAAGTTCTGATGGCTTGCGGTCACCTAAACCATTGAGGTTGAGCAGTTCTTGATCTTTTTGAAGCTGTGTCGCTTCATAGGCGTTGAGGAGAGCTGATTTTAGTCTGTCATACTTCCCTACTGGAGGTGGGTTTTCCAACACTGCTTGGACATGGCGTGCAGTAGAGGAATCTAAGAGCTGTATCACATGGTGGAACTTAGTTAAGTCTTGTGTAATCGGTGGCGTGTGTGTGTTGAAGGATGCTTCTAAGCGAATAAACCACGCCTTGGCGTTTGTCTGCCAAAACTGTGGTGCCTTGAAGGCGACTGCCGACACTGACGAAACTGTTGTAGTTGTGGCCTGCGTTGCGTGAAGAGTCTGCTCTCTGATCGCGTCTGCTATTGTTTGATAGCATCAAGGTCCATGGTTAAAGGTTTAGAAATGTCAAAATTATGATATTAGGTTGATGAATCTAGATCTAGGTCTAGATCTAGATCTGGTATGGTGCTGTCTAGGGAGTGAAGACTGTAACGTTAAGCCTGGTTTGGTGGCTGTGGTTTAGTCGGTTTACTCGCGCTAGTAAGCTGTATTTTAGATCTAGATTCGTATTCTGAAAAATCTATTGCCTGTGACGTACTTACTTAACGTCGGGGTCACCAATAAAGCGTCCTTACAATAAATCAATCTTGCAGTTTGTTGTTGAGTTGTAAGAGCTTTTTTATTTTTAACCTTCTAGTCCAAAATCAAAACAAGCATGAGAGATTTCTTTTACTTTCGCTTTCTCTTTTTGTCAACATCATAACAGAACGAACTAATTTACAAAACATGGAAAATAATAAAATAAAAACTCTCAGTATGGAGGATATGGAACATGATAAGATTGTAAGAGTTTTAAAGTGATATCGCTACAACATCACTCTCCTCATTTTGTTGACTGGTCTCAGCAGTCTCTCTCCGTCTCTTGCTCTCCTGCTTCATCTTTTTGTGTCACTAAACCTGCGTGCCTGAAACAATTTGCAACTCACTGTTCTTTGACCAGGGACCATGCCTCGCTGATCCGATAAAGGGCATCAAGTACATCTACGGTGTAGACTTGATCCTTTTTCCTGCCCTTCATCTGCTCCTTGACATGAAGCAGGTAACTGCGCACCAGCAGCTTCCTGTAAATTTGCTTGAAGGCTTTTATTATGCCCTGGTTGCAAGGCTGTAAGATGCTTGTGGTGTTGGGGGGCAGGGATATGAGCTCTATGGTCTTCAGGTCATCGATCTTGGGGTGAGCAGGGCAGTTATCTACTACCGCAGCAATTTTCCTTTTCAGGGTGGAAAACTGATTGTCAAGTTTCTTTAGCCACTCCTCAAACAGCTGGGTTGTCATCTAGGCTTTTTTATTACTTTTGTAGCATATCGGCAGTCTTCACATGTTTGAAGGAGAGCATATTCCTTGACTTACCAATTACCAAGGGTGGCAGCTTGTCAGACCCATCCATGTTGGCGGCCACCAGAACAGTAAGGGGACTCTTTGATTTCTTTCTTCCAGTACACGTCTCGTATTTGAGAGCCAGAGTCTTATCGGGAACGCACTGGAAGAAAAGTCTTGTTTTGTCGGCATTGTATATGTCAGCTGGGGTGTACCTCGCCAGGATTTTCTGAAGGGCATCAGATGCCCAGTGTTGTGCTTCTTCCTTGGGTGTTGCAGCTGCTTCTTCGCTGATTACACGAAATGTAATTCCTCTCCTCTGCTTGAATGTCTCTAGCCAAATGGGGATAAGGACAAAGTCGATATTCATAAGCTGCGCTATTTCTGTTGCCTTGCCAATGGAACATTCATTGCCCTGGCTTGTCGAAAACAGAGAAACACTGATTCTTCCAGCTCCTCATGACTGCAAAGTTTCATTTTCTTGGTAGTCGGGCAAAATTTCAAATCTTCACGAGTCTTCTGTAACTTGTAGGCCTAAAGCAAATTAGAAATTAGAGTACTGATCAGTAGGACTGCGTTGATGTTCAATGCCAACAATGTAAAAACTGGAACCTTGGTGGTGGTGGTGGTGTGTGTGTGGGTCATGGTGCCTGTCCCCCCATGTTGAAGAACATACAAGTTTGAATGCCTTACAAACAATGCAGTATCACTATGTGTCGGACAAAGAAAGAAACCTCCATATGTCTATCTCGATGGTCTCACATAACAAAACACTATACCTCCCTTCACACACATGCACGCGCAAAAGTATAACCACAGACTGCGTGAGCGAGAGGGTGCAGTGGTGATCCCTTGCATGAATGTCCAATCACCATCGTTTACTACCGCCACCACCCCTCCTCATTCCATTCATTGACTGTGTGCATATAGCGCAGGGCTTAAGCGATGTGCCCCTCCCCACCCCCCATCAGCTATTAGATTGTCGAAAAGGCTTACTCTTCCCTTCATACAACTATGTGTACTAAGCATTGGGTGTGTTTTGATTTTTTCCCTCTAGGTTAATAAAGAGAAGGGGAACAAACAGAAGAAATAGAGAAAAGTTATATCGATTTAAAGGTAGTGCCGTTTCGAAGCATTTCGGTTTATTGCGGGAAAGGGTACAAAGGCAAAGAGGAAATTTACACAATTTATCGATTTTTTTTCGGTTTAAAGTGATTCTTTTGTATATTGTTTCTGTATCTTTTGTTTGAAAAACGAACAATTTTGTTTCCTATTCAGAGTCTGTTAACTTTCTTTTTTCATATCGAACAAACTTACTGAGCTATTATAATGTACTTCATGTACAACTTTTCTGCAAATTAATAAAATTTTTCAATTATAGTATCATACGTGTATACTGATTGCCACATGTATTAAGAGACTTATGAATAAAGTTTTGTCCAAATTTTTGATACTAGGTACTTTTGCTCTTATTTTAATTATTTTTACTTTTATTTTGTTATGTCATTAGGTTTCTTCATATTGTGTTGTCATTTTCATGTTAAGCCCAAGAATTTCTTTGTGTAAAAAAATCTATTGTTGCTTTTCCTTTTGCTGTGTACTATAATATGTAGTTTTTTTCGAACCCCCTCCCCCCTCCCCCCCCCCCCAAAAAAAAAAAAAACAAACAAAAAAACTAGATAGTTTCCATTAATTTTATAATTGATTGAAAAGACGTTTAATTAAAGAAAAATTTTGAAACAATGAGCCTTATTTTATATTTCATAATATTTCAAGAGAATAATAATCTAAACACTGACAACACTCTTAGGCACACAATTGGACATGTAAAAAATGCCCTGCTCTTCTGCTTTTATTTTTTTTTATGTGACATTTATAAACGTTAGAAAAGAAACTAAAAATGTGTTGTATTAGCTAGACCATATAAACTTTTGGAATTGTATGGGCAAAAAAAAAAAAAAAAAGAAAAAGTAGTCATAGGACAGTATTTCAGTTTTTCTATCCCAGAAATCAAAAAATAGGCTGAGCAGAATTTGGATTCTAATAATTTTTTGTGATGCAGATCAAATTGAGAAAAATTAACAAAATGTATTTAGACAAAAAGTAACAGTACTTGTATATTCTAAAGACTTATATAATGCCCCGTAAAACCTCGAAAGCTATGCAACTGATAATAGAAGAAGAGTTAAGATTTAAGTTATTGGCATTTCACTTTTATGATATTCAATATCATCAAGTTTATCTGGTAATATTTAAACAGTCATGATTGAACTTTTAATGGTGTTATTGAAAATGGCGTCATGTTTACATTAATATAATGCCTCACTTATTGAACATCAAAGCAACTGTTGTGTTTTTATTTATATCTGGAGTAAATAATATGCTTTCCTCTGGCAAATTCATCAATAGCTAAGGGACGTAATTAGAGAACTTGGAACAAAAATTGGGTTATGTATCAGCAGTTTTATACAAGTGAAAATAAAGAGGGAAGGCTTTCTTTATCTTAGAATGCAAATGTATCTAGCAAGAATGACAGCAGAATGAACATCTGTTTCCATGTAAAACAAAGAAACAAAACTTATCCTATATGAATATTGAAAAACAATAAACTCTGATCAAGGTTTGTGTAAGGCAATTGAATTATGGAATCTGACTACACTTTTCAAAGAAAAGCACCTAATTTATTATTTTCTGTCATTCAAACTAAAAATTCATTTAAAGATATCAAATATGTTATAAAATTCCGTTTTCTTTACTTTGGATAATAAAAATAAAGATGCAGTATTGGTATTTTAAATGATGACCTTAAGCTTAATATATGATTAATGTAAAGGTATGACCCTTTTATAAAAGCAAGAAAAATGTTGGACCAATTAAAGTTCTGAAGGAAATCCTCAATGCCCTATATAAAGAAGAAATGGAGTTGATGCTTTCCAGGATCTACCTATAGTAACGAGTTTTTGACATCTACAATGTGGCTCTTTGTGATAACCATAGGCTGTCAGAAAAATCATATGCTGATAAACAGTAGAACTAGAAGTAGACTAAAACAGAAAAGTCAATACAGCAGAAATGCTAGACCTATCGTGTTTATCTCTCGCAAATGTAAACATCTCCTTTGAACTTGTCTTCGCATACTAAAGAAGTAGCTCAAAATAACTGAAACTTTAAGAAAAAAACTGGTGCTGGAAAAGGTGTACATATTGTTTTCTGCTAAAACTCTAAATGGAACAAGATTCAAGATGGAAGTGAAACATTATAACTTATAAGCTGTGTATCAGTCATCATATCTAATAGGGGAGTAATTGGGTGAAAGTTTATATTACACTGAGCATGCCTCTGTAATTTTTTTTATCATTGTAAACGTCTCTACCTACTAATCTAGTACTATTGATATGTCAGGCTCAAAGGAAATTTCACGAAATTGAATCTATAAATCTTTTAGAAGGGGCCAAAGGCAATGACTTTGACACAATGTGCAGATTATTTTCCTTTACATAATATACAGATCGATCTTGAACCAGACATAGGCCTTATATAGCCTTCTTCATGTATCTATTATTATTATTTTATATAGGCCTATCCGAAATCATCTCCAGATTAGGGGGAGGGAACGTTGGAAGGCCTTAAATACAGAAATATTACAGGACAAATGAAATGAAGACAGAAGATGTAATGAGATTACTTTAGAAGTCAGGCCAGTATGTATAATCAGTAGGCCTACCAATCTACTCAAATTCTTGAACCTGCCTAGGGGGCAACAAGGCTGTCTCAACATTACAAGCGAAGGACCACTGATGCACAATAAGATAACCTTTTTATTTTCCAAGTTTTGATTTGTAGAGTGTACCACGTCTACCACATCTAAGATGTGATCTGGGCAAAATCATCGACTAATGCTCAATCTGCGGACATCATCTATCTTTTTCCTCTTGTTGAAAGAAGACAAACTCCAAATCTCCCTTTACCTAGTAGGCCTGCCTATTTAGATGATGTGCATTATGGAACACTCATAAGTCGTAGGCCCATACGTTGAACAAACAACAGCGCCGTTAGTATTAAAATGAAATTAAAAACACCACAAGGATTAGCTAAAATATCATCGATAGCAACATACAAACACACTCATAGTCAACACCAGACGCCACAGAAAATCACAACAGAAAAGCCACACACAGTGACTCCTGAGAAAAATACGTACATAGAGAATGGAAAACAAAGCATACATTCCATTCCACTGAGGGATCTCCACACATCTCGGGTTGGAGCTTCTTCCATACCTAAAAAAAAAAATATGACAGTCCTACGTTACTGATGGACAAACGAAACACCCCAACATTTTTTTACTCAGTCTCACGAAAATAGGCAGCACAAACTTTTCGTTAATCTAATGGACATAATCTCCATGTTAATTATTGTAATGCACAATAAAGCTTATTTTCTCAATGTTCAAAACAGATACCATTCTCTTGATCTGTTCCTTCCCTTCCTTTCTCTATTTTACCACTTTCTTTCCTCTCTGTTTTACTTTTACCCTATCAAAATCACTCCTTTTCTTCTTACTGTCCCTCTCCCTTCCCCCTCCCTGTTTGAAACTGCTGTTGTCTTTCCACAAGATGAAAAAAAAATGTTTTGCATCTTGCCGTTTTTCTAAACCTTTATGTATTGGACAAAGGGTGATATTAACGTTATATTAGCCAATTAGAAATATTACATAAACTTTTTTTCAGCTTATGTTCAATGCAGCAAAAAAGAAAAAAAGAGAGAAATTATTTATATAATTTTGAAAGTGGAACTTTCTTTTCTAGAGTTTGCGGGAAAAAAATGTCAATCTGTCTCTTTCCTTGTCTGCCTGTTTGTTTTTTTGTCTGCATGGTCGTCCGTTTATTTATAATCTTTATCTCTTATCTATTACAAGTATGATTACTCTTTAATCGAACAGGTAAGAAAAGCATTAAATGTGAAGTATTTCCTAGATGATTAAGATGAAATTACTCGGTTTCCAGTATTGCATTTCACTTTGAGGTGTAAGATTTGTAAAAAGTAGACACACCTAGGTTTATCTAAATATTTATCTTGAAATGGTCTGAGCATGAACTCACTTTTTCTTAGAATTTAGATCCAATGTGGACTCTTCAGCCACAAAAAAAACATTAACTCAAAAAAAAAAAAAACCAACAAAAAACGAAACAAAACATTAACTCAAAATCAACTCTTCGTCAAATTAATCCAAACCAGACGACAATGTGGAATAAAGATCCTTTTTTTGAAAGTTATATATCTGGAGAAAAAGTAAAATAAACGATTCTCAACTGTTATACCTATGCATACCACGGTCTCTCTTCTCATTGATCTTTCCTGTCATTAAAGTTAAAACTCTCTCTAAGTCTACATGTATAGTGACGCAAATAGACCACCATTCTCTCTTTTCCTGATTTTTTTTTGAACGTTCTGTTTCTACCACAGCACGTCTCAAAATTGTTTTTGCTCTACCTATCAACTAAAAGAATTGCATAATTTTTTTTATGAAACCTCAAAGTTACCTCCTTTATGGCGAAGAAGAAGGAGAAGAAGAAGAAGAAGAAGAAGAAGAAGAAGAAGAAGAAGAAGAAGAAGAAGAAGAAGAAGAAGAAGAAGAAGAAGAAGAAGGAGGAGGAGGAGGAGGAGGAGAAGAAGAAAATGAAAAAGAAAGAAAACATTTTCAAAAAAAATTAAATCCAAATTAAAAACATCTCAGAAAAACTAATTATAATTTTGTGGTAAAGTTTATTTGTCTAGCGTTTATTTGCTTGTTTCATCTTTGTTGCGTAAATGAAATTCAGGTGAGGCACACCGGCAATAAAAATTAAAATTGATGCTTTTCATATTATAATTACTTTCTACGTGTTTGTTTTACAAATGTTTATCAGACACAAAAGATTATTTAAAGTAAACATTGTGTGGCGTCTAGTATTAGACTTTACTAATAATTATGGAACAAACAAAAAAAATTTAAAAAAAACAACAACCAGGAAACAACGTTATGAAACAAACAAACAGAAAAAAAACACACACCAAAAAAAACCAAAACAAACCAAAACAAAACACAACAAATACTTGCTTGAGATCACGCCTGGTTCTAATCAACGTGTAGTTTTATGGTTTTGTATAAGGTAACCATAAACATTTTTAGTTCAGTTATTTAATCAATGTGACTAATTATTGACCTATGTCAATCTCATTTTCTCTTTATTTCCGTTTACATCTTTTCTTCGTCAATACTCTTGTAAATGTTATATATCTACATTTATTTTTTTATAGCTGCCAATTTAGTCATTATCTCCATCAACTATGATTCAGATCGCTTCTCTTTTCCATCCAACCATCATCATAATCTTAGTCATCATCAGCAGCAGCATTATTAAATTACCAGCAGCAAATTCATTCTAAAAACAGTCATTTCTATTCTCCGACTCCCAGTCGTCATGATGAAGGGAATAATCACGAAAATCATCATCATGATAAAACTATAATCATCATCATCATCATCATCATCATCTTTATCATCACTATCAAGAGCAGTAGCATTGCTTTTACTCTCCTTATTCATTTCATCACCTGCATCTAAGATTTTGTTTAATATTTTTTAACTTTTTACTGTCGTTATTTTCACTTTTTTGTGTTTATTTTTATAAAGAAATATATACAAGCTGCAAGATTACGGACACATTCAAGTGACAGGGTAACACCAATTAGAACACGCGGAAAAGGCATTTTCAAAACAAAAAATTAATGTAGATCACCTGCATATCCAATTTATGAAATGCTTTAGTTAACGTGATCTTCATTATCATCATCATCATTGCTGCCACGCTCTCACTCTCTCCTGAACTAAATCAGCCAAAACAGCTCAGATGAGACACGCATCAGTACAGCTCAACACGCTGATGTCCACTCTTTCACAGACAGTCACTTCGGCCAAACCGTGGAAAGTAGAGAATTAGGCCAACATCTTGAATACTTCAAACGTTGAACAGATACGGTCTTAATCAATCAAGGCACGCTCTATGCACACGTATAAACGGTATATCATCTAAAAATTTCCATTAAATAATGAAAGTTTCTGAATCCGTTCTATAAAATTCGTCAGACTTTACAGCTCTAAAATACGAAAATGAAAAAAAAAAAGAGTCATCAATATGTCAAAAGTGCAGAGAAAAACATTACCGAATCTAACATAACCATGAAATAAATGATGCCTCACTGAAAAATTCAGAATTCAACATTGATATAGATTCGATATGACTGTAACAGCTTGAAAATATTTGAGATTGATATTATTTGCATTAAAAGGGGTGGGGGCGCAAGATGGCACCTGAGATCTACATCAGAAATGATTTTTACATGGAAGTCGATAACGCACATACATAAAGTGTATGACTTAGCCTCAATAAGTATGCTTTCTTTATCAACATTTAACATCTGAGCGCTATAAAAATGGTGGCCATGTTGGATTTTAGGCTTTTTTTTCAAAACACTAAGTCTCAAACAGGTATCAAAACAGTTTCTCCAAAATCAATATACATAAGTTTCAGACGATTGACAATCGGCGGAAATGAAAACATTGTTCAATTAAAATTTTTTTTTAATAAAAAAAATCCCAAACAATTCCTAAACAAATAACAAACAAAACACAAAACGGTCTGATTGTTTACACACCGTATAGTTCGGCATTTATGTGCAACATATCCTGGCAATCCTTAGGTAAACAGGAAATTTCTTTGAACATTATTTACTTAAAAAATATTTTTACACAGTTCTAAAGAGATGATTAAAAACCGATGATCATCCTTCCTTTTGTCGGTGAAAATTTTTATAAAGAAATATTTACAAGCTGCAGGATTATGGACACATTCAAGTGACATAGTAACACCTGTCAGAAAACGCAGACATGGCATTTTCAAAACAAAACTGCAAATCACCTGCATATCCAATTTATGAAATGCTTTGATGAACGATGTTCTACTGTGTACGAATATTAGATCACCGCTAACATTATGTTTCACAAATCAGTCGAACATCACCACTGTAACTGCCATATAATCCTCCTCCTCCTCCTCCTCCTCCTCCTCCTCCTCCTCCTCCTCCTACTCCTACTACTACTACTACTACTACTACTACTACTACTACTACTACTACTACTACTACTACTACTACTACTACTACTACTACTAGTATTACTGCGGCTACTTCTAATACTACTGCTACCGCTACTACTACTACTACTACTACTACTACTACTACTACTACTACTACTACTACTACTGCTACTTCTAATACTACTGCTACCACTACTACTACTACTACTACTACTACCACTAGTATTACTGCGGCTACTTCTACTACTACTGCTACCGCTACTACTACTACTACTGCGGCTACTTCTAATACTACTACTACTACTACTACTACTACTACTACTACTTCTAATACTGCTGCTACCACCACCACTACTACTACTACTACTACTACTACTACTACTACTAGTATTACTGCGGCTACTTCTAATACTACTGCTACCACTACTACCACTACTACTACTAGTATGACTGCGGCTACTTCTACTACTACTACTACTAGTAGTAGCATTACTGCGGCTACTTCTAATACTACTGCTACCACTACTACCACTACTACTACTAGTATGACTGCGGCTACTACTACTACTACTACTACTACTACTACTACTACTACTACTACTACTACTACTACTACTACTGCACGTGCTACTGGTGCTGCTTACTACTGCCGCTGCTGCTGCTGCTACTGCTACTGCTGCTACTGCTGCTGCTACTGCTGCTGCTGCTGCTGCTGCTGCTGCTGCTGCTGGCCACTGCTACTACTGCTGCTGCTGCTCACTGCTGCTGCTGCTTGGCTGCTGCTGCTACTGCTTCCTGTACTGCTGCTGCCGCTACTGCTGCTACTGGTGTACTGCAGCTGTTTCTGCTGCTGCTGCTGCTGCTGCTGCTGCTGCCAGCAGCTACGGCGGGCGACAGGCTGCCACTGCTGCTGCCACTGCTGCTGTATCTGCTGCTGCTGCTATGAGGTGATTACTAGCAGGACTACCATCTAATAAGCCACGCTACCGCAGCTGCTGCTGCTACTGCTGCTGCTGCTGCTGCTGCTGCTGCTGCTGCTGCTGCTGCTGCTGCTGCTGCTGCTGCTGCTGGTGCTGCTGCTGGTGCTGCAGGCGTTGGCTTCTAATACCACCACCACTGCTACCGCTGCTGCTGCTGCCACTGGAGTTGGCCAGGCTGGCCCACTATTACTGTTGCTGCCACTGCTTCTGCTGCTGCTGCTGCTGCTGAAACGGGCTACTTGCTACTACACCGCTGCTGCTACTGCTGCTCGCTAGCCTGCTACTGCTGCTGCTGCTACTGCTGCTGCTGCTGCTGCTACTGCTGCTTGGCTGCTGCTGTTGCGGCAAGCTGCAATTGCTGCTGCCACTGCTACTGCTACTGCTGCTGCTGCTGCTGCTGCTGCTGCTGCTGCTGCTACTGCTGTTGCTGCGCGTGACAGCTACCTGGTGCTGCTGCTGCCACCATTCTGCTGCACTACTACTACTACTACTACTACTACTACTACTACTACTACTACTAGTATTACTGCGGCTACTTCTAATACTTCTGCTACCGCTACTACTACTACCACTAGAATTACTGCGACTACTTCTAATACTACTGCTACCACTACTTCTACTACTACTACTACTACTACTACTACTACTACTACTACTACTACTATTACTACTACTACTACTACTACTACTACTACTACTACTACTACTACTACTACTACTACTACCACTACTACTACTACTACTACTGCTGCTACTACTACTACTACTACTACTACTACTACTACTACTACTACTACCACCACGACGTTTACTATTGCTACAGCTCTCAACTGCTAAACCTTAGCTGATAAGCTTACGATATAAAATTGTTTTGGTTTAGTTTGAAAGTGCTTCGTTTATGATCTTGATTTTTTTGTGGAAAGTGATCGGGAGAATCAGATAGGGAAGGAGAGAGAAAAGGGACATAAAGAAAGAAAAAAAGTTAGTGTTATAGTGAAAGAGGGAGGGAAAAAAGGGAGAAAAAGAGAAAAAAAAAAAGGGAAAGATGGATAATTGAGCATTCAGCAAAGAGCATCACAATAATTATAGACACTTTGTCCATTAGATTGTAGAATTTTTTTTTTCGTGTGACTGGGTAAAAAATGGATATTGCTTGTCCATGAGTGACGTAGTGGTGTTGTTGAAAACTTATCAGAACTATCATCTGAAATATTTATGTCTCTAATCTTTTTCATAAGATTCCAAAAGGAGTTTCTTGTGTATTTTTTTCCGATTCCAAAAGTCATTGGGATGTTGGAGTGTATGAGACATTGTAATGTGTTGGTAAAAGGAGTCTAAATATGTTTTTAAGAGTTGAATTTCATACCTGCTATAACCAGTAACTGATCATTGAGTAGCAAAATGGTGCAAAATAAACTGGTGTAAGTGTATAAAACAAAAATTTAGAAAAATATTGCTTGCTGATTGAACTTTCAAATCTTTGTTTTTTTAATTTGTAAAATGTTGAAATAGAAAATTTTATTGGACAAAAAGGTACCTGTATTAACGACATCAAGAAATCCTGGTGATAAAGGTTGAAAGTCATGGTATTTCTGCAAACTTTACCTAACCCTTATGTAAATATAACATTCTAAGGATTCAATTCATGGAACAATAGTAAAACGTCTGCAAGTATCTTTTAAATATACATGTAATTATTTTGTGAGGATCTTTTTCAAAATTAATTGAAACTGCACAGGTGATGCAAAACTTTACAGCTGCACTTTTTAACAGTAGCGTACTGGTCTTTACCCTGTTAAAAATTCATAACGTAAATCTTTATTTTGTTGTGCTGTCTGAAAAAAAAATTTGGTTCAAAACTCAATTTATGAATGAAAATAATGAAAACTAGTACAACCAGTTTCCTGTTGTGCATCAGCTATCAACTACCTGTAGTGGGGAAATTCAGCCTAGCTGAATGCCTGGAACAAGATAGATCTATCATTGTCTCAGAAATCATGGCATTTCTGCTGCATTGACTTTCCCAATTTAGTTTACTACTACTCTCTATCAGCATTAAATTTTTCCGACAGTCTATAGTTTTTCACAAAGAACCACCTTATAGATGTAAAAAACTTAAAACCCACATCCTATATAGCAAGCAGTGCTCAGCTTAATTTTCAATAGTTATTCAATCTTTTATCGATCTATTCTTGGTTTCCCTTGGTCTTGTGCTTTCCTCATTTTTCTAGAAGGTCATAACTTTCCAAAATTTAAAGATCATCATTTAGAACACCACATCTTTATCGTTACTACTCAAAGCAAATAAAAACAATTAGAGTGCTTTTGTTTTTTTTCGAAGGAATTTCTTGTTTGAATGACTGAAAATATCAAATTTTGTTTTCTTTGAATAGTGTATTCTGTTCCCATAATTGCCTTACACTTAAAGAAACCATTGATCAGAATTTTTTGTTTTCCAGATATAGGATATATTTTGTTTCTTTTGTTTTTACATAAAAAAATGTACACTCTGCTGTTATTTATAGCTAATTACATAATTTGCATTCTAATGTTAAAAAAAGCCTTCCCTCTTTATTTTTCACTTGTATAATTCAATTCGTTACTCTGAAACGATAATTGTGTACAGACTTCAGCAGTTTAAATTGGTGTGTATTGTGCCTTGTATTGTATAACCTTTCCTTTTTGTTATTAGTGCACTTTATAGCCAACTTGATATATTTAAGGCCTTGCTCTCTAAAAGTTTATTCCATGTAGATTTTGAAGGTGCATTAGAATTCTATGAAAACAAAATGATCCTCATTGATCCTTGCTACAGTTTTCTTCTGATTCAATGTTTATAGCTGCTGATAGATACATAACCCAATTTTTGTTGCAAGACTTATAAGTTCTCAAATTACGTCCATACTTATTGATGATTTTGCCAGAGGAAAGCATATATTAATTTACTCCAGATATAAATAAAAGCACAACAGTTGCTTTGATGTTAAATTAGTAAGGCATTGTATTAATGTAAACATGACGCCATTTTCAATAACACCATTAAAAGTTCAATCATGACTGTTCAAATTTGACTGGAACACTTAATGATATTCAATACCATAAAAGAAAAATACTAATAACCTAAATCTTAACTCTTCTTCTGTTATCGTTTGTATAGCTTTTGACGTTTCAGAGGACATTATACAAGTCTTTAGAATATATAAGCACTTTTGATCTGCATAAAAAATTAAGGCTATTTTTGGTTTGAGGTATAAAAAAACTGGCCTATGACTTCTTTTTTTTACTAGCCCATTCCATTACAAAAGTTTACAGGGTTTAGCTAATACAACACGTTTATAGTTTCTTATCCAACATTTATTGTTGTCACATTTAACAAAAATTAAAAGAAGAAGAGGAGGAGGGTATTTTTTACAAGTCCAATATAGCATCTCAGAGTGTTGTCAGTGCTCAGATAATTATTTTCTTTAGTAAAATATATGAAATATATAATACTCTTCATTGTTTCTCAATTTTCGTTTAAACAGCTTTTCAATCAAGCAGCCCATAATATTAATGGAAACTAAGTAGTTATTTTTTTTTTTTTTGAAAAATTACGTACTCTATAAAGCAAAACGAAAAACAGCATTAAATCTTTACACAGAGATATTCTTGGACTTTACATAATAATGACAATGCAATATGTAGAAACCTGACTAAGCTACAAAATAAAAGTAAAAATAACTAAAATAAGAGCAAGAGTACCTTGCATGAAAATTTTGGACAAAACTTTATTCATAAGTCTCTCAGTACATGTGCCAATCAGTTTACACTTATGATACTATAATTTAAACATTGTATTAATTTGAAGTACAGTTGTAGGACATTTTCATAGCTCTGTAAAGTTGATAAAAAGAAAGAAAGTTAAAGAACAGACCCTAAGTAGGAAAAAAAATCGCTCGTTTTTCAAACAGAAGATTGAGAAATTTGGTAGAAAAAATATATAGATGGAGATTTCACTTAAAGAAATAAATCAGGTGAAAAAAGATTCTAATTATGATTTGCATGACTATTTATCTGTACATTTTAGCAGCAAGACGTGTTTCAGATGAAATTTAATTTAAAAATTGTACAGCGAATTTAAAGATCTTGTAGGGTCTTCTTCATCCTGAATTTTGCCGACCTTGGTATATATGGTCTTTAGCAATTTATTTTTAGCTTTTTTTGCACATCACTAGGTTCGCAGAATCTCTTTGAAAATCAGTGTTCATGGAGAAATTCTGGATGTCAGTAGCTTGAGTGTGGAATACCTGGAGAATAAAATTACAAAAAGATAAATTACTATCAAATATCTACATGTTGAAAAATGCTAAGAGACAAGACTTGGATGTAAGGCGCAACATAATTGGTTGAAAATTAAGAATGTATCTTATTTTCATCCCCATGACGTTTTCCTTTGTTTCTTATTTTCATATAGCCTTTGGTCACAAGAAAACACCAAACACTTTGCCCTTTTTCAACAATTTCTTACATAATCTGAGAGGTAATCCCCATTTCAATCATTTCCTTCTAATCCCTGCCATAAAAACTTGTTTCTAATTCCATTTTCTATAGCTTTCAGGTTGGTCGTCTGATAAAAAAAAACTATTCTGTCATCAGTTTAAGATCTTAATCTAGATCCAGAAATCTATCTTCACGGGTCTAGATTTATATTTCAATACTGTAGAAACTAGAACTCAGCTTAGGTTTACATGTTACTAGAAAGAAGTATCTTGGCCTCGCTTGACCTATGCTAAGAAGTCGTCATCACAATTCATTTCTGCACTCTACTTAAAGTCAAGCGATCATTGCCGGAATGCATACTTTGACTGCATTCACAAATCTCACAGGGCCATGGTTTCGAACGGTATCGATATGGTTTTTATATTGCCCGGGCCCTGATCTCGTGAGGGATCGAGACGATCTTTCCGAATTTTTTGAAGTACGACGATGACGTTTAAGGACTCGGCATTTTTTCGGCTGTTTCCGTTATCATCGGAGCTTTACGGTGATACCCGATTTGCCGTATTTCACCTACTTTTAGTCTCTCAAAGAGAGGTTGGAAGACAGGTACCTCCGAACGGCCCGATCTTTCAATCCGAACCAGGGTTGCCAGTTTGGCACTTTTAGTGCCAAATGGCTCAAATTTGGCACTTTTTGAACATGGTTGGCATGAGAGGAAATTGGTTGGCAAGTTGGCACTTTTTTGGCACTTTTTGTCCATGATTGTTTTATCACACTTATTACTTGGCATACAACAAAAAGATATCTGGCTTCCTCTAAAATAGTGTGTCCATTCTTCTCACACTTATTACTTGGCATACAACAAAAACATCTGGCTACACATTTCCTCTAAAATAGGCTAGGCCCGCCGTAAATTTTCAAAACTGAAAGCTGAAAGTAAGCCTATCTGCCTGGTTGTCTGGTTCCCATCTTGATTCTTTGAAAGTTTGGAAACTGAAAGTGAAACGAATGTGTGAAGTAGATATACTGTGGACTATTTCCATAAGACTAGATCTAGTTTAGTTATAAATTTATTTCTTGTTTGATTCAAAAACCATGTCCACGAAAAAGAAATGGAAAACTTCATACGGCAGTGAAAATTTCGAAAGGATTGGGAGGAACAATTCACGTGGGTGAGTCACGCCAAGGACGGTTCGGATAAAGCATTCTGTAGATATTGTCATGTGGATATTACAGCACGTTTAAGCTGTCTCAAGTCGCATGAAGGGACAGACAAACATAAGCTCAAAGCCCCATCCAAAAATCTGAAATCTCTCTCTCAAACGGATGCTCATGTTCAGAAAACAGCTAGATCTAGGGAAAAGGAAGGAGAACTGACAAAAGAAAATAAGGAAATGGACTTGCACATCGCTGTTTTTGTGGCATGCCATACAGCAATTCACACGGTAGATCATCTCAGCCAGGTGGTAAGGAAACATGGTGAAGGAAGTTGGGGAGAACTAAATGCAGTGCTTTGATAAAAAAGGTGATAGCACCTACTTTGAAAGAAGAACTGAAAGAAAATATACATGGCAAACGGTATGTTGTGATGATTGACGAATCAACCGATGTGCCGATTCAAAAACTGTTATGCATCACCATTTCATACGTTTGTGATTCAGAAGGAGTTCAATATGCTTTTCTTGGACTGTTTCCAGTTCTAGAAACAAATGCTCAGTCACTATATGAAACACTGGAAAGGGAGTTAAAAGGTTTTGGGTTGAATATTGAGGATTGCATTGGCTTTGCTAGCGATGGTGCTTCTGTAATGGTGGGAAACAAAAACAGTGTATGGACAAGAATTAAGGAAAAGGCACCCAACTGTATCCAGCTTAAATGCATTTGCCACTCCCTTGCGTTATGCATTCAACATGCTTTTAACAAATTGCCATCCAATCTTGGATTTCTTCTTAAAGAGATCCCAAACTGGTTTTCCCACAGCGATCTCCGGAGACAGGATTTTATACAGCTTTTTGAGACAATGAACACAGAGCATGATTCTGAACAAGTTATCACCCAACCAAAACCTTTTTTAAAAGTGTCGACTACACGATGGTTGGTTAGAAGGAAACTTTTGTATAATTTGTTGCTCAACTGGGAGGAGTTGATTTTGTATTTCACTTCAGCAGAAATACATGCTCAACAAGACTGCAAATTCAAAGCCAGACTTTTGAAGGAGATGCTGCTTGATCCTGTAAACAAGCTGTTGTTTCATTTCGCAATTCCTGTTGTTCAAGAATTTGAGCGTGTCGTCAACAGTCTTTTTCAGTCGTCGAAGATGGATCCACTTGTTTTGAACAAAGAATTGTTTTTACTGCACAGCAGTCTGACAGCACGGATTTTTCATGATGATGGGTCCAAAAAAGAGCTCAGAAGCTGTGATTATGGTTGCAAGTTTGAGATGGAACTGCAAAAGTACATGCACAATGTCAAAGAAGACAAACAGGCAGCAGAAATCAGGATAAATGATACCGTTTTCAGATGCCACTCAATGCTGGAGGAAGCATTTGTGCAAGTGGAAAAGAGACTTCCACCATCCATGGAAGTCTTTAAGGGACTTGGAGCTTTGAACCCACAAAAAGTTTTGAGTCAAGTGGAGAAGGCATGTTTCAAAGACCTGCCATCGAAGTTTTTGATGGATGACAACTAGTCAGGTATTGAAGAACAATACAGAAGAATCCACCTTGTTGGCTGGATTCTTGAACCTGCCTTCAAAAATGCTGCCCTAACAACTGATGCAGAACTTTTTTGGATGGGAGTAAAGCAAACACAAGGTTTTAAAGAACTTGCTGATTATGCCCTCACCTGTCTTGTTACACCAACCAGCAATGCTTCAATAGAAAGAATATTTTCCATGGTGACCTCAACCAAGACAAAATTCAGAAACAGAATGAGCTCTTCCACCCTTGATGCAATCATAAGAATCAAAACACACCTTTTTCTCAAAGATCTTTGCTGTGTGAATTTCAGGGCAACAGATAAAATGTTTCAACTTTTCACCAATGACATCATGTACCCGACAAAAGAAACCCCATCAGGTGCCTCTAGCTCAATTACTGAACTTGATGATGATGGGGGGTGATTGGCTTGAAATGAGTGAAGCACAGGAGGATGTGGGCCATGCTCACACTTTCTTCTAAGCCGTGACTTTCTGTGAGTGACTTTGTTAGCGGATGTCAAAGAAAGACAATCCTGCAAATCGATTTATTTTTAATCAAATTACACATGATTTTGAAATTCGTTTTCTTCAATTGTGAGGTTTTGAAAGTGAAAAGAATGCTCAAATTACCGTTATTTTGTTTTTGTTAACCAATACTGACTCAGCATTGTGTGACTTGGATAATACTTTCTTGATCATTCACTCTTCAAAGTTCTCGAGAGGATTGGATTACAGAGGCTCTAACATTATGAAATAAACAACATTAAATTTAGACAACACCGGGTAAGCCAAAGTTCTGTTTATTCTAGAATTTACAAGTATAATATTTCACTTTTATGAGTACGTGTGACTAAAATACTTACTTTTAGAAATTTGGCAAGTTTTTAAAGCATTTGGCAAGTTGTCCTGAAAAAAACCGGCAACCCTGATCCGAACTCTTCCCAAAGCTCAACAATGGCGGAATCTCAGCGAAATGTGTTTGATGCGTTCGAATCTATCGATCAAATAAACACCGTTGATAGCGATGTCGAGCCAAATGAGTTGGAATCGGATGACGAAGATGGCAGTAATTTTGATCCCCAATCGATTGATGAAGGTTTGTATAGTTTTTGTGTAAAAAAAATTATCACGAAACACTAGCTAGATCTAGATTTGGGTCAAGATCAACCTGATAAAATTAGATCGATCTATTGCATTCATGAGTTTCTCCCTATCTAATCTAGATCTAGGGTTTAGTTGTTTTTTTTTATTTGGGCTGATAAATTGAGATCTATTTCTATAAACTACGATAGGAAATTATCACATCGGGTTGTCCGTGGCATGCAGAATCTAGATCTAGATCTAGGTCTAGAAATCAAGTCTACCGCTCATACTAGTTGAGGTGAGCGGTGAGTTCAGACATGTTTTGGTGTGAGTTAGATCTAGATTTAGACTCTAGTTCATGAAACTAGGCTGTATAACATGTTTTGAATCAAATATTTGTGATAAAAAATAATATCTGACGACTGGTATACATTTTTTTAAAAATCTTTTTCCCTTCAACAGTTGGCAGTGACTCTGGGTCTGATGAAGATCATGGGTCTCCACCTGAGAGACGCAGGCGGTTTGATGGACCAAGCAATGGTGTAGCTGGTGCAGCAGATGCCTTCAGTGATGGGTGGAGCAGAGATCTAGGAGGTTATCCTGTCTCAGCTGCCTTCCGATCTGCCCCAGGGCTTCACATCCCAGATGGAGTCGACGCAACAACACCGGCTGATTTTTTCAGCTTGATCTTCACCACCCAACTCCTGAAGCTGATCAAGAGAGAGACCAACCTCTATGCTGCGACAGAGCTTGCTCGGGTTGGTGCCGCAGCCAAGCCAAACAGCATCTTCAAGCTGTGGAAGCCTGTTACCCTTGTAGATCTACGGGGCTTCATCACCATCCTCATACACATGGCACTCATCGATAAAGACAGGCTGTCGTACTACTGGTCCACAAGTCCCATAATCACCACACCCTTCGCAGCTCAGATAATGAGCCGAGACAGATTTTTAGCCATAATGGCGTTTCTGCACGTCAGTAACAACGACACTTACATACCACGAGGACAGCCAGGGCACGCACCACTACACAAAATTCAGCTAATATATGAACATCTTCGTCGCACATTCACTTCACTCTACACACCAAAACAGAAACTCTGCATTGACGAGGCAATATGCCCTTGGAGAGGAAAGCTTAGGTTTAGAGTTTATATGAAAGATAAGCCTAATAAATGGGGTATCAAACTGTATGAGCTCTGTGAAAGCTCTTCGGACTATGTTAGTGATTTTGAAATCTACGCAGCTGACCCCAACCTGAGTAATAAGCCGGTTGACGTTTGTGTGCGGCTGATGCAACCATACCTGGATAGGGGGTATTGGCTGTACACCGACAATTACTACACCTGCCCTGCACTTGCTTATCAGCTCATGGAAAGAGGAACTGTTAAGGGGGCCATAGACCAATGCAATCTATCGCACCGATCCATCGGCCATGCGATCGATCGGGCGAGAGCCCAGATTGTACAACCGATTGTATAGTGTATGGGCAAAAACTCATACAATCCATAGCATGGCCGACATCGCACGGCCGATCAAAAATTATCTGGCAGTGCTTGATATTTTGCGTCGATTGTACAACCAGCTCCTGCCGGAGCCGACAAACTTGGGGTGTCAAAGTTAAAAATGTGTAAATTTGACTTCAAAATCGTGATCAGCATCAAATTTCAATGCGGAAAAAATACCAAACACTATAGATCTAATGTAGAGATTATATTTTTTTTTTATTGCTGAATTTTGATCCAACACGGATCCAACACAATGGGCTAGGCGAACACTGGCTGTCCGGACTGCAGTAGTTATTTATAGCTCCATGGGACAAACACATGCTTGGCATGTAGGCCTAGGCATTCACTAGGCCTAGATCTATGCCTCCACAGCCGTAGGATACACGTTGTTCACTGCTGTCTACACGAAGTAAATCATGAGTTCTTGGACCAAAGAGCAAGTGCTAAATTTAATCGAAATATATAGAAAGTATGAATGTTTGTGGAAAGTGACGTGTAAAGAGTATAGTAATAAGGCATTGAAGGAACAAGCCTACGCTGAATTGACACAATACGTAAAGACTTTTGATCCACAGGCGTCAAAAGACACAGTCACCAAAAAAATTGCGAATTTGAGGACTGCGTTTGGCAAGGAGTACAAGAAAGTTGAGTCCTCAAAAGTGTCGGGTGCAGGTGCACAGGATATTATTCTACCAAAATTATGGTACTATGAAGATCTTATGTTCTTGAAAGACCAAAACACAGTGCGAAAAGCTCGTTCAAATGTCGAGGAGGACACAACACCGCCGTTATTGGATGGCTTCGACACGGAGTATGAAACAGAAGAGGTAAGATATGATCATGTTTATGATTATGTATATTTTATTCAAATCACTGCCTGTTTTTTTCTTTCACGTTTCCACATCAAATTACCCTTGTCTTCGCTCTCACTTTCCCTACCTCCTTTCTTCCTCCCTCTCTGTCATTCATGCTTGCGTCTCTATCTCTCTCTGTCCATCCATCCATCCATCGATCCATCGATCCATCCATATGTTTTGTCAAAATTACTGTCACCATGTTACTTTAATATTATTTTGTCTTGCCACGGCACTTTGCCATCATTATTGAAGTAGTGTGTGTAAAGGTCTCGCACTCTTTTTGCCTCTGTGGACGCATTTCTTGTGTGGCCTCTGGCGATAGCAGCAATGTTTGCTCCATCAGGACGAAGTCCGGTTTCCAAGATGTGCGTTTCTGGATCTTCAACATCGAGAGATCCTTGTGGAGTGTATTGCTGAGAAGTTTTGACTATCAGAAAATTGTGCAAAACACAGCATGCCATGACGACATCATCAATCTTCTCAGGACTGAGGCAAATTCTAGATTTGAGAACACCAAATCGGGCCACTAGAATTCCAAATGTGTTTTCCACAACTCGCCTTGCCCTCGACAATCTGTAATTGAAAATGCGCCTCTGGTCATTCAGCAGCCTTGAGTTGAATGGCTTTAAGAAGTCCGCTCGCAATGCAAACGCTTCATCACCGACGAAGACAAAAGGAAATCCTTCAGGTGTATGTTCTGGTAGGTTCAGATTGCCTTGCCTTGCCATCATCATCATTATCATCATCATCATCTTCATCATCATCATCATCATCATCATCATCATCATCCTCATCATCATCATCATCACCATCTGATCATCATTATCATCATCATCATCATAATCTTCATCTTCATCATCATCATTATCATCATCGTCTTCGTCGTCATCGTATGTCAACGGGCAAACAAAAACAACAGCAGCACCAGAAGCAGCAGCAACATTAACAACAACAGCAACAAAAACAAAAACAAAAAAAACAACACAAACAACAACAAAAACAACAACAACAGCAACCAACTACAACACCAGCAGCAGCAGAAGCAAGAACAATTATTTCTTTGTATAAAATATGTAAGCAAATAAATCTGATTTTGTCTATTTAAGGTACCCCTACAAGTGCAAGTGGCAAACAAGTCGTCAAAACCCCCACAATTCAACCCCAGAGAGAAGTGACAAAAGCAGCAAAGAAACGAAAAGGACAAGATGAGGATCTTTTGGCAATGGCATGCCAAACCTTAAAAAGTTCAAAAGACCAGGACAGACATGATACGTTTGGCAAAAATGTTGCAAACAGCTTGAGACAAATGACTACTGAGCAGCAAATTTTCGCTGAAAAGATTATTTCAGACGTATTATTTGAAGGTCGACTTGGCAATCTTAACAGAATGACTAGATTTGATCTCGGGAACCAATATGCACCAGCTCAACCCCTTCCTACTTCATCCACTAGTTACTCTATGCATCATCAGATAATGCCACAAAACAGTGCTTATTATTCTCAGCCAGGGTCTTCAAGCAGCATGGAATCATACAGAAGCTATGACAATTAAGGGCATCTGCGGGTAAATATCGATAATTTTCACCTCTCACATAAATGGTCTCTTTGCCTTCTCTAATTATTCAAGAATAAAGAAACATAATCAAAATGGCTTGAAAGCAGTTATAAATTTATCTTATTTCACATTTTTGGACATTACCTCGCACCCCAAAATGTGTTCACTTTATGGTTGACACTCCATTTGACCACAATAAACAACTTAGTAACTAGGCCTACGCTTCTACTAACTATATCGAGTTATATATCGTTGTAATCGTCAAGATCGGAACTCTTCATCTAAATATGAATGAAATTCATTGGTTTTTACCGGTAAACCCTATAATACTATTTGTAGACCCTGTTTTCTTTGGATCACTATCATATATGGAGTGATGACGTTTAGGGTCATGACTGTGCTGGGTTCATATGCCATATATGATGCTCTGACCTTTGGGTCAGTTTGTTCTCGCAAAATGATTGGCTGAATCATTGAATTTCCGGTGGTAACCAGTGTAAACAACTTATCAGCTGAGAACTTGAAAGTATAATACACGCGTTCTTTTTTGTGCGATTGAAATCCATATTTCTAGATAAGATATACTTTGATAATTGTTTCATAATGCCACGCAAAAAGATGACAAAGAGAGTTTTACATATCGCTAAAGCGAGAGAGTCCAAAAAAAAAGAAAGGGTGAGGAACTTACTGAATCGATGAATGAGTTCGATCAAAATGTAGACCTAGAGTTACCGGTAGATGATTCAGACGATCAGGATAGAGTTGTAGATCTAGATTTAGGTCAAGACAATGGTAGATCTCAACCAACTATAATTACATCCACGCCGAGAAGAAATAGATCTAGATCTAGACCCATAGACTCAGGAGAGCATGCTCAGCCCTCCACATCCAGAGCTAGATCTAGTTCCAATAATAGTGTCAATAAAAATGTAAGTGACCCTGACAATGAATCGGGTGATGATGCAGGGAGTGAAATTGAGGTGGATATTACTTTGCCAAGATTGCAAGAAGTTCCTGATCTGGCCACAAATGAATCTCTGACTAGATCTAAGAAGAAAATGATTATGTATATGGAAGAAGGTCACGTAGAATTTAGCAATGGAAGAATGCTTGCAGATTTATCTCAAGTGGTTAGCCTTATAGCCAGCTTCCCTTGCCCCCAGTGTTTAGGAAATGGAACTTTGAATACGATTGTAAAGGAAGCTAGGGGACTTGCTGTTCAGTTAGCAGTAGAATGTATAGAGTGCAATGAGACAGTAAAGACCTGGTGGAGTTCAGAAACAGAAACAGCAGGACCAACGTATGGCGCAGGGATGTTTTGAGAGGTACCAGCTCAGTTTTGTTGTTGTTATGAAAACACTAAAGCATAAGTGAAATATATTTCTTGCATTTGTTGTTCTTTGAAGTTGGAATTGGAGTTAGAAACATTTTTTTTTGAGAATTTCCCCAACTTCAGTAAAGTTTCTCCTTGATTTAGCCTTCGTCAATCTTTATCGGCCGTTTTCTCAAAACGTATATTTTGGATACATAAATGCCTATAACTTTTTTGTTTTTCATTTGATTCAGCTGAAATTTGAGGTGTAGAAAGCTTATTACTAAATAAAACTTTGTATAGAAGGATATTTCTCTAAGTTTGTTTTGTCATGAAATATTGAGGTATCATTTTGTTATTTTCCAATATTTCTACAATCGCTAACTTATACAACACCACAAAATCTGCTATATTTGATCAATCTACTAATCCTTCTATACAAACATGTGTAATAATGTCAGGTTTACGTACAGCAAGTTTCAGGTAATTTGGTTCATAAACAAAAAAGCCTTAGTGAAAAAACTAAATATTGTTGAAAAATCCAATATGGCCGCCAGATTATTCAATTTTTTTGTAAAAATTTTTTTTTACATTTTTTTTTCATCTAATAGTGACCTAACAAACATATCTAAGGGGTTAAACTAAGATTTTATTCTTATTTTAAAAAAATGGCTGTATTTAGGAGAAGATGCCCTTAACCTTAACAATCTCAAATAAAACCATGTTTCCTAACATCAGCTGTCTCTGAATTATCTACATCAATTTTGGTTTCATATAAAATGATAGACAAATGAAAATTAAAAGTTCTGATTGTTCTAGTATTATTGTCTGTTTCTTTTTTCCAATTTATTTTTGGTTCACTCGTAGCCAACGTCAAAGTTCTCGCCATCGTCGTCGTCGTAGTCATCATCATCATCATAAGTGAGCGAATAATTTCTTACCTTGAGGTATTGTGGTGCCAGAGTCTCATAAATGGCCCTGCAGGTTTCTGGGATGATGTGGCCCAAAGACTGGGCGCTTATCCGTGTAGAAAATTTCAAGTCCTCAAAGCTTCTCCCCGTGGCAAGGTATCTGAGGGTAGCCGCTAGTCGCTCATGAGGCGTAACAGCGTCACAAGAATTTGTGTCTTGTTTCACAATGAGAGGACTGATGCGCTCTAGGAGCTCGTTGTAGATGTCATAATCCATTCTCAAATATTTCTGAAAACCATCAGGATATAACTGTAGCTCCTCTGGCAAAGTGGTGTCACTTTGCTTTGGACGCATTAACAGCCACTGTTTTACCCATTCTCTTCGACTTCGTCTTCTCTTTTTAAGAACAACTTAAATTGCGATTGCTGCTAGAGCAAGTTTCTCCTCTGACGACATGTGAAATGAGCACGCTCGAACGCATGGTGGCCATACGATCGATTGTATCAGTGTATGGGCTCAAGATTGTACGTGCGATGATTGTAATCGCATGGCCGATGGATCGGTGCGATAGATTGCATTGGTCTATGGCCCCCTTTAGTGTGGGCACAGTCAGACACAATTGGGTCGGGATGCCAAAATGCCTTGCCAATCAGTCGGTGGCCAAAGGCAGCTCTGACTACAGAGTAAAGGCAGGTCTGTGTGTTGTCAAGTACGCAGACAAAAAAAACGTCAACATCATCACCACTTGCCATGACCCTACAAGCATTGTGACAGTCACCACCAGAACAAGCACCAAAGACAAGCCTGAGGCAGTGCAGGATTATGTTTTGAACATGGCTGGTGCGGACCGCAATGACCAGTTGATGTCCTACATGCCACTCCGTCACCGCACAATAGTGGTGGAAAAAAAACTTTTCATGCATCTCTTCAGCCTGTGCTTGGTGCAGGCTAAAATACTGTACTGCAAAAAAACAGGGTCCAAAGTCTGCTTAGGTGATTTTGTCATACAGCTCGGCACAGAGATGTCACACAATTTCTTTGCAGCTAAAGCAGAGCAGCAGCGGAGGAGATCTGTGGTGTCCCCTGCACCTCCTGCCCCGAAGCCCAGCTCCGCTAGCAGGCTGGTCGCTCAGCATAGCCACTACCCTGAAAACATTCCTCCTACCCCCAAGGAGGACAGACCCTACAGGGCATGCCATGTTTGTTACCAGAGGAGTGTAAAGGACAGAGGGGGGCAGAAAAGAATCGACTGCAAGCGACGAGAAACCAGGTTTTGGTGCCCTGTGTGCAAAGTTGCCCTCTGTGCGAAACTCTTTCCAGGATTTTCATTCAACGAAAAATTTTTTGTAAACACTGTACCATAATTATGGAATTTTTTTTTTTTCACTTTCTTCTCTTTTGTTTATTTGAACATTGTTGTTGTTTTTTTTTTCCAATGAAAATGAAATTTCAAAATTCATTTTGTAATGTTTCAATTTTTTTTCTCCTCCATTCTTCTGGAGATATTGTCATAAATGTTGTGGGTTTTATTATTTCAATTATGGAATTTGTAATATAACTCAAAATTTATCAAATAATGGCTCTTTTGGTATTGATTAGTGTGTTATCTAGTGCTGAATTGTGTGTCTGTTGACTTGTCACATTTTCCGTAATGTTGAAATATATGGTAAATTTGAAAAATCAAAAAAAAAAAAAAAAAAAAAATCAACCACATAAGCTAAAGAAATAAATTCAAGACTTTTAGAAAGTTCTAAAATCAAATAATCTGCACAGTAAATTTCAAGTCTCTATTGCAACTCATTAAAAAGTTACAATTTTTTTTAAATACCCAAAAATGGCCAATTTCAGGGTCCCGGCAGGCTTACAGAGGACCAGGGCCCCATGAGTTAAGTTGGGCGGAATTGAGGCTTAGCCATAAGCCGGCAACCAATTTGTACCCAACCTGAGTACATTATTAGCCTTTAGCATGAAAATTCCCCAATTTTACGATTGCTTAAAATCAGGGTTTTGCCTGAAAACATCCAGGTCTATAGGATACTTCTTTAAAGCTAATCTGTTACAGGCCTAATGTTATGATTATTGGCTTCAATTGAGGTTTTGCAGCGCGGCACATCATTTTTAAGGACAGCTATTAGTAAGATTAAGTCAAAAACTTAATCTAATCACAAAAAATGCTCTGACTTTAGTCCCTCTATGTTTCTTTAATCTCTATCATCCCTACTTATCTGTTTTATATCACTCTCTAATAAATATAAGCTCATTTGTTGATTAATGAGAAGAAATTCATAGGTAAAACCATTACAATACTCTCTCCCTCAATTTTCTAAAATCTATTTCTGTCTATCTAGTTACTTAGCTAAGTAGCTCCCTGCTCAATGCTTCTTTCCCTCTCTTTATCAACAAATCTTGTCCCCAAACTATGTTCTTCTAATAAACATATTTCAAATCTCACCTGCCTGACGGGATAACTGCATCACAAATAAAGTATTGATGACCACTATGTAGAGGACAGCGGGCAGGATTTGTTCTAAGTGAGCATCATGATTCTCAATTCTTGTGCAGAACTCTCTGCAGGTTGTTAAGTAAATAGAGTGAACCCTAGGCTGCCTTGATATATACTAGAGGAAAAAAAACTGTGATATCATTGGGGCTTTAGACAATCTGAGAACAATGGGACCCACACTTCTTCACCATGACCTGAAGCAAAAATTACTCCTAGTAGAGAATGTTATGCTCAAGATAATACGCCCATCCACAATAAGATTGGCAACGTGAAAAAATACAAAAGAGAAAAGAAATTTACAAAATTGCATGGCTGCTAGGCACGCTACCATAACAAGTTAGGGCCTGCAATTACTTAGAGTAGGAAGAAGCACTGAGCTTCTAGTGATAACTAGTGTGTCGTATAGTAGGAAATAAGTTCGTACTGTGATGTGTGAAACCTGTGAAAATGCCAAGTTAAAACTTAATGCTCTGAAAGTTAGTGGTGCACTGATAACTAATCTGTCTGAGGCTTTTACATGAGACACTATGTGCAAAATCAAACGGTTGGTGGAAGCCAGAAGGTGTCGCTCGCAAATGCAAAAACTGTGACCTTCACCTGCTACAAGAGAAGCTTTCTTCTTCGTGTGATCTCAATGCCTCAATTACTTTTAAAGAATGAAAGCAGGTCTTTCATCCAAAATATAAAGTGAACCAGATGGAGCTTTAGGAGACCTCTGTGTCAGCTAAACAATTGATTAATTTGTTGATGGCAAATTTAAACTCTCTAGCCCTACATATTTTCACAGCCAATTGGCAGAGATCTACCATCAGATGTGGCTGTCATTGTTGCAGATTTTGCTGAAATTATACTTGCAGGCATCAACGTGAAGTAGCCTGTGCTCACTGGTCATATAATCAAGTCACAGTACACCCTGTAGCTGTATATCAAGGGTGCCCTCAGTGCAATGAAGAGATCACAGCCTATCATGTCTTTGTCTCTGATGATTTGATCCATGACTCGAACTTTGTTTTTCACGTGTTCCATAATGTAATGTCAGAGACATCAGCTTCAAAATAAGTAATTTTTTCTGACAATTGCAGTGTGCAATACAAATCGAAACTTCCCTTCCACCACATGAGTAAACTTGCTAATAGTTTTCAATTTGATCAAATGCTGCAGAAACTTGCTGATGAGACAAATCTGTATGCGATGTCGCAATCCGGAATAGAAATGAAGACTACTCAAAATGAGATTGAAACCTTCATCGGGATGTATCTACGATGGGAATAATGAAGGCACGAGCAGTGAGGGCTTACTGGGCAACTTCCTCACGATATCCGCCAGTAGCAGACTGTATGGTTAGTAACCGCTTTGAATTACTCTGTCGCCACATTCACTTTGTGAATAACGACGCCCACACCGAAGCGAACAATGACCATGACCGGGTGTGGAAAATCCGCCCCTGGCTTGACGATCTCAATAGTACTCTGAAAAAACTTGTTCCGACTAAGAACCAATGTGTAGATGAGATTATGGTGTCCTTTAACCCTCTAAGATTTAAACCGGCCTAACCCGGCCGAAAATAAAAGCAGCTCTAAGGTTTAAGCCGGCCCAACCCGGCCCAACTTAATGGCCATCGTTACTGCACAAGCCGGCCGTACCCGGCCGTGACGCAAAGACGAAACACCCCTCTTTATTTTTAGTTACAAAGGGTTCCCATCTTAATTTAGAGTCTTAAAATAAACCATAACGTCATCCTGAGATATTTTTGGAGATTACTGACCCTTCATGTGGGGGCTTCCAGCACAGGAACAAAGGTGAAAGGTTTAGAAAAATACGGGTCTTCAGCTAGATTCTTCCAGACAAAGCACTGACGCTTTCTCCTTCACTTCGATTCATTCCTTTGTTCGATGCGCATCAACACATTCCAGTTTACATTCCTGACTCAGATTAATTAGCGTCAACATTTTATAAGTAATATAACCCATTATTTTCATCATCATGGAAGAAGAAAGAGTTGGAGAAAGAAGCGACACGGAGCTCGACAACGAGTCAGATGTTGAAATGACTGGAATAGAAGACGATTCTGAGGTAAGTAGACTAAATCTAGAGATGAGGTAAAGATTTGTCCAAGAATGTAACTTAGATCTAGATCCTACAATCTAGAGCTAGATCTAGATAGACTATAAAGGCTTAGATTACATTCTGGATCTAGATTCCAGATGAATGGTGATGGAATGAACAATAAGACTTGATCAAGCAAATGTAAACTCTTATCTAGATCTAGATCTAAATGAGTTTTGAATTCAGAAATTGAATTTATTCATTATCCTCACTGTTGTTGTTCAAAATCAATTCAAAATTTGATAGGGATGAATCCTCCCTCCTCCGCCTCTCTCTCTCTCTCTCTCTCTCTCTCTCTCTCTCTCTCTCTCTCTCTCTCTCTCTCTCTCTCTCTCTCTCTCTCTCTCTCTCTCTCTCTCGACTTTCTAGCATAATTGCTAGGAATAAGAGCACAGCTGCATTGGTCTTTTACAAAGGGCAATCAATATTGTTTCAAGAAAGAAAAAACAAATTTTACACAACCAGAGATGAAGAAATATTAAGACTTTCCACAACCAGAAATAAAAAAAATATTATGAAGTTCTAATTCATGGTTTTTATTTTTTCGCTCTCAGACTGATACTGGATCTGAGGGAGAAATGGAGGCTGGTTTTGAAACTGTGCCTGCTGCAGCAGATGATTGGGGAGTTGAGCCAGCAAACATCACGTTGCAGAATTTTGTGGAGCAGCCTGGACCACGCCACAATCTGGATGCCTCTGCTTGTCCGTTGAATTTTTTTTTTTCTGATGTTTCCGTTGGTTCTCATTGAGACTCTTATGGCAGAAACAAATCTGTATGCAGCCCAGTGCATTGCTGTTTCGCCCAACAGCAGTTGGTACAACACCTGCGTGGAGGAAATGCGAGCCTTCCTCTGCATGCAGATTATGTTTGGGATTCGCGGCAGGCCCCGGCTCTGGATGTACTGGAGTGAGGATAAACGTTTTCACGACGCCTTCATCTCCAGCATCATGACCATTAATCGGTTCAAAAATATTAGCCGGTATTTCCATTGTAGAGATACAGCAAATGCACCCACCCGCGGTCAACAAGGATTTGACCTCCTGTTCAAAGTTAGAAACATTATTAACACAACTCAGGCTACATTCCGTGCCCATTTCCAAGCCCAGCGAGAGCTTAGTGTGGATGAGGCCATGGTGGGCTTCAAAGGCAGACTTTCTTTCAAGCAGTACATGCCGGCGAAGCCCACAAAATGGGGTATAAAAGTGTGGACAGTCAGCGACGCACGGCTCGGCTACTGTCTTGGCTACGATGTTTACACAGGAAAAGCCAGCAGGGTAGATCCCAAGCGTCCCCTCGGATTTGAGGTTGTTGATGAATTGTGTCGGCCTCATTTCATGAAGGGACATCATGTGTATGTAGACAGATTTTTTAATTCAGTGGACTTGGCTACGCATTTACTTCTTCATAACACATATTTGTGTGGCACCATCTTGCAAAACAGGAAAGGCCTGCCTCCGTTTGTAAAGCTAAAATCGAAAACAAGGGGTGAGCTGCGTCAAATGCAGAGAGGTAACCTGGTGGCCACCTCATACCGAGACAAGAGAACCATCACTTTGATATCAACTAATCAGGTGATGGGGCCTGCTGCTGATGGACGTCCTCATCCCCTTATAGATTATAATAGATTTATGGGGGGTGTAGACAAACTTGACCAGCAGCAGTCCTACAATCCAGTAGGCCGAGCGGGCAAAAAATGGTGGAGGTATCTGGTCTGGCATTTGATCAATGCTTCAATATACAATGCATTCGTCGTATGGAAGTATTCGCCACATGATTACGACATACCGAACAGCTACGACCTCATGATGTTCACGGCAGATGTTGCAGAAGGACTTTTAAATGGTTTCACATCCCGGAAGCTCCCGGACAGAAAAGCCACCCGTGCAACACCTGTGCGGCCAGAGACAATACGACATCATGTGATTGAGAAAATTTCTGGCCGCAAAAAAACAGTGCATACTGTGCATTATGGAACGGAAAAAAACTCCTAAAGGCTACCCTGTCGAAACCAGTTTTCACTGCAAATTTTGTAAGGTGGCTCTTTGTAAGAGAATATGTTTCGGCAAGTACCATGAAACTGGCATTGCAATCGTTCAAAATTCTCAATAATTCTATTATCCGTAAAAACTTAATTTTAATATTGTGTTAGTCATTGTGCCTTTTACTACCTTTAATTTTTTTTCATTATTATAAATGTTGTGAGTGCCAGTAATTTTCTTTGTGTATAAATTTTATGAATACAGTGTTGTGACTGTGAATTTCAACTTAAGTGAAATTCAACTTCAAGGATTAATTAAACAAAACTGATCCAAAAGTAAGTTGAGTTTTTCTATTGTCTTGTCACAGTTAGTAATTTTTTTTTATCCTGCATGCACAATACTTTTTAAGTTTGTTTTTGTTCTGTTGTCAGCCTCTTTCGTGTCCACGTTTTTGAATGTGCTTTCCTATACAGTTTTCTGTTTATAACACACTTCAGTTCAGTCAACACATGAAGATCTAGATCTAGTTGATTCTTTGAGTTTACTTGTGTGGTTCTCATGATCACAATCTACTATTTTTTTCCACTAGTCATGGAATCTATTAATTTTCAGACCTCTCAAAGTCTTCCTAATCCAGTCCTGGTGTAGGCTGGATAGAAAATCCTTTCATTTTGATATGAATGAAATCTTGTTAGTATAGGGGACTGATAAAAATATGTCCAGTCATTAAACTCTTTCTTATTCAATCATATCATTTCCTCTTGTAAGTTGTATGTCATCTATCTGCTAACACTAGTAACCAACTTCCTCATGACACAAAATTCGCCCACAAACACAACAGAAAGAACAATAACATCTATAGCGCATTTTTTTAATAAAAGTCTATACTATCAATTATTAATATAAAACAACAGAAATAAAGTGGATCTCTAAATAGTGCACTCAAAATAGTATATTAATAACTGGTCAGGTGAAAAAAAATAGCCAAAAAATCAAGAAAAGCAACCCATAGTCATATTGCCGATCCTCTTTAAATTAATTGTGGAAAGTTTCAAGATCATAGGTGTGAAAATAAATATTTTATAGGCTTTTTTCTAGAGGCACCCATTTTTGCTTCTCAAAGCCCAAAAGAATCTAAACAAACCAAGCCCACTTCTGTTGTCAGGAAGTTGAACCTGAGAAACAAAATGGCCGACAGGAAACTTGCACCTTAAAGAGTTAAAGGTCGGTGTACTCTGAAACAATACATTCGTAACAAGCCCCGCAAACGGGGGTTCAAACTGTGGGCCCGCTGTGGTAGTGACGGCATTTTGAACGATATTGATGTGTACCAAGGGTCCAATGGAGCTCTCAGATCAGCCCTTGGTATGGGAGGTGACGTTGTTATGAACATGGTGAAGAACTTGGAAGAGGGGAAAAATTACAAACTTTTCGCTGATAACCTGTTCTCAAGCCTAAACCTAGTGAAGCAGCTGAAGGAAAAAGGCATCATGTATGTGGGCACAGTCCGTGAAAACCGGTTGAAAGGTTGCAAGCTGAAGCGTGAGAAAGCTCTGTCCAAGGAAGGGAGAGGAGCTATGGACAGTAAGGTGGACACTGACTCCAATATCACCGTCGTGAGATGGTACGATAACAAGAAAGTTGATGTCATTTCGTCTTTCATTGGAGCCGAGCCAGTAGCAAATGTGAACAGGTGGGACAAAAAAGCAAAGAAAAAAGTAGAAGTCCATTGTCCAGCAGTCATCCGCACGTACAACAAGCACATGGGAGGGGTAGACCTCCTTGATTCGCTCACTGCGCTTTCCAAGTCAAAAATCAAAACTCGCCGTTGGTACATCTACTTGTTTTACCACACCATCAACATGATAGTGGTGACCAGCTGGTTGATGTGTCGTCGTCACTGCAAACTACTTCAGCAGTCGCCTGTCAAGCTCAGTGACTTTCAACAACTAGTTGCTGACAGTTTGTTGATGGTGGAACGCTTGCCCGGTCGACCTGCAGCAGGGAGTCCACGACTACTTCAGAGCAGCCAGATACAAGAGAGACGCCCGGCCATCGACGTCCGCCTCGACCGAGTCGACCATATGCCGATGCACGGCACCAGGCAGTGGTGCAAGAACCCAAGTTGTTGCCAAAAGTCATCTCTGTTGTGTGCCAAATGCAACATTCATCTCTGTTTGAACAAAGAACGCAACTGTTTACGAGACTACCACACCAAAAAAACACTCTAATTCTGTGCCTTGTCTGTCCAGTGTGACAAATTTGTCACACTATTTTTTTAACACTTAAACGCCCAGTATGACAAATATGTCACAGTCTGCAACTTTCTAATTAAAGGTTTTAAATGAAATAAAAACCTTTAAATTTGTTGTTTGTGAGCTAATCTAAGCCTGTTTTGTAAAAATGAAAATTTTCTGTCGGGGATTTCTATACCTGGGCACTAGAGGGTTAACCATTGTGATTATTTTTTACATAATAAAAACGAAAGTGTGTCTTTTCCCTCTATTTTGGTCTTTCCTGAAAAGCAGACATGAAACTTTGACAGCTTATCAAAATATTTGATTTTCTTCTACCCAGTGGTGCTCCAAAGCTATTTTTTTGGTTATCATCCTTGTGGAAACACCCCATTCTGTCAAAGTAAGTACTGAAAAGTTTTGAAAGTCAATTATTTTATTGTAATATGAATGTTCAATGGGATGGTGATGCACATGCTGAATAGGCCTTCGTCAAGGAAAAGACAGGGAGCCCAATGATATTAAAAAATTCTTTTCTACGTGAATTCTCTGTTCAATGCTATTTTATTTGCTTGTTTTGTGTACATATGGGTTTTAAAAAACAATTTGATGTGGAATTGGGTTAGAATTTATTTTTTTAATATTTTTTTCTGGGCCTCAAGAGGCAGTCCACGAAGATGGGGCTTAATGCCCCAAATCACTGAAAAAGTACTTTAAAATATTTTAAAAAGAGAAAACAAATAACACATTGAGGAATATCAAGTATTAAAACATTAATGCCAGCACTGTAATACCATATGACACAAAAAAATTAAAGTTTGCCATGAGAAATTTGTTCAATACACAACTGGAGCCTATTGCCCCCTCTTTTTTCGGAATGGTTCGAAATTACAAGAAAAAACGCACAGGTGGCAGAAAGTCCTACGCTAACAATGAAGCAATGGCAGCTGCTTACAACTCAGTGATGGCAAAGGAGATGTCATCAAACCAAGCTGCAAAGCATTATGGAGTTGACAAGAAGTCTTTACTGCGCAGAGTGAGGAATGAAATTCCAATCGAAACACACCCAGGACGACAAACTGTTTTATCACCATCCCAAGAGCAAGAGCTTGCCTCATAACCTTTGCTGAGTGGGGCTGGGGCTTTGGCAAGGAGGAAGTGAAGGCCATTATCCAAGACTTTATAAGAGAAAAGGAGTTAGAGAATCCATTCAAAGAAGATCGCCCTGGTCGAGACTGGCTTGACGGCTTTCTCCGGAGACACCCCAAAGTGGTGCCAAGAAAAACTGAACACCTAAGTAACTCACTGGCAAAAGCTGAGGACCCAGTTGTGATTCAAAATTGGTTCACTTTGTTAGACAAGATCCTCACTGAAAAAGACATTAAAGGCCTACCAAGTCAAATCTTTAATTGTGACGAGAGCGGGTTCGTAACCGACCCGAAGTCGCAGACAGTACTGGCACAAAAGGGATCTAGTCGAGTGAACCAGTGCATAGGAGGCAGTGGACGTGAACAGATCACAGTCAACTGTTGTATTTCTGCCAGTGGGCAAGTATTGCCTTCTTATATTGTTTATAAAGGGAAAAATCTTTACATGGACTGGACACAAGGTGGGAACAGCCTTTACTACCAGCGAGAAATGCTGGATGGAAAGCCCCCAATTTCTTGATTGGTTCAGGAGAACTTTTCTGAAGAATACACAGCATGTTTGTAACAAGCCTCGTGTCCTGATCTTTGATGGCCACCTATCTCACAGCTCCTTGAGTCTGTAAATTCGTTTGCCCAGCAAAAATATCAACAGAACCTTCCCTCACCTCATCCCAGATCTGTCTACTATGAGTGGAAGCCCATCACTGAGGCAGAAATGTAAAAATTTCTGGCTGTGACCACACAAATGGGAATTGATCAGAAGCCAGCAATCGGGGACTACTGGTCTACAAATCCTCCTGACTACATCCACTGGTACCACCAGATATTTCAACGTCCTCGATTGGAAGCAATATACCACACGATGCTTCACTGTTCAGACGACAACAAAGCAGTTAAGAAGAAGAAGGTTGAGCTGTTTATTGAAGTGTTACTAAGAAATTATCGGGAAGCTTTCTACCCGTTTCAAGACCTGAGCCTCAACGAGATGGTGATTGGGTGGCAAGAGCGCTGTAAACAGTTCAATGCTGCAAAGCCCAAGAAATACCACATAAAGGTGTTTGGCTTGTGCCATAGCACTACAAGCTATGTGCTGAACCTCCTGACGCATTATGGAAAGGAGACCTCATACAACCCGAGTGCCACGCAGACAGTAAACAAGCAAAGAAAGTCTTCCATACTTTAGTGGCACCTTTTGAGAAAGGACACCACATCTTCGCAGACAGGTACTACACCTCATAAGAGCTCCTGGAGTACCTCTGTGAAAACCAATACTACTTCACTGGGACACTGAATGTCCAACGACGGAACTTTCCGCCTGAGCTCACACAGCAAAAACTTGACCACATGCAGGCCAAGTGGTACCTTAGCCAAGGTGAGAAGATTCGGTGTGTTTTCTGGAAGGATAAAAAAGTTAAGAAACCTTGTGTCGCTGTCTCCAGATCAGTGTCTGTGGAAATGGTGACCAACTCCACTAAGAAAAGGGCCGAGTCCACCAAGCCTGGTTTTATCCACCAGTATAACTCTGAAATGAGTGAGTGCGACAGGGCAGATCAGGGGGTTGGGTACTATGTAATTTTCAACCGTAAATCCAGGAAATGGTGGAAGAAAATTTACCATTGGATTTTTGAGATCACCCAGCACAACAGCCACATCCTCCACATTTTCGCCACAGAAAAAAAAATACTCCGCGCAAGTTTCAAAAGGCGGCTTGTTGCCGAGATGATTGAGTTAGGCTCCAAGAAATTAACAGAAGCAGAGAAAGCTGGCCCAAAGGAAAATGCTGCAGGCCGCAAAGCAGCAAACCCAATTGAGCATCTGACAGGAACAAGCATCTTGTGGCCCTCTCTGACAAGGATAGGAACTGTATTGTTTGCAGCACGACTGCCCAACAGAGATGCACCAAGTACTATTGCTCTGGCTGCACAAACAAACCTTATCTCCATGCAAAGGGCTGCTTTGAACAATACCATAGCCAGCATTTAATATACATTAAAATCATATTCATATAGGGTAGGGATTGCAGGTTTTTATGAAGGTTTGATAGAACTTACAGGTGCAATAATCAATAGATTAGGTTAGAGTCTGTTTTTACGGCACGTCAGCACAGCAACGGCTATATCGTACTTTTGATGTCATAGACAGCTAGTAACATTGACTCCCTCTATTTCTTGGACTGTTAACGGCCTAAAAATCGTGTATAAATAATGGTCGGTATAAATTGAAGATTATTATTACCCACTAGTTTTGAAATATCCAGGGTGGGCTTTTCAAAGTTAAATTTTGTTATATACATCGATCTCTTTTAGAAACCACAGTATGCATCGAGGACTAACAGCAATGAATATATACTTTCTTTATTGGTTTGGAAGCAGATTTCTTTCCAAATCCAATCAATAGTTTCTAGTATTAAAGAAGAAATGATGATGGCAGAGGAAAAAAAAATATAAAAATAAATTTTTTTTTTTTTTGAAAATTGTGAAACTGAAAAACAAGTATAAAGATCTATATCATAAACACTTTCAACATCAACTGTACAAGTACCATGGAGTAAAACTAAAGTCCCTTGGAGTATTGTTCCTGATCATACAAGTTGGTGATACCTATTTGAATATTTTATTTATTTACTATATTTTTACTTGTTCTGCATCCTTGCACAGTGCTTTTCTTTGGTGTGTTTATTAATTTCATACAATTTTCACAGCTTTTGCATACTTTCTAAAGTGCTCTTCTGCCATCCTTTCTCTTTTATTCCCACCCAAAAAAACATAACAGCCTTGATTATCAATCAAATTTAGGCCCTTTTAGTTCAGTGATATTTTATCAACAAAAAAAAACCTGTCGCTTGCCCGGACTCGCTTGCCTTTGCGCATCTCCAGCTGGAGGAGGTGTAAAGGCAGAAAACCTCGATACCGCCTTTAGCGTTGCTTTGTCCGGACAGACGTGGGCGACACCGCAGATGCTCTTAGTGTACCGGGCGCCACAATTTAGACTGTTGTTTGATGCCGATTTTGCATTTGTACTGTTAATTTTGGTATAAATAAAAAGTAGAGACCAGTTGTGATTCTTTGTTAATTCTGTGCTGCCGTAGAGATATAGATTTAGGCTTCTAGCTAGCGATGATTTTGTGACCACAAAATTGTGCGAGATGATCTTGGATCTAGATCTAGAGATGGACCTTTATATTTTTTAAGTGCCGATTTTGGGTTCCCAAATACATTGTATTCTAGTTTGAGATAGATCTAGGGCTAGATCTAGATTATTTATTTACTCCATGCCTTTTATCTAGCGGCGATTTTGCGATCGCAAATTGTGTGAGGTAGATCTAGATCCAGAGATAAGCCTAGATTATTGTTTTACCCCATGCCTTGTAGCCAGTGATGTTTGTGTGAACGTAAATTTTGTGAGATAGTTCTAGATATCTAGATCAAGATAGATCGTCTATCACTACAAGATTACTGTATAAAAATGAAACTAAGAAATTATGATTGTGTGTACTTTTAATTAACTTGTTTTTCTTGTTTTGAATAAATTTTAGCATCTACAATTATGGCAACTCATCGCTCAACTTTAGCGAGGCAGAAAATGAAGATCGAGGACCCACAGAAATATGAAGAATTTTTAAAGAAGAGAAGAGATTAAGAGCCTCACACAAGGTCCCAGTTAGAAGCAAAGCAGAATGAAGTGGAACAGAAGAGGTGAGTGCAATAGGAAAGCACAAGACAAACTTGCCTTGATTGTTTTCCTATTTTGGTAACATTTGTGCCACTGTTGTACATACTGTCTTTGTGCTTTCAGGGCCAGAGAAAAAGAAAGGTACTGGAAGAAGAAGGCGGAGCAGACACGACAAACGAGGAGCAATGCTAATGCAACCCCTGGCCTGTCAACAAAACGTTCTCGTGACATGTCGCCTGCAGAATACAGACGCTATAGAGCTGACCAGCGAAGACGAGAGCGGGCCAACTTGAGCTCTCAGAAAAAAACTGCTATAAAGTAAGTCACTGACCACAATATAAGTACCATGTTCTTAAAATTTTGGCTTTACATTGTGAAAATATTTGGGATCTGTGTAAAACTGACTATTTTTTTTAAATAATATTTATGCAGATTGAAACGCAGAGAGAAGTGCAGGAAAGAGCGTGAGGAGAAAGACCGCCATCTTGCATCTACTTCCACGTCAGCGAAAGCAAGTTCAAGCAGGATGCGACAATCCCTGTACAACTTAAATCATGAAGTAAGCACACATGCTTTCACTCTTATTTATATCAACCATGAGTATCCAATGATCTGAAATTTCTGAGCAAGTCCTTTCTGTTATTATATTAATTGGGTCCTTTTTTCGATTTCAGTACAAAGAAAAAGCTCGGCAACTTGGGTTGACAAGCACAGAATATGCAAGGTGAACCCTCAATTTCCTCAATCCAAGGACACCAGAGAAAAGGGTGGTCATTCTCGAACAGGAGCAAAGCCATCTCTGTCGGTCGCTGTTCCAGCAGGCTGAGCCTCCGCAATTGGATGTTGAGGGTGAGTTGGGCATCGAGGCCACCGACGAAAATGAGCATGGGCCAGCCGCTGAGGAGAACATCCCCAAAGCCATCCATAACCAAGTGAAGGTATGGAGAATGGGTATCATGTCCGTTGTTAAATGTTGATTTCATCAAAACATTCATTGCTGTAGAGCTAACATTGAAAATTGTTCCTCTCTTTCCTTTTGCCAGCTGTTTTACTCTCAAGATGATATCTCAAGAATGCTGCCTCACTCGAGATATTCTACTAACATGGTCCTGCAAGAATCATGCTGACGACTATTAAGCAGGCCCATGCAGCATTTTTGAGTGGGAACCCCGAGAGGAAGATTGGGCTGACACTCTTCCAGACATTAAGGCCCAAAAATGTTCGGCTGATGGGCAGCGTATCCATAGATAGCTGTTTATGCATCTACTGCACCAATATTCGGTAAGTAACTTTCAGCAAAATAATTCAAGAATAACAAAGTTTGGTTTCGTAAAATAATTGTCACTTTGCTATTTTTTTCTCCCAGCCTTAGCATATAAGCATTTTCTTCTAATCTCAGACTGAAGAAGAATGTGATGAATCAGTTGCTGTTGGGTTCCGGACAAATTCCACCCGAGACTGACATGTTGAATTTTTTGACATGTCTTCATGAGCAAAGATAGCCCAAAATAGACTGTATTGATGGTAAGAACCTTCAAATTATTTATCTTAAAAAGTATTATTTCCAAAGCTTTTGTTAAGGTGAAATGTAAAACCTTCAATTCCTGCCTCCCACTACAGGAAAATATCCAATGTGTGCAGATCGGATGCGGCCCTTCCATATCTTCTGCCGGGACATCTATAACACTCCATCAGTCAAGTGGCAGCATTGGGAGAGAAATGGAGACGGCAAAATGGAGCCTCTACTGAAAGAGGGATCTCTGAGGTATAAACAACCTTTTTAGATATAAAATTCAATCATCTCTTCAATTTATTGTCGATTTAAAATTTTGATTTATTTGTTTCAACTTCATCTAAAATGTTTTGTAGAGAGCTGCTCACAGAGTTGGAGAGGGACATAAATGAACCAGCCAGAGGAACAAGTTTCGTACAGCACTTGTTCACTGCCTACTGGCAGTACTCACAATTTAAGTCCTGCAGACTGAACCCCCGAAGAAGGTAATTATGAAGTTTTAAGGCATGCTGCTTTTGATTACATTTTGATTGCTTATGTACAGTGATCTTTTTATTATTGCTTTCACTTTTATTTGTTTTTAGGTGAGGTGGTCATGGTACAGGACTTTGGCGAGAACAGGAAAGCTGCCTATGCTGCTGAGATTAAATCGGCCCATTTCGGCAAGCACCAAATAACTGTCCATCCAGTAGTGTGTTTCTACAGGTCTGGATACAGTGTGGTGAGAGAGAGCCTCATCTTTCTCAGCGATGGTACAGGGCACGATCACCACACTGTCAGGGAGTTTACTCACAGGTCCGTTGAGCTCCTAAGGACCAAAATTCCTATTCGGAAACACACTATTTGGAGTGATGGAGCTGCCAGCCAATACAAGGTACATTCATGATATATTTTTGCTGCAAAAAACATTAACCAAAAAATTGTAAATTTAAATTGGCAAGTAATGATTCGTCCCCCCCCCCTCCCCCAAAGAAGTTTATACATATTATATTGTTTCAAATATACAGGGCCGGGGCAGCTTCCATGACTTGACACTTCTGCCGCACAACCCTTAGCGATGTTACTATGGATCAGAGCACGGGAAAGGGGAAGCGGATGGTGAGACGGGTGTCTTGAGTCAAGCGCTGAAGAGAGCCAACTATCAGAGCTATGACTTCAAGAATGCTAAAGAAATGGTTGAGTACCTGTCTCAGAATTATGGAACAAACACAAGGTATGATTATATATGAAGCTTCATCTCTTTATGTTCTTGAGAGTAAAATATAATGATAATTGTGATTGAGTTGCAAATTAAGACACTGTTCTATGATTGTTTTTTTTATTTCTATTTAATTTATTTCCAGAAAGTATATCTTGGTTGATAAAATCGATCGGACTGATCTAACTGAGGATGTGCAGACCATCCCAGGTACAAGAAAGTACCATCAGTTTCAGGCACTTGGGGAGTATGTCCTTCAGGCAAGGAGGCTCGCCTGTTTTTGCACTGCCTGCCGAGAAAAGATGCCAGTGCAGTGCATGAACTTGGACATTGTTGGAGCTTACACTGTGCGTAAGTGTAAACCAAGGTAAGTTGTTTCAATGTTATTTTGAACAAGTTTTCATATCTCTCATGTTTGTTTCTATTCTGTTGGATGAAAATCCTTCTCTTACTTTGTATTCTATTTCTTCTAACATAGAAATTGTGTTCTTGTTTCCAGTGCACATACTGTTCTCAAACAAGGGTTTGTGGAAGCACCAGAAACACATGCCTTGTCCGTATCCCAAAGCTTGGCGTAAGTAAAGAAAATTTCGACTCCTTTTAAATTTAACTAAGTTTAATGTTTAAAGTTCAGAGCTAATGTGAAAAATATTGAATTTATCTCATTCTTCAAATCTTTTCCAGAAATGAAAATCCATGTCCCAACATTGGAGACTTTGTGAAGCTGACATGCCATGTTCACAAGGCAACAAAAAATTATTATGCCACCGTAAGTTTTCTTAAAATTTGTGAAGCTGACATGCCATGTTCGCAAGGCAACAAAAAATTATTATGCCACCGTAAGTTTTTTTTTATGGCCTCCATGTGCAACTAAATCTAGATCTAAATCTAAGGTTTGGGCAGCTCCTTATCGATCTTCATGTGCAACTAGATCTAGATCTAAATATTTCGGTTGGACACTTCATTACAGTCTTTTGCTATTCATGAGCGACTAGATATTTAATCTAGATCTAAATCAAAACTATCGCTAAATGGATTTTATGAAACTTTTCTAGCCATTCCCTTAATTTAAGGCCAAATCTATCTATAGGTCTATCTAGATCTAGATCTAACATCAAAACTTTATCTTCGGTAGCTAATTCTAGATCTAGATCTAGAGTCTAGATCCTAAGCCTACTTCAGGTTTATAGATTGATAAGTTTGCATCTAGATCTATACGCCGTTTTTACAATAATTAATAATGGTAATGCCATATATTAAAACACAATGCGTACGGCCTCCCAATGAAATTTAGATCTAGATCTGATCGGTTCCACGTCTAACTGGAAGGATCTCATGGTCTGATGAGAAAAATTGCGGATTGCAATTTCCAGGCCTGATTACGCAAATATCGTTAAATTCAATTATGAATCTAAACGCAGCCCAAACTTCAGTAAAACTCAATTTAGTGCCAAATGTTAAAACAAAATTAGATGGCTGTTCTATGAAATTGAGATCTGTCAAGTATCAATAACATAATTGCATAGACCTTGGGGGGCGAAATGGTGGAAGGCACGGGCGCGGTGTCGCGCCGGCGCAGTCGCTCTGCAGCTATTACGTAGCCCTCATTTTCCCGCCAAATTAATTCGCAAGTAAGAGTTAGTAGGCGAGACGAGATTAAGGTCTGTTTAGACGAAGCGATGTGCAGCTGAGAGAAAATCGCTCAATGTTCCACAAAATAAGCCATTACCTGGCATGGACCAATCCACCCGCCATTTGATTGTCGGAGACGATGCCTTTCCATGAAAGTCATATTTCATGAAGCCTGATCCTGATAAAGGTGATGTGGGATTAAATGAAAAAACAGAGACGAATCTTTAATTATAGGTTATCGAGAACAAGACCATGCTCTGAAAATGCTTTTGGCACATTGTGCCAAAGATTCGGAATATTCCAATCAGCAATTAATTTAACTCTAAATAAAGCAACTTTGGTAATCCAAGCAACCTTTTGCCTTCACAACTTCTTAATAACAGAGAGGAACATGTCATATAATAACAGGACCCAAGAACAAGCTATGCAACAAGATAACCTTTCATCTTTTTTTATCACAAGGCTAACAGTCATAGATTTCAGACATAAATTGTTAATAAAAATACTGGTGATACAACTACATGAATGCACGTAGAACTTTGTAGTATCTAAACGAACAAATTAAATATTTTTTAACTTGTAAAATATTATTTTCAGAAAGTCCTTGATACATTTATATGTCCTCATAAAATCTAAAAAGTGTCAGTTCAGTGGTAATTTACTAAACCTAGATTTACAGAATAAAATCTGAATGCAATACATAGATTAAAAAATGCATGAGATAAATACCTATGACATAGATAACCTAGATGTCTCGATTAGATTAGAAATAAATTACGTTGTGCGCATACAATTATAACATGAACATTATGGAGTCAAATTATTTAGACTGGTTGCCATAGAGTCTTTCACAAATATATAAACTAATTTGAATCTAGATTTGTATTTAGATATCAACATTTAGATCTGGATCTATAACTTCTACAGAACAAGAAGAGTTAACATTTTTGTTGTATGATATAGATCTAGTTCTACACTAAAATGGGATTATACTCAGAAAGGTCTAGATCTGGATTGTTTGCCTAAATTGATTTAAATGTAGAATCTAGATAAAATAAAGAATAAAATAGCAATTGTTCCAATAATTTGTAAAACCTCTCAACGTCCATCCTCGCGAAGTCCCTAAAAGTTGGACGATCTTCAGAAACTAACTCTCGTATGAGATTTTTGTATGCGCCAACATCACTTCTCCTTAGACGCACGCAGACATTTTACAGAGCTCATTACGGACGAGATGATTGAAAACATCGAGCTAATAACAAACATCTATGCTCTGGCAAAAGGCGGCATTGAGCTGAAGGTGACAAGCAAAGAAATCAGCACCTTCATCGCGTTATATCTGAGGATGGGCCTCATGAAGGGCTATTGTCTACGTGCATACTGAGCTCGGGATACCAGATATCCCCCAATTGCAGATTTCATGACACGCAATCGATTTCTTAAGATCTGCGGCTTCATTTACTTCCAGGACAACAAAAAGCCTGACAACAATGATAGAATCTCGAAAATAAGATCTTGGGTGGCTCATATACAGAATAATTTAGAAAAAATACCCCTGGAGAGCACCAAAGTATTGATGATATCATGGTAGCTTTCAAAGGTAAAAGCACACTAAAACAGTACATTCGCAATCAACCTCACAAATGGGGTCTCAAGCTGTGGGCAAGGGCTGGAAGTGAAGGCATTCTACACGATTTTGAAGTTTACCATGGCTCCGCCAGTTCCGGTTCAAATAGATCTGAACTTGGGATGTCTGGAGATGTAGTCATGAATATGACTAACAAACTGGAGGAGGGAAAGGGCTATAAAGTCTACGCTGATAATCTTTTCAGCAGCCTTCAGCTTGTCAAAAAACTAAAAGAAAAAGGAATTGGTATACTGGGACTGTAAGGTAAAATCGCCAGAAGGGATGCCACCTAAAACCTGAAAAGGAAATGAAAAAACAAGGCAGAGTAGTCATGGATAGCTCAGTGGATGTAGACGCCTACATTATCGCACTTCGCTGGTATGACAACAAGAAAGTCGATGTCATTTCTTCTTTCGTCGAAGAAGAACCTGTGACCAGTGTCTCTTGCTGGGACAAAAAGGAGAAAAAGAAAGTGGACGTGCCCTGTCCAGCTGCCATCCATCATTATAACAAAAACATGGGCGGAGTTGACTTGCTGGGCTCCTTGACTGCCTTATACAAGGCAAAAATCAAAACCAGAAGATGGTACATCTACATTTTTTACCACAGCATCAATATGGTGCTCGTCACAAGCTGGCTGTGGTATCGGTGCTACTGTAAGCTGCTTGCTGAAAAGGAAATAAAACTCAGCTCTTTCCTGAATCAAGTAGCTTCTGCACTGATCTCAGTTGACAGAAGAAAGCCAGGTCGCCCATCGGTGGAGAACCCCAACTCCCAACAGTATCTGCAAAAACCGTGTGCGCACAGCTTCCAACTGTGGATGTTCGACTTGATGGCTTTTATCATCGGCCTTTGTGGGATACCAGGCAGACATGCAAGATGCCTAAGTGCAAGGAGAAGTCCTTTGTGTACTGCAGCAAATGTAAAGTTCATCTATGCATGAACAAATCAAGGAACTGTTTTGATGATGTTCACAGAAAACCAACTTTCTAATGCGCTCAGTATGACATATATGTCATATGTAAATTATGAATCATAAATTCCCACTATGACAGATATGTCATGAGCTGAAAATTCTATAAAAACATGCTTTTTTTTTACTTTTTTTTCAGCTCAAGAAATCAAGGAAAAGGAATTGAAAAGAAATCCTCAAGAACGGGAAAGGAACATTTTAAAGAAGAAGGGAAAGAACACCGGACCAAAAGTGGGAATACAATCACTGCTAAAAAAGTTGGTAACCCATGCACTTGTAAAAAGAAATGTTTTGAAAAGAAAGTACAACAGGAAATTAGCAAAATATTTTTCTGAATTCTGCAAATTAGGCGATAAAAATCTACAAAATGCGTATCTTTTTGACTGCATTACACCTATCAATGTAAAGAGGAGACCCAAAACAGGTGAAAGAGGGCAATATCGAAGTAGTTCATACAGGTATACAGTAAGTGTCAAAGATTCCACAATCGAAATCTGTGCGACTGCATTTCGTTCAATCCACGGCATTGGTATCACACGCTTTACACTGTTAAGAAGACCTAATCAAGTAACAGCCCCAATAGATAAAAGAGGTCAGCATGGCAATCAACCAAAAATTGCTGTTTTCTTAGTGACTCAGATAAAAGATCACATAAAATCTTTTCCTCGGCGGAGAGTCACACTACTCTCGCAAAGACAATCGCAACAGAGTGTACTTGCACGAAAACCTCAATATTAAACGCATGTGGCTTTTATACTTACAAAAATTCGAACCGAATGAATTTCAGAAGTACAGAAGTGGCAGGAAAAAAGAGATGTCATGTCAGGTAAAATATTCATTTTACAAAGAGATATTTCTGGGGGAGTTTAACCTGTCTTTTGGCCAACCAAGGACAGATACGTGTTCTTATTGTGATAGGTTAGTAAGCAAGATAACCGCAACAGATAATCCTGAAGAAACTGAACGATTACAGGCTGAAAAAAATGTCCATCTCGCTGCAGCAGACAAAGCTTATGATCCTCTGAGAGACTTGAAGGAGAAATCTGTAAATGATGTCAAGACTGCCATGTAAACTTTTGATTTCCAACAAAACTTACCCTCCCCAACACTGCACTCTAACGATATGTTCTATTCCCGTATGCTATGGACCTATAACTTTGCCCTTCATGACTGCAAAACAGAAGATGGAATAATGCACATGTGGGACGAAACAACAGCAATGCGTGGTTCCTCAGAAGTATGCTCTAGCTAATCCCACACTACTTCTAGCAGGAAAAAAGAAGAACATCTTATTTTTTTCAGTGACGGTTGCTCTGGTCAGAATCGAAACAATGCTGTAATGTCTTTCTTTCTTTCTCTGATTGAGAACAAGACCTTCAAAGGCATTGATCATTATTTTCTCTATAGAGGGCATACTTTTCTACCTAATGACAGAGATTTTAGCAGCATTGAATGCAGGAAAAGGGTTGAAAAGGCTCTGGTTCCTAATGATTGAACTGAAGACCGTCCCCGATACCTTAACGGGAACAGTCTTTTTTGCACTACAGACCAATCCCGATTGTGTGTCGGGACGAACTTATTTCTCTTTAGAACCATACCCGATGCAGTGTCGGCATCGGTCGTCAGTGTTTACTATCCATTACTTCCGTTTCATAGCGAGTTTCGTTTTGGTGGAGTGTAAAGTTTTTGCTTCACAAGACTACAAAAGGACCCTACACAGGTCGACAAATTATTGTTGACAGCTGCCAAATCGTTGAAAATGGAAGAAGACACACAAAATGATCGAGGCAATCTATTTGAAAGACAAGCCCACGCCCCGAGGGATTAAATTCTATAAACTCTGTGATTCCAAGACAGGGTATGTCCACAGGTTTAAGATTTACGCCTGAGAGCCAGGTCTTTTCAACAGGCCTACTGATGTTGTAATGCGACTTATGGACCCTCTTTTTGATCGCGGATACCATTTGTTCATGGACAACTTTACACATGCCCTGAGCTCTATAGATCTATGCTGCTCTTTGTGTCAGGAAAACAACATGTACTGGCACAGTTCGTTGTAACAGAGTGGGGATGCCAAAAGACATATGCGGTACATGAAATGTGCAAAATGTGGCTCATCCCTCTGTCTAAACATCTGTTCTGCCAGGTTCTATAATGTCCCATAGCAGTGTTTTAGAGCAATGTCAATACAAAGAAAATAAACCATTCACAGAACAGGTGGAGATGTAGTGGACTGTCCCTTTTGTAAAGAGTTGTAATGGAAAATCCCTTTCATACCTTAACCATAAAAAAAGGAAAGACAGTGGAACAAAAGGGCAATGCCAGACTTTAAAACAAGAAATCAACGCTAATACCTCTTCCACGCATTATGTCCCAGAAAAAATTTTAGCATGTCGTATCAAGAATACAGAAGTGTGACAAACTTAGTTCGATATCACATTGGTCGTCAAAGTTGGAGAAAGAAAGTTTTATGCAACTGACGAAAAGGAGAAGTGCCGACAGATGCCTGACTTTGAGTCCATCCTGGCTGAAAATTTCAGTTTCCACACGCTGACTCCTCCTTTGGCGCGCATTGGACTAAATAGATTACACCTCACAGATGTCAAGCCTTTCACGATCAATGACTCAGTCTTTATTACTAATGAAGTAATTATTGAACTAGACAAGTTCAGAAATTTGGAACGACTATCTCCTGCGTTCGTCCGGAAATGGACAAGGATTTTATGTGGTGCTTTATGTGACAGTCAAATCAATTCAATGGTACGTTCAAAGGTGGATAAAGTTTTGAAGCTTCATAAGTCCCTATCAAATAGGAAGAAGAAAGATGAACTAAAAGTCTTTCTATCTAAACCTTTCATTCAAGACTCTCCTGGCTCTGTTCTTAGCATAAGACATTGCAGTGTGATGGATGTCAAGTTCTCAAAGAAGCAGTTGAAGTGACAAACTGTGAAATTGAAGTGTTAAAACGAGACAAAACTACCCTCAACCCAGAAATTGAAGCCAAGACAGACGTCATAAATGTGCAAAAAGCGAAATTCACATTGCAGGCAGAAAGTGATAGAAAATTAGATCAGCTCAGGAAATAATTAAAAGATTCTCAAAAAACATTGTCGCCTTTTGAAAGAAGAAGTGGAAAATTTAAAAAGGTAAAGTTGTACCGAAAGAACTTTTCAATGAAAAAAAAGACCTGTCTAATTTAGCAGAACTACATGTACACTAGATAAATTTAGTGTTACAAAACATTTGAAGATATAGGAGGTGAGAACTTACAACAAGAAGTTGTTGATCAGTACAGCAGATTTTGCCGTAGCTCCAATTCTGCAGGACATTCAAGCAACTGTTGCTCCATATCCTTCAGGTGTGATGGAAGCAGAGCTAAAGAAACCCATTGGGATTCATATTGCAGGTGGACACAGTGTTCGAGGAAGATGTGGGAAGTCTCACTCTGTTGATGCACACTCTTGTACTTGCATCATAATTATATGCCAGGATCACAGGATTCTCTGCAGCCTAAAGAAGACGTCATTTTCCCTATCAAGCCAGACCAGAACAGCCAATGCTCAAGACCTAAAGTATTGATCTGCCCAAAAGCATACCCATGTGAAGTATTGCATCGACAGTCAACGATGTGTCTGTCTTCAGTATCGTCATGTGATATCACATAGTTATTTTGGAGAGTCATGTTCCAACTAAGGTGTCCGGAGATGGCAAATGTCTATTTCGCGCTGTCTCAAAAGGTATTTTTAATACTGAAGAACACTACATGCTTACAACACTAGAGCTCATTCTGAAACGCAGCAATTATGACTGTGAACACGAATCCTTTGTTGAGCATTTTAATGATGACCGTCTTGTATTTCACACTATTTTACAGGATGTATCAACTAAGTTCAGCTATTGCGGCATGATGGCCTTACGTGATTTCAGTACAGCATTTAGTGTGCCAATTCAATCGTACTATGCACCAACCATAGGTACTTATTTTTTTAGCGAACTGCTCGCCATGATTGTTCGTGGGAGAGGTGAATCAGAACGAAAAGTCCCTGCACTAATCCTTATGTTAAGTCATCACCAACTTCCAGAGCCAAACAACTTGACAAAAGAAAAAAGACGAAGATGAGGAATGGCGGAACACAGCTGGAGTGTTTTTGGCATTACGAATGAACGAAGACCCCGATACAGATTTTGTTCGAGGCCTACTTCCTCAAGTGAGGAAGTTCAAAGAAAAGAGGTAAAAGATAATTTTTTCGCAAAATTTCAAATCATCGTTCCCTCACACACCACATCTCATAATTATAATCAAGAAGGCTATTTCGTCATCAGCAATTTGGATGCGCTTCACTTGATGAGACACTCATGGGAGTCAGTGACTGAGGCCTGTATTGCCAACTGCTTCAGACACGCTGGCTTTAAGGCTGCTAATGCCATTTATTTATAATGCCATTAACATTACTGCAGTAAAAATCTTTTTCTCCGAAACAAAAACTTGTAAGCATTTTCTGTTTTATTAATTTGAAAAGATTTTGATAACATTACTGCAGTAAAAACCAAGCAATTAGCTCGTATGCAGTAAAAGCACTGAAATCTTCTTTAGAAGGAAAATAATTACATGTAATCACTATCTTTAGTAAGAAGACTTCATTATATCCTGATAGTATTCTATTCAGAAACTCTTCTTCCATGAAAAATGGGGAATGCTTATGGTGAAGACTGGTTGATTATCAGCATATTACCTTTTATCTTGCAGATGCTGTTGTTGTTTTTTTGTTTTTTTTTCATTTTATTAATAACAAAATTATGAACTTTTATCACTGCTAATAAATTAACCAAGTGAATGAGGACAAGCGCCATGGTGGAATCAAAATATCATATCATCCGTCTATTACCACAGCTCAAGGATCATTCAAAAACGTGTTGAGAGGGTGCCTGGCGCGAGGTAGGACTTGTGCAGTTTTAACTGTACACAGAGCTCTATATATCCCAGGCAAATGACAATTTAAAAAAAAAAAATCATTTTTTTATCCTACTTAACCAATATTGTAAATGAAAGTTCCTGTAAACTGTAGTTGTTTGGAAGTATCCATGTGCCAGCTACATATGTAATGAACCCATACGAGAAGTAGTCATGGAAAACGGTACATGTGTATATCGTTATGAAAGACAATGTAAGACAAAAATATATGTACCTTTGACTCCACGGCCAAATGATCAAAACGTGCTTGTCCTACACAGAATATGACAAACCGCTGATAAAACATACCAGAAACGATTGTCATGATAGGCAAAAACGGGAAAGGACGCTGAGCTGTAACATTATGGAAACAGCTTTGAAAAAGAGAACGTTAAAAAAAAAAAAAACACTGCAGGTTAAACAGTATTTTTGCTTTGTTTTGTTTTTCTTTTAAAAGTGACAAATGTTCCATCACAAACCAGTTTCTGGAGGAATTAAAATTATACCCATGTGAGTTTCACAAGTTTCTCCGAATGGATGACAAACTGTTAGGTCTTGATAAGCCTCTGATTGACAGACAGGAGTCGCCTTAAAATGCAATGCGAGCAGCAGTCTCAGCCTAACAGAGATTAACTGCAACACTCTGGTTCCTAGCAACTCGGACAAGCTTAGAATATTTCAAGTTTTCAACGCGAATTTCTCCACAAGCTTAAGGAAAATTTATCACCGCGGCAAGTAGTGCAATATACCAAGAATTGTTGTAGGATTATCTGACGATAAGTTTTTCTTTTTTTTTTTTTGATCAAGCAAAAAAAAAATAGTAGCACGTTTTACATGTAGGGGGAAAAAAAAAAGAAAAGAAAAAGACGAAATATCAAGATTACAAAAATTTTTTACAATTGTTTTCCAGGTTGCTGTTTGTTTGTTGTTTTATTTTTTTTTTTTTTTTTTTTGGGAGGGGGGGTTACAATGAAATGCTGCCATAACCTCTGTTTCTTTATTTTAGATTGATTTTGATTTTGATTTATTAGTTTCTCTTTTCTTTGCATATGAATGTGCACTTCAAAATGGATTGGAAAATCACAGCATCGGCGTTCTTGAAAATCAAAGACCCCCAGGAGAACATGTCCGTCGTTATAATGCCCCTGAAACTAAGAAAACTGTAGGGATTTTAATGCCAAATGATCCTGTTGGCGAACGAGATATCATCTTAAGAGACAGAGATACAACAATCTGAAAAGAATTTGTGAATTTCATCAGGCCTATGATGACTTGCAGTATCCCCTCCTTTTTCCAAGAGGAACTCATGGATGGAGCCTTCAACTTAAATTTTCTTACCTCAACAAATTGACAATGCTGCAGTTTTATTGTTTCCAGACTATGTATGACTCGGTCTGGAAATTAAATTTTACTCGCACGTCGGCTTATCAAACAATTTTGGGTGGATATTTATGCGAAAATTGAAGGTGAAAGGCCTTTACATTCGTCGTGAACTGGACAAACTGTGTGCTGAGAGTTATGCCGCTTTAAGAGATGCCTTCACTGCAGGCGGCGGAGATCCTCAAAGTGTCGGTCAGCGTGTCATTTTGCCGTCACCTTTCACAGGAGGACCACAAGACAACACGATGCTATGACTTATGTGGTAAGGCTGATCTATATATCACCATGACAACAAATCCTAAATGGAACGAGATCAAAAGGCACCTAAATCCTGGACAAAAGGCCCATGATCGCCCACACCTCACTGTTCGAGTTTCCGCTTAAAGTTTCAAAAGCTCAAGACTCTCTTCAAGAGTGCCTGTTTTGGCAAAAGTCAAACTTGGTTATACTCCATTGAGTTCCAGAAACGTGGCCTGCCACATGCTCACATTCTTCTTTGGTTGACAAAAGAAAGCAACATACAACCGGACACATATGATCAAGCAGTCAGCGCAGAGATTCCAAATAAACAGCTTGATCTAGAGCTCTACATTGTTACCGCCAACAAGATTTTTCCATGGACTATCTGGTGAGCACAATTTAACAGCACCATGTATGATAAACGGCACATTTGCGAAAATTTCCCAAAAGCATTCCTTCAGCACTGAAACAGGCTCTGATTCTCACCCAAAATATTGAAGTCCAGCCGATGGTGGTCATTCAGCTATACTTGAAAGCATAAGGGACGGGACTAAGACTGCGAAAGAAGTTGACAACAGATAGATTGTCCCATACAATCCGCGGCTTCTTAGACCTATGAATTGCCATTTGGTCGCTTTTAAAGACAAGTGGGCTAACCCGCAATTTGGCGTTTGTCGGATTTTTACATCGGCGGATCGAGGGGGCGTTTCCCTATCCCCCTATACAAGTTTTGTTTCGTTAACATTACTATTTGTTTCATTATTGGTGAAAAACTCCTTGTCTTTTTACCGGAACCGGCACCTTCATAAGTACACAGGCGGGCAAACCCTTCAAAATGGCGGCACCCTCACAACAACAATCTTTTGGAAATTTTTCAGAAAAGAATTCACAATTCGGTCGTAACTTAACTTCAAGTAAAAAAAAATTAACAGCTTTTAGATGAATGCATCTAGCCCATAATTATGCTTCTTTTGGCTGTAGTGAAAAGGTAGTTTTTCGGGGAAAAAACTTTTTTTAAAGCATGTGTGTTTGGGTTAGATCACTAAGCCAACGGCCAGAGGTCAGTGTGCTCTGTGGGATAGCTCACTTGGAAAGGGTTAGACCATTGAAAACATGTCACTACTTCAGGGTTGGCCCATTTAATTGGGTTAGTCCATTTGCACATTTTCTGCGCTAAACAATACCTTCGTGGGATAGACCTATATTTAAGGTTTGACCAGTATTCTTTTTAAGATTTTAAGGGTGGCCCATACAAGTTAGGCTAGACTACTTGTGTTTTGTGGGTTGGCCCATTTTTTACCAATTTTTATGGGTTGGGTCATTCATTTTGGATAAAACATCAAGGTAATTCAATAATTAGTAGCCGGATAGACCATTGAAATGAGCCTTCTTTGTAAAATGATAGTAGCTATGTACACCCTTTTTATTATAAACATATTCAAACACACTTTATAGTTTTTCCATTATATTTTTATACATTATTTTATGTTGTAACATTTAAATCAAACAAAAAAAAACTAAATATTTTGAGGTTTATTCTCTTCTACTTCTTTTTTCTCAATTAAATTTTTGGTGTTATTACCCTGACGTCCATTTTAATAAAGTAAATGTTATTGATTTTGGTCACATGATTACATATTGTACATAAACAAGTCAACAAATGAATCTTTTTTTCATGCATTGATACTCTGTGGCCTCTTTCTCTACAGAAACAACAGGGCATGTTCAAGTTGCCCACTCACTGCTTCTCGGTGATCTTGTCCCTACTGTATGTGAGCAAAACAATTTGGAGCAATTTTGTTCTCAAGATCTATTCAGCCAAGGAACAGCTCCGATCAATCTCATTTCATGTCAAAATGAAATACAGGATCAAAACAATGATATCCTTGACTTACATACTCAAATGAACACTGAAGAATTTGCTAGGCGCGTTTTGAATGTAACTCCTGAAGTCCCTCAAGAGTCTGAGACAAGTGAAGATGAAGCTGACACAAATTACATTCCATGCCAAGACGAAGAATGTGATACTAGTGAGAGTGACATATCGATTCCTGATGAACAGCCTGTTTTAACAGATGGGGAAGCGGTTCCTGACCACGATCAGACTACTTCAACTTATGTGGATTCACCAGACACATTAAGTAGCACTGGTAGATCAACTGCACGTAAGCGAGCACGAAATGAAGCTGAATGGAAACAACAAGTTAGAAAATGGCGCAGAAATCAGGGAAAGGAATACATAACTAGAAAGGGGAAAACTGTACAACGCGTAAGTCTTGCTCCACTGAACCCATGTAGCTGCCAAAGACAATGTAACAAATTGATCAAAGATGAATGTAGGCAAGAGTTGTTTTCAAATTTCTAAGCTCTTGGAGAATGGTCGGCGCAGAATGCATACTTGGTAGGACTCATCAAAGTGCTTGACGTATAAAAGAGAGATGGGCGTGATAGAAGGGGACGCTCTGGCGTCCAGGGACACGTAATGCCTAAGAGTAGTTCTATAAATTTCACGCGTGAGTACACTATTAAAAATAGTTCAGGAGTGAGCGTAGTTATTCGCAAAAAGTTTTTTTTATAGATACCTTTCAAGTATCAAATGGTAGATTAAATCGAGCTCTTCAGAAGGCAAAGATCAACGAAGCTGCGGTTACTGACCGAAGGGGTAAAAAGGAACCCCCCCCCCCCCCCCAAAAAAAAAAAAAAAAAAAACGCCATCTCACTTGATTGATGAACTCAAAACATTTATAGAAACTTCCCAAAAATGAGTCGCACTACTGTCGCGAAAGTGGCCAGTCTGTGCTGACAGGCAGGCTCTACTTTTCTCCGGGACTATCAGTAGCCAGAATACTTCAGATGTATGTATCTGAATGTGCTGTGAAATCTAGACAATATCTGTTTGTGAGCAAACATTCAGGAATGTTTTGAAGAAAGACTTTAGGGTTAGCTTCCACCCTCCTTTAAAAGACACTTGCAAAACATGTGACATTTACAAGGCGCAGATTGCGGCAAAACTTGCATCCGGGAACACCGAACGGGACGACGAGCTGAAGGAAGAGAGAAACCAGCATCACATGCAAGCAGAGCAAGTGAAGGCTCAACTGAAAGAAGACAAAAGAAAATCGAACACCGAAGTTATTTGCTATGACTTACAGAAATTTTCACAAACTCTTGTTCTTACCACTGGTGTTGTTTACTATAAAAGACAACTTTGGACTTATAACCTAGGTATACATGATGAGCAAAATGATAAAGCGTATATGTGCATGTGGCTCGAAGGACAGAGTTCCATGGGTCCAAATGGAATTGGTTCTTGTTTATTAAAGTTCATACAACAAAATGATCTCCCAGAAAGTTTGATTCCATATGCTGACACATGTGGTGGTTTTTGCGTCATGTTGTAAGCGATGCATCAAATAATATCAAAATGTTAACCAAGTTTTATGTTTCAGGCCATTGTTATATGAGCCGTCATAGAGATTTTGGTTTGATTGAAGCGCAAAAAAGATACCATCCTTACATTTTCCTTTCGGAAGATTGGATGAGGGTTGTTTCTGATACCAGCAAAAAATTTAAAGTCATTGGTATATCATCCGATGATACCGTTCACATAGAACAGCTTTTAAAATCTGCAGTACACAGCAAAGTAGATCAAAATGGAGAAAAGGTAGAATGGCTTAGGTTCAGAGTTGAAAGTCCTTTCAAAATTTTCTTCAAATACTCAGTGGATGAAAATGTCCCGTTTAGGTATCTTGACATAAGCAGGAAAAAACCAAAGAGAAGGCAGGGAGTCTGCAGTCTCAATGAGCGACAGACTCCCACAGATGTATCCAAACGGTCAATGCATCAAAGCTGCCAAGCTCAAGGATTTAGACTTTCATACCTTCCACTTATAATAGCTTTTACAACAATCTGGTCCAGGAGGGAACACGAAGTGTTGAAGATGAAAATGAGGACAAGGTTGAAATGGATGACATTCAAAACACTCCAGTTTAAGCATTTGCTTACTTTATTCGAGAATAATAGTATTTTCTTGGGTGTTGCGACAACAATGTCGAGGTTTAATTTGACGACTGTTTTAGAAAAGTGTCCCTTATTTGATTTTCTTCTCTTCTGTGTCAAACTTCTTTGCTTTCATTGCATGATGTATAAACAGATTACAACACAATAAGTACAATGTAAACGTATTTAGTTAAAAGTATCAATGTCAATGTTTCTTCCGTTGTCATTACTCACAGGGTATAAATGATAAGTTCTACATGTGAAAATAGCTGTTACAAAGGTGACTGATGTTGTTTAAAACACAGGTGATTTCTTTTAATTTGACTGAAAGTAACTGCTGTAACGGATCATTAACTGTGCATCTCATATTTCCATTACATTGTAAACATTGCATCTTTCCGCATTGCACATGTATAATGTCTATTTTTTCATTGGTTAGTTTGGTGTATTTTTTCAATCGAAAAACGCTACTTTTGTGAAGACATTCAGGAAAAAAAAAGGGTTCCAATTCTTAGTAAATAATATATGTGCTGCTAGTTAAAGAAACATCCCACTTTTTGTGATATTCAAACCTAATCAAATGATTTCAAATTATTTTCAGATGTAATGGTCCAAAAAGTATTGAAGGAAGACAAATCCATAAAATTTAGGATTTTAAGTCAAATGAGACTACAAATGTAAAGATTTCTGTGATTTTTTGACTGCAATTGTAATAGAAAAGAGTAATTTCACGTCTTCATTCCATATTTCAGATGATGTCAAACATATCAAATATTAAAGTAAAAAAAAACATTTTTCTTAATAAATGCACTTTGTTGTTACTGATTTCTCTCGTGGGATAGCCTATTGTGAGGTCAAAATTGCCTTTATGTCTTTCTTGTGGGTTATGCACAAAAGGGCTAACCCATCTTTTTCTTCATTTTCTAGAAAATCTATAAATTTTGATGTATACATCAATCAACTTTAATAGTAGTAATGAGCGAGTTCTCATCCATCCATACACCAATCGCCGTAACAATTGCTTTAGAATTGTGCGAGAAATCGCCGCTTTTTGGAAGCCAAAATCTTTGATTCTGATTATCTCAAAACATCATTTTTCGGGATAGCCTACTTGTCTTTAAAAGCAACCATTTGTATGTGGAAATATGCAGTTCAGTGAAAAGCATAAAGTATGTTTTGAAGTATGTGCATAAAGGATATGATCAAGCCACTTTCCAAGTGACAGATCCATCAAGAGATGAGGTAAGTGACTACATCAATACAAGATACATTGACAGTACTGAGGCAGCAAGGAGAATTTTTCAAATGCCAATGCAAGAACGCTACCCACCAGTAAGTCAGTTAGATGTTCAACTTGAGAATGGCCAGCGTGTGATCTTCACAGGAGAAACAGCTCAAGACGAGGCAGCTGCTGGTCCACAAGCATCAACACTTAATGATTTTGTTTGATCTTTGCCGCAGTGATCCATTTGCATCCAGTCTATTTTACATAGACGTTCCACACTTTTACACCTGAAATAATAAATCTTAGAAACGGAAAAAATGTGGAATGAGACAGATAGAGGGCGAAATGTTTGAAGCCGCGATCATTGATAGGATATAAACAGTAAGTCTTGGGCAACAGGAATGTTTTCTTCTAAGATTGAAGCTTCACAATGTCCAAGGCCCAAGAAGTTTTGAAGATCTGAGAACTGTCAATGACACTTTGTGTCTGATTTACAAAGATGTTTGCCTTCAAAGAGGACTTCTGGAAAATGATAATATTCATCACTTGACACTGGTGAAGGTATCAGTTAGTGTATCACCAATACAGTTGCGCGAACCTTTTTCTCTAATGTTAAGCCATTATGGTCCTAGCAACCCAATGGAGCTTTGGTCAAGACACTGTACAAGTATGTCAGAAGATTTTGCACGAATTTTCAATTTAGAGGATAATGATCACATTGTTACCCACAGAGCCTTAGCAGAAATAGACGATTTTGTCACAGAGATGGGAGGAAATCAACTGGATCAGTATGGTCTTCCTCAACCAGAGCGAGATGCTGCAGAAAGAGCCGGAGTGGACTACAGGAGGGAAACTTCTCATAATGTTGACGAAGAGAAGGAGGTGGCAGTTAAGAACACAAATCGTCTCAACGAAGAACAGCTAGTCGTACATGATGAATTTTTTGTTGCAGCATTTAATATCAGTGGTGTGTTGTATTTTTCAGATGCTCCAGGAGGATGTGGAAAAACATTCCTCATTCAGACTATATTGGCAACGATGCGGTCACAATCAAGAATTATAACTACAACCGCAAGTAGTGGTCTAGCTGCAACACCTATACCAGGTCTACCATCCACAGCACTTTTACGGTTCCTCTTAATCTCACACAATGTGCACAAAATAAGAGCGAGGAGATTCCACCAGCATGCTGCTCAAAGGACAGCAGGTGTACTCAACATCCAGTTCTACATGCAGCAGAATCAGCCACTGCCGAAGTTAAGCGAGGTGTTCTATGCGCGTCAGGTATAATTGTATAACCTCACTTTCCTTAGGCAGGGATTTACAGAGGGCCCTGACAATGTGAACATTTATACATGGCTGGAAACAGAGTGTTCGCGGCAGCAATCAGGTGGCTTCCGCTTTGAAAGACTACCTGGACAGGCTTGAGGCACAGTATGTTGCTAAGGGGTGTAGGCCAGATGAGTTACAGCTTTTTAGTGATGCCTGTTCTTCACAGAACAAGAATTCGGCTGTCCTGACAGTGCTAGTCAAATTTGCCAGAGACACAAAAGTTTTTAAAGTAGTTCGATATTACTTCCCAATAAGGGGACACAGCTACATGGCCCCAGACCAAGTGTTTGGGAGGAACGAAATTGAAAAGATTTTTAAAAAGAGAGAGACCATCCTCTCACCACAGGAGTATCATGGTATACTACAACAGTTTGGCTCCTTGCATGTGTATGGAGAACATTGGAGTATGTTTGACTTTGCACAGGTGGCAAAGGATTCGCTGTTCAAAGACAAAGTTACCTTTCCAGATGTCGGAACAGCGCGCATTTCAATCTTGCAAGACAGGACTGAGTGTAAAAGCCACCTACTCAGGAGACCTTGTTAACGTCTCTGTTTTGAAATAATTACACATATTTTATAAAATTTAATGTTTAAAGCTAATACAGAAAAAAAAACTGAGGAAAACTGTGAAATTGTCTGAGCTCCCAGTTTTAGTTTTTATCCACTAATCTACATTACTGTTGATCCAAAAACTTGCAGCTCCTTCATTGAAACAATCATTTATTTGGCCCACCTTACTAGAACTAGATAAGATCTAGGACTCTCCCTGTTTTTTTTAAATAATTGATTCAACAGTAATCTTTATTGTATTGCACTTGATTGCTAGTTCTTTATGTTCATGTAAAAATGCATGATTTATGTTTATTGGGAGTAGAAAAAAAAAAAAAAAAAAAAGAAGTCTGAAAGTTTTGTAAAATTCTCAATTAATATGAAGGGTGTATAAATGCAGGTTGGTTTTTTTTTTGTCCCAACATTTATGGACCCAATCGAGTATTATAAAGTGTAAAAAGATTGACTTATTTGTTTGAACATCTTTCAATTGTAAATGTATTCTCAAAGTTAGAATTAACGGAATTCAAATAAACTGACTTTCTTTGATTACTGAAAGTATAGTCTGAATGTTCCATCGTTAACACTGTGGAATGTGCCAAAAGACAATGGGGAGAATGGAGAAGAAAAACTTTCTTTTCAGCTGGATATGGAGCTTAAGAAATAGCAATGAAAAGTTAAAAATCACTAAATGGTGAGCACTCTTAAATTTCAAGCTGCTACTTGAGAGGTTATTTTTTTGAGTTTGGTTCATTGATTTTAATTTGTCCTCAGTTCATCTTTCTTTCAGTACACTATATCTATATGAACCATCTTTAATTAGGAATAGGATTTATAGACGTAAACAAGTTCTTTTACAACCTACATCTCATTCCTAATCAATTTAGACTTGTAAGCCAAACAAAGTGCATTTTTTAATTATAAGTACATTGGGCTTACTTGTGTACAAAAACCAAGCTTTCTGACTTTTGCAGGTGATGCGCCATTGGCTTGATCTACATATATGATATAAAGTCACGATTGATATACAAACGACTTGCATTTTTTTTTTAACCTATAGATGTATTTCATTAAATAATATGTAGTAACATGGTATTTTTACTCTCCTGAGCATGTAATGTTATATCATACAAAATTAGTTTTTTAACACTTATAAATTAACAAATTGTGTTGAAAATTTTGTGGCCAAATTTATGTGAGGCAAAATCCGACAAATTTTTAATTTGAAATGGCAAAAAATGCAGATGATTGTTGGGCAAAGACAACAGCATTAACAAAATAAAAAGCAACTGACCAAACACAAATGCTATTTCTGGTGACTTCTGTGAGTCTAATCCAAACACCATGGATTGCTGTGCATAGTCAGTGGGCGGATTTACTTTGACAAAAACTGCAACTGGGCCTCCATCACTCAATGGATAAGACAACTAGAAAAGAGAACATACACTTTAGAAATTAAAACATGGTTAATTTGCAGTTATCAGCACAACTTACTTTAAGCTTTTAAATTGTGTTTTTATTCATAATTTTGATATATATGCATAACATGGATATGAAGATTTTATTTGTCGAAAATAAATCATTTTTAAAATATAAGCATTTTTGGGTTGCACTAGATTTCCTTATGTTTGTCTCAGTTCTGTGTACCAATCCACATGCTTTTGCATACTAATGAGTTCCGCTTGACTCAAGTTAAGATCCGCAGACATGATTTCACTCACTTGGCTTGTTCCATTCTATATTTCATTTGGGTTAATCTACTTTATATTTCCCTTAAATTTTGGAAAATTAATTATGTAAAAATGTGATGTAAAATGTTATGGCATCCGGTTTTGACTGTTTATTGGATTATTTTTCCGTAATTGCTAAATTTCACGGGAAGGATGAAGCTGCTTCACTTTCTTGCACAAGCACCGAGTTTTGCCCACTTCAGTTAAATGTTCTAATTGTGCTCCATTTCTTGGAGCGGGCAGCTAACCAAGCGCATGTGTAAAATTCCAGAAAAGGGGGCACTACTTTCCAATTTCAAAAGTGAAGACACATAGATCAATATGAGCCTCAGTAAGACAGGATTTATAGTTTTTTGCGATTTTAGAGCAACACAAAAATGCTTATACAGAAAATTATTTATTTGCGACCATCAAAACCTTCACATTCAAATATATCTAATTTAGCGTATCAAATTCAAAATACAATTTTGAAGCCTCAAGTGAGTTGGGCTGATATCTAAAACACTTTAGATTATTGGGTATTATTACAGATATCGTCTCAACACTAAGCTTTAAGATAGTATATCTTAATGAATTTGATATGCTGAACACGAATATGCAGGTTTCATTCATCACAAATAAATACTTTTCAAGATATAAGCATTTTTGTGTTGCTCTAAAATCCCATTAAAGTTCTACAAGTTTCGATTTCATCAGGAAACATTCAAATGCGAAGTCTGATGTGAGTTAGGCCGATATTTGCAATTTTATCAATTACTGTATGTGATCATGATTGTTGTATTGTAAGCATAAATTCAGATATTCTCCTTATATAAATGTTTAAAATGTACAATTGATCATAAACGTAGTCGCTGGAATAAATCTATCCCTAGATCTAATCTAGATTCTCTAAATCACACACAAAAAAAGGTTCCCCTAACCTTAACCATCACGACGTACGTTTTTAGCTGGAACTCGAGTTTTGCATTCTATTCTGAGCAACGCATGCATGCGCTAGGCAGTCTAAAGTACAACTTGTGTTAAACGGATTAGGCCTAATTTTATTCTGTCGTATACGGGCTATAGTGTTCTCACTATATATATGACTAAATCTAGATCTAAGTAAACTAGTAAAATATACTCACCTGTGTGACTTCAACTTGTCTTGAAGTTGGTTGTCTTGGCTGTGGCAGGAGCAGTGGGAATCATACGTCCACTGCCTGCCAAGATCCAAAACCAACTCTCTGTTCCCAGGATTTGCAGCCTCCTTACCGCCACTCCCAGCCAGACATTGTCCTGATCAGATAACCTTTTCACACTTCAGTTCCCCCTCCCTAGATGTTGCTGCCCTCCTACCCTAGTCTATACTTAGATGTTGCCAATACCACATTCACTACAAAGGCATTAAAGTTGGTTAGACTTAGAATCTAGATCAATTTAAATTCTAGATTTGACACATAACTTTTAGACTATACATACCTAATCCACAGATTTAGGTCCAGCCTTGCATATAAGATCTTGATCAACACGATACAGGCTAATAATTCAATGTCATTCTGTGACTGAAATCGTGCAAAAAGTATCAACATTCATGTGTCCCTCGCTTCATGCTAAATCCGTTCAAGGCTTACTTCCTTTCTTTTCCTCTTCCTGTTTAAGACAGATAACTATAGCGAGAGAAGTAATTGACGTCATTAACACGAAAACCTGGGCCGCTTATGAGTGAAACTTGGGGCAAATGCCAGTAGTCGTATGTAATGAATCTGAGTGTTATAACAATACATGGGTTCTTATTTTGTCTATGGTGAAACTGCACTAGTTTTTGTTTCAGAGAGATATCATTATATCGCATCTAGATAAGGTTTATCAGATTTTAAAAGAAAATCATATAAAGAAAAATGGTATGTGTGACGTACCCACTACTTTGTAAACAGCTGCTCTTAGTTACTTCCGATTTGGGTGTCTTCCAATCAATGCTTGATGAGAAAAAGTTTTGTTGTTTTTGGTTTTTTTTGTTTTGTTTTGTTTTGTTGTTGTTGTTGTTGTTTTGTTTTTGTTTGTTGATTTGTTTTTCTTGTTTGTTTGTTTTTTTTACGGGGGCGGGGGGGTTGACTTAAATGCAGAAGAAGCTGCTACTGAAGCGTTTCTCTGAAATCACTTGTTTCATCTAAGTGCCCATAATCTGGGAAAATAGAAATGATGAAAAGAAGTATCAAACAACTGAAAGATTATACCGGTAACTTAGCTTCTTGTTATCTTTGCAAAGAAAATTAATTTACAAGCACATCATAATTCTCATGCACTCTTTTGAAAGCCTCTCAGTTCGCATCTCATTTTCGTGGGAGGCACAGAAAGAAGAGACAAGACCCGCATCTGTGCATGGCCGAGTGGATACAGTCTAGTTCACAGGTTAATGGGCTACTTTCCTTAACCTGTGATCCAGCTATTCCACAGGGCTGTGATCTGTGGGGCTCCGTGACAACAGTGCTATTGAAGTGTAATCGCCAGCTGGTTGAGATTTCTTGCTGACGACAGTAAACTCTCTCTCTCTCTCTCTCTCTCTCTCTCTCTCTCTCTCTCTCTCTCTCTCTCTCTCTCTCTCTCTCTCTCTCTCTCTCTCTCCCTATTTTTCTCTCTCTTTCTCAGTCTCTCTCACTCACTCTCCCTCTTTTTCTCACACACTCTCCTCCCACACACACACCATCCATCTCCTTCTCCCTCTCTCTATCCCTCTTTCGCCCTCTCTCTCTCTCTCCCTCTCTCTATCTCTGTCACTCTTCCCTCTCTCTCACACTCTCCCCTCTCCCTCTATCTCTGCCACTCTTCCTTCTCTCTCTCTCACACACACACCCTTCTCCCTATCTCTCACCCCCTCTCTAGCTCCCTCTCTCTCTCTCTCTCTCTCTCTCTCTCTTTCTCTCTCTCTCTCACACTCTCCCCTCTCCCTCTATCTCTGCCACTCTTCCTTCTCTCTCTCTCACACACACACCCTTCTCCCTATCTCTCACCCCCTCTCTAGCTCCCTCTCTCTCTCTCTCTCTCTCTCTCACTCTCTCTCACACTCTCCCCTCTCCCTCTCCCTCTATCTCTGCCACTCTTCCTTCTCTCTCTCTCACACACACACCCCTTCTCCCTATCTCTCACCCCCTCTCTAGCTCCCTCTCTCTCTCTCTCCCTCTCTCTCTCTCTCTCTCACCACTCCCTCTCCCTCTATCTCTGTCACTCTTCCCTCTCTCTCTCTCTCACACACACACCCTTCTCCCTATCTCTCACCCCCTCTCTAGCTCCCTCTCTCTCTCTCTCTCTCCCTCTCTCTCACACTCTCCCCTCTCCCTCTCCCTCTATCTCTGCCACTCTTCCTTCTCTCTCTCTCACACACACACCCTTCTCCCTATCTCTCACCCCCTCTCTAGCTCCCTCTCTCTCTCTCTCTCCCTCTCTCTCACACTCTCCCCTCTCCCTCTCCCTCTATCTCTGCCACTCTTCCTTCTCTCTCTCTCACACACACACCCTTCTCCCTATCTCTCACCCCCTCTCTAGCTCCCTCTCTCTCTCTCTCTCTCTCTCTCTCTCTCTCTCTCTCTCTCTCTTTCTCTCTTTCTTCCTCTTCCTCTATATCTCTCCCTCTCTTTCTCACTCTCCTTTCCTCATTCTACCTCTCCCTCTCTCTATCTCTGTCTCTCTCTTGCTATCTCTCTTTGTCCCCTCCTCTCTCTCTCTCTCTCTCTCTCTCTCTCTCTCTCTCTCTCTCTCTCTCTCTCTCTCTCTCTCCACGTCTCTATCTCTATGGTTTTTCCAGGCAAAAGTGAAGGTAAATTTGGATAATTAAATGTATCAAATGCCTTTCGTCAAAGAGTTTCAGAAATTAAAGACGCGTAACTCTCGCTGACTTGTTTTAGAAAGATCATCTATTTAAAAAAAAAATTAAATGAAAGAAATATTTTTTTTCTTAATCAGCAAAATAAAAACAAAAAATAATACAGAAACTTAAAACAAACACAGAAATAGCGGTTAACTCAATCTTTCATATAAATCTATCTTATTAGCTAAGTTCCCTAAAGAGCGAGTTCAGCAGTGCTGACTGGTTAGGACGTTGAATTGATCCTGTTATTCAGGACATTTGATTTTATTATACGGCACTTGTTCTGATCGATTGTTTAACTTTAAGATGATGTATGATTTAATTACAATGATATATGCCTCATGTATGATTCTATTTCTTTCTATTTTTTTCCTTACAGTTGCCTGATTATCTAGGCATTTTTGTTACATCGGCATTTGACTTTTTGTTATTTTTGAAAATTTAAGAACGTATTGTTGACCATTCTTCACGGGTTTATGTTAAATGTTGTCCTTTTATTTGTCTTTTCTCCTTGATAATATTTGTTTCACGAACGCTTTTATTATGGGTTCATTTATGTTTGTATAACAAAAAGATGTGGTTAACTTTAACTCACTAAACCGGGGGCTATTTTTAGGTTAACAGCGTTAAAGGCCAGCGTTTCAGGACATTTTTTTTTAATTACCATGATATTCCTAATTAATTAATTTACATGAAATTTGGCCACGCAAAATTTAAAAAAAATATTCAATAAGCACGAAAGTCTGTTTTCTTTGGACACATCTTCAAATGACAAAACCAGAAAACAGCCCTGTGCTGGTCGGCAATAACTGACAAATGTGGCATTTAAGGAGAAATCTGTATGAAGATGAACTAATCACAGCACACACTTAATGTATACTTCGACTGAACAAAATAAAAAGTTCACAAACACCTATTTGAATAACAGATTTATTTTGCGTACGTGAGATAGCATTTTAACATTTACAGTTATTACATACAAAAAAGTAATCACAACACCTAATATTATGTTAGGTATTTACAAGGAGAATTTTTTAAAAAATGTTTAAAATTGATAAAAACACAACATGCAAAGACTTATAATAGCTAGTGTAACAGATTGCTGCAAGTTTCAAACTTTTGTCACCAGTATATTCAAATCAGATAATTATAATAAAATATCATGAAAGACTTTGGATGTAACGGTGATGCAGACTCAGTCTCTTGTTTGATGAACGTCTCCTTACTCATCTTCAGCACTCTTTGAATCTGATGGTTCATTCTCCGACTTGGCTTCTTCGTTATTCACGTACAAATTTCCACCGACAGCGAGATTTTCTGAGTTTTCAATGTTAAAGTGTTGGTCATGGCTGAAGTTGAAATGGAAGGTGAGATATAGGGGGCTGAAAGTCAAACAAATAAAACAACCTGTTTGACTAGAAATGAAGTACATATTTTTCTTTTTGTTTCGTTTATTTTTGTATTCAAAGAACCGGGCTACAATTTAATCATGACATTCTTGTAATTCCAACATGGTTTTTTCCTTGTTTGACATACATAGTTCCCCATGAATTTATTATACACGCAACAATTTTGAAAATATTCACGATGCGTTTATAATTTTTGTATGACAATGTGTTCTACTATCTGAGAGTGGATTTTATTTGCATATCCAAAGTGAATCGGTGGACCCCGGGGTAAAAGATGACTTTTTTTGGATAAGTGGACCATCGGACAATGAAAAGCTGCCTCTCAAGGCATCTTTGTTTAGACCAAGGAGTGCCTGTGCCCGTATGGCGCTCAGCCGTGCAATGAGAGATACTCGGAAAATATCCAATTCAAGAAAGTTTTAAAGCACCATTTTTACGATTTACGTATAAGAGAATTGAGTATTTAGCATCGTACAGATACCATGGATGTGACCCACCTGCTTTCTTTTTGGCCTTCTTGTCCTTTCGTGAGTTCCTTTTTTACGGCTTTGACAATGGAAGTTATAGTTTTGACTTGGTTGTCACTCATATCCTTACTATAAAAAAATACGAAAGAGAAGAAAACAATCTGCTTGAAGTTCTATATTAATGTGAAGACATTTATACGCAAGACAATCATGTAATATTTTGTAGTTCTCTAAAAAATAAATTTATTGGTTTAAACCTTCTAAATGGTGGAGTATCCTTCTTGATTTTTTTATTAAGGAAAAGATGGAAGGTTATCATTTTGTAAACAACAACATTTAATTCTTTGGGCATAATCTAATTTTATTGCATTGCAGTTTCCAAGAAGGATCGAAGATTACACCTGAGAAATATTGCAATTAAATGTGCGCATTATTTGAAGAAGCTACGCCCGTATTATAAAAACACTCGCACAACGCAATTAAAACAATTACTTTTTTTACTAATTTCTGTTTAAATAATTTTGAAAGTTTCAGATGGTACTTTACGCTTACGAACATTTTAATAAGTAAATTAAAGTCTAAAGAGTTGAACATACCTTTCCTTTCGATGTATTATTGCATCTGCTTCCTCTAGCTTTGTACGCTCTTCAGAGCCTTGTGATGTGAATCCTGCAGCACCCAGAATATGAGTTGTGCTGCCCGTAATATTTCTAGTTGTGTATGCTGTAGGGCCAAGGGTATGATTTGTGCTGTGTGCGGTATTGCTAGAAGAACATCGTGTATCACCAAGGGTATCATTTGTGTTGCTTGTAACATCTCTAGGAGAGCATCCTGTAGCATCTAGGGTATCACCTGTGCTGCTTATAACATCTCTAGGAGAGCATCCTGTAGCATCTAGGATATCACCTGTGCTGCTTGTAATATCTCTAGGTGAGCATCCTGTAGCATCTAGGGTATCATTTGTGCTGTTCATAACATCTCTAGGTGAGCATCCTGTAGCGTCTAGGGTATCATGTGTGCTGCTTGTAACATCTCTAGGTGAGCATCCTGTAGCGTCTAGGGTATCATTTGTGCTGTTCATAACATCTCTAGGTGAGCATCCTGTAGCGTCTAGGGTATCATGTGTGCTGCTTGTAACATCTCTAGGTGAGCATCCTGTAGCGTCTAGGGTATCATGTGTGCTGCTTGTAACATCTCTAGGTGAGCATCCTGTAGCGTCTAGGGTATCATGTGTGCTGCTTGTAACATCTCTAGGTGAGCATCCTGTAGCGTCTAGGGTATCATGTGTGCTGCTTGTAACATCTCTAGGTGAGCATCCTGTAGCGTCTAGGGTATCATTTGTGCTGTTCATAACATCTCTAGGTGAGCATCCTGTAGCGTCTAGGGTATCATGTGTGCTGCTTGTAACATCTCTAGGTGAGCATCCTGTAGCGTCTAGGGTATCATGTGTGCTGCTTGTAACATCTCTAGGTGAGCATCCTGTAGCGTCTAGGGTATCATTTGTGCTGTTCATAACATCTCTAGGTGAGCATCCTGTAGCGTCTAGGGTATCATGTGTGCTGCTTGTAACATCTCTAGGTGAGCATCCTGTAGCGTCTAGGGTATCATGTGTGCTGCTTGTAACATCTCTAGGTGAGCATTCTGTAGCGTCTAGGGTATCATTTGTGCTGTTCGTAAAATCTTTACGAAAGCATCGTTTATCATCTAGCGTATCAATTGTGCTGCTTGTAACATCTCGAGGAGAGCATCCTGTAGCGTCTAAGGTACCATGTGTGCTGCTTGAAATATCATGTGGTATGCCGTCTGTTGCTCCCAAATATAGATCTTGAAGGCCTCTAACACCCTGCAATGTGGTAGCTAGAATTGAAGCTGCAAGGTTCGATTCAATTGTTCCATCAAGCCTTGTATCTAGAAGCTCAAGTATTTTATTGATCAGATCCTTATCCAAGGAATCTAATGTGGGGGCGATTCTGTCGACATTATCCCTAGTCTCACTATCTACGCCCTGCTGAAGTAATAAATCGACTATTGCGTTTTTGTCATTGGCCTTGGCTAGTAAAAGAGGCGTAACTCTACTTTCACCCCAAGCGTTGCTATGCGCGCCGTGTTGCAAGAGATCACTTGCTGTATCGGCAGTTCCGGACACACAGGTTATCATCAACGGTGTGATGTCCAACATATTTTTTGCATTGACGTTTGTGCCATGAGAAAGCAAAGCTCTAACCATGTCACGGTTATCATTCATACAGGCAAACATGAGTGCTGTATGGCCCAGTTTGTCTTTAATCTCTACTTCCGCTTGTTTTTGAAGCAAGAACTCAACCATTTTTGAGTTGCTGTTCAAACAGGCTGTCATAAGGGGCGTAAATCCATCCACATCCTGAACGTTGATGTTTGCATCGTGCTGTATGAGATACTTAGCAATGTCAGTGTGGTCTACCATGCAAGCTAACGATAGAGCTGTAAGGCCAAGATTATTCTTTGCATCCGTTTTTGCTTTGTGAAAAATTAATGCTTCAACTACATCATAATTGCCTTTGATACAAGCTAACATAAGAGCTGTGTGGCCATTTCTGTCTTTGGCCTCTGTATCCGCCTTTTTCTGTAACAAAAAACTAACTAACGCTCTTCGGTTGTTGACGCTGGCTACCAGTAAAGGTGTAAAGCCATCTTCCTTTTTAGCGTTAATATCCGCACCATATTCAAGGAGAATCTTCGCTATATCAGTATTTCCAACAATGCAAACCAGCGTTACAGCTGTGTGGTCGTGGTTATTTGTTTTAGTAACACTTGCACCATGCTGCAGCAATGTTTTGACAACACCAGCACAGCCCTTGACGCACGCTAACATGAGAGCTGTGTTACCTGCATTATCGATTGCCTCAACTTCTGCTTTTTGCTGCAGCAAAAACTCTACTGTCGATATATGATTATTGATACTGGCTATCATGAGAGGTGTAAAGCCGTCCGGTTTTTTAGTGTTGACATCCGCACCATGTTGCAAGAGAGTGCGGACTATTCTAGAATGCCCGGCCATGCAAACTAACGTTAGAGCTGTATGGCCCAGTTTATTTCTTTTATTGACGCTTGCACCATGCTCCAACAACGTTTTTACTACATTTGCATAATTTTTTACACATGCTAACTCAAGAGCTGTATTACCGGCGTTATCGATTGCTTCGATTTCTGCTTTTTGCTGCAGCAAAAACTCTACTGTCGATGTCTGATTATTGATACTGGCTATCATGAGAGGTGTGAAGCCGTCTTCTTTCATAGCGTTGATATCCGCACCGTGTTGTAAGAGAACCTTTACTGTATCAATATTGCCGCGTACGCAAGCTAGCGTTAGAGCTGTATGGCCGTGATTATTAGTTGAACTGATACTTGCACCGTGAAGCACCAATGTTTGGGCGACATCGTCATAGTTTTTTGCGCTAGCTAACACGAGAGCTGTGTTTCCGTTGTTGTCTTTAGCTTCAATCTCTGTATTTTTTTCCAGGAAGAAGTTGATTACCTCTAAATGTCTGTTGATACTGGCTATCATGAGAGGTGTACAGCCGTTACTGTTTGATTTGTTGATATTTGCGTTATGTTCAAGCAAAACTTTGACTACTTCCAGCTGACCTTCCTGAGAAGCGCACATGAGAGCGGTGGAGTTGTTTCCCCCTGTTAACTCTCTATCTACCTCGGCACCATGTAGAAGCAACAAAGAGGCAACATCGGCACGGCCATGTAGGGACGCAGCGGCAAGCGCATGTAATCCGTAAGCCCTTTCCGCGTTTACATCTACACTCTGCCCCAAGAACTTACGAATCGACGTTAAATCTCCATGAATGCATGCAGAAATAAACAGTTTCTCCTTTGAGAGCCCCGTGCCCATGTCTAATTTTCACTGCTGTTGTGTGTTGACTTGACGATGTCTAATTTTCACTGCTGTTGTGTGTTGACTTGACGATGTCTAATTTTCACTGCTGTTGTGTGTTGACTTGACGATGCATAATTATAATCTGAATTAAAAAAGTGAGACAACATAATCGTATTAGTCACATTGCGCGTAACAAGACGTTCCATATTAGAGCCTCATGAATCATGCCACTCAAATATCAAGTTATTATCTGTGTGTTCAAAAATTTTAAAACTATCAAAAGTGACAAAAAAATAATGATACATTTCGAATACTTTTTAACCATTTCAATTTTTCACTCCATCTAAGTCAAACGACAAGTTTTTTTTATGTAATTTCATTTTAAAAAATTGCAATTATTATTTTAAAAGAGTCAATCGATTCGAAAATGTGAAAACTTTAAAATGTTATTTGGTTTATCATAGCAAATTTGACAGTAAAAATTGATGAAATTAATTACGCTAAATGAACAATGAATTGTCAAATGCATCTTTTAATCTTAACACATAACTTTTCTTCACTTTTTTTTCTTTTACTGCTTGGGACTCTGATCATGGCAGATCAAATTTCAGTAAATTTCATTATTGTACATTGAGTGATTTTGGAGGGAATAGGAAAGGAAGAAACCAAAGTTGCCTTTTATAATACAAATACCCGAGTTGACTTATTTCCGAAAACGCTTTGTCGCTTTCACTCTTAAAAGTTTAAGAACAAATTATTGACTGAACCATCTTGTTACTTCATCCTATAAAATTTTTCTGTCTCACTCTCTCCACACCTATCAATACCGAGACGCCTTGCCATGATGACAGTGAAGAGCCATACTTAGATAGAGCTAGATCTAATTAATTGCGGTATTATTCCAGTTATCTGCCCAACTCACTATAAGCTTTAAAATTGTATGTTTCTTAACGGATGTATTATGCTGAACACGAATATGAAGATTTTATTCGCCTTAAATAAATATTTTTCAAGATATAAGCATTTTTTGTGTTGCTCTAAAATCCTATTAAAAACTGCAAGTTTCGAATTCGTCGACAAACATTCAATTGTAAAGCCTAACGTGAGTTGGGCTGATAAATATTAATTTACTCTAATTTCTGGGATCTTGTGAAAAAAAAATTAAATAAACTTTATAAGCTGAAATTGTCGGTGTTGGTTCATACAAAAACTTACAGGAATGATGGCATAATGCTTAGCCTTAAAAAAAAAAAAAAAGATTCTGAGGCCTTTTATTGAACTTTGTTGGGAAATGTGAGTGCGGGAGTGGTGGACCTATGCCCTACCACAAATTAGGCAACGGACAGATTCACCGACAGCCACTTCGGAATGTCCTGGGTATTTTCATAATCTCACGGCGCCACCATAACTGGTTTGGTCAAAGAGGGTAGAAACTGTATTTATCCTTTGTTGTAAACAATTGTGTTTTATTGGAATATTGTCTAGTAAAGTTTCCTAAAAATTGATAATCATTCATTTTCATAATAAATGCACATTTTTGAAGGTTTGAAGATTTCTTTTTTTTATTTTAATGCGTTACTGCTTACAAGGTTAAAATAAACAAGAAATGAGATCATTGTGGCTGTTTGTGTGTATTTTGATGTTTGCTGGTTTTATTTTGTTCAGATTTGTCTTGTTTCGAAAATTTTTCGAGGTGATCAATAGATTTTTTTTAAATATGTCCTAGAGTAAGAGTTTTATACTTCTCTTTCATGCCTTATAATTAAAAGAAAAGGTTTGAGCAAAATTATATAAACAAAATTCAGTTGGTAAAATGCGTGTTTTAAATGCTTAAAAAAAAGAAAAAGAAAGAAAAAATGTGATGGTTTGTCTCCCCTTCAGTTATCTTTACTGTACTAGCTTCTAATGAATTAAAAATTTCAATATATTGGAAAATAGAGAATTGATCTGTCATAAACTAGATGTAGATCTACGATATCGTGCCACTAATGCGTCGGATAGGCTAGGCATTGATTAGACTGGCCTCGCTGAATAATCATTGCGTCACAATATTCAGAATATACTATGTAAATCCCTAGGTCTAGCTCTAGTGATTTCAAGTAAATGGGCGAATAGTCACTGCTTCGGGCGTTTCAATCAGAGCCACTAGATTTAGATATCTAGCTAGGTCTAGATTCTAGATTTAGGTCTAGATCTATACGGAAAGAACTGACACCAGGTGCATCTTTTTATTTTGAAGTACTGTATTTACATTTACAGGGTAAGTTTGCGGGTGCCTCATATTATATAAGGATTTTTTTTTTAATTATGATAATGAAAGGTGACAGTTTGCGTAATCTTGTAAGGCCTCAGTCTATTGCGGAAAGGTGTTGATTTCAGGCAGTGATTTAGACAAAACTGACAAAGTTTCTCGATTTTCACGTGTTGAGAAACCCGAGAAAACTGTCGACTTAAATCACGGTAGAAAATTAGCCTTGCATGTTGTAAATTTTTATATATGGCCATGAAAAATGCTGGTAAAGTGGCCTTTTTATCTTGTTGTCATGGCACGAAAGTTTTTTGTGACCAGAACTAATATGTCGGACGAACTTAGAGACCGCGAAACGAAAGCACAGAAAATTTGAAGTTTTTGGTCAGTCGGTATATCTGCATGTCTCATTAACCTGTGTGCCCTACTGCTAGATTACTTTCATCGTAGATGCCCACTTTGATAAAATAATAGCGGCTGACTGAGCTCAGACATGCACAATAACGTCTTTCACCGCGATGATTTACAAATTTAGTTCTTCCTGAATCCCCTAGGAAAGAAGATAGTTCATACCGTAACTGATATACACAAAAAGTTATGGTACTGATTTGTGGTTTATCATAGCGACTTTCAGCAGTTTATTCATTTTAAATAAGCATAGTTTGAAAAAGATGAAAGGAAGCGTCATTACAAAATATTTAACAGATTTAAAGAAATGGTTAGATCTAGATTTAGATTAAATCAAAAGCATTACACTTACAGCAAAGCAGTATCTAACATCTGCAAATTTAATTAATGAAAAAATAATTTCTCAATAACGTTGGACTTGATAGACCTATAAAAACTTTTGCCATAATGTGTTCCGGCCTTATTTAATTAAAAAAAGAAAACAACCATCGCGCGGTTTTATTGATGCTAACCTTTCAGCCAATGAGATACATTAATCTAGATTTAGAAATTTAGACTTTAGAAACATACAACTGAGCTGATGCTATGTCGGTGTACATCCGAAACTGAGATCTAGGCTTAGGTTGATGGACTTCATCTTTTTTTTACTAATCAATTTCATTTCAGGTGATAAACTTGGGTAAAGGGTGAAAATACTTTACGAAATCTTTGCCTTTGCTGGTCATGATTATTCCAGCTGCAGAGCTTACGTAGAATTCAAAATTTCCCCTATCAATCGCCTCTCTCATTGATCAAACAGGTAACCTGCTAATGAAATAGTGATAGTATTTTCTGCTCAAAGATTGTAGGCCTACATAATTTTTTAAGCGTTTAGTGGAATAAAATGTGAAAATCTAAAAGGTTTGTTTAGAAGTCGGCTTTGAAAACCTTTGTCTTCTCCTCATTTATATTTTTTGTTGCACAAGAACCTGAACAGAATTTGATCCGTGTTCGTAATTAACTCTTCAGGTAGGGGTATACTTTACATGATATAAATGAACTTAAATACGTATATGCCAAACCTTTTTAAGGTGTTTACGTATCAGTCCTAAAAAATAATAATTGTTTTGGTTGCTTAATGGTTTTCTGAAAGTTTTCAATTTTTTTTTAAATTCAAGACGAAAATTTATACTTTTTTTTTGTAATATTTTTTGTGTATGTTCATGTGAGAACATCTCTCAAGCCATGATTGATACCGAAAAGCATGCAGGTCGAATTTTACTTATTTAGTCTAAAGATACCATTTAAATGTTGTAGTCTTAAAAAAAATTCTTTATTTCGACCAAGTTACAAAAAAAAAAAAAAAAAAAAAAAAGAGAGAGAGAGAGAGATATCGCTAACTTATGGTAGTTATCAGCTTAAAAGAAAAAGACAAGTAAGGCTTAGATACGTGCCCCCCCCCCCCCACACACACACACACACCTTTTTTTAAAACTACAAGTGAATTATATAATGTTTATAGTCTAGTTCGTCGCTTCCGTTGCAGAATGTCGGAGATGGCTGGTAAGATTGAGACAGCTACTTTTGCAAATCGTTGCAAGCACTAGATCTATATCTATATCTAGATATTGCAAGAGGATTAGATGATTTGGACTGGTTTATAACCTGGCGACTCCAACCAGCCTTGGTCATCAAGCGGCTTAAGTGACGGAGCTCATTGGCTTTGTGGATTCATGTTTTTGTAAAGCGATTTCTAAGGTCTGTTGCTACTCCAAAATTGTATGGTTATATAGGGCATATCAATTGTTTTATCCGTCATGCATATGGATGCTGCTCGTCTGCAACCTGAATAATTGTCTGGATATTGGCACATGCTGTACCTGGCACTTAGTACGTACATTTGATATCACAAGGTATTTTACAAAACACGTGAATTTCATGTTGAGTATGTTAAAACAAACAATAAAATGGTCGGATTTTTGATAAACGTTAAGCGACTGATATTTTACCAAATTAATGTTATGCATTGTATTTTTTCAAAAAGATGATGATGGTTACGGTGATAATGATCACAACAACAACAACAACAATATAATAATAATAATAATAATAATAATAATAATAATAATAATAATAATAATAATAATAATAATAATAATAATAATAATATTAATGATGTTGATGATGATGATGATGATGATGATGATGATGATGATGATAAAGGTGATAAAGATGTTGATCTGGTTGTGCTGATGGTGTTGATGATTGTGAAGCTGATTTCCGTTGAATAATATTGTATGTTGGTTAGAAAAGCTTTTACTTTGTATGTGAATTCAAACTTACAACATTCCGTCAGTTGTTACTTGAAATGTCTCTGCTACATTTCATGTTGCTGCTCTTTGATGTCTGAAACGGTGAACTGTATTAAGCTTATAATAAACCTGCTGGCCAATGCCATCGTCAATATCTCTCACCGTGGTAAGCTCTTTGATTTAACTGTCTAATATCCAGAATCATTTTCAAAAGGCTTCATGGTTACGTCATGGCTGCCGGGGTGATAGGGTTTTCCTCATTATACCACTCTATTACTGCTAGTGCTAGATTGGACCTCCCCGACGCTACCCTTCTCATTCTTGCTTTTAACGAGCTGAAAGTGAAAGCCATTTAAAAGCCCAAGAAAAAAAAAAAAAGGTACAAGAGAACTGACAATCGCGCAGGCATAACTAGCAAGCTATTTGTAGACCTTTGACTGGATTTTCTTATCGTAGCAAAATAACATTTGATTAAAAGGAAAGAAAAAGAAATATCATTGATAAAACTAAGCGTAACATTTGTACAAATATCTGCCTACATTTATGTGTCTTGGGAGTGTAACACAAGTGTGTGTGTGAATATGTATGTGTATGTCAGAGAACACCAACATTTGACGATGCTGGCGACTTTAAAAATATGTATGTAAAATACAAAAAAAGTTATTAGGCTGAAAATGACATTATTTCAACATATTTTTTTTTAATTTCACCTCTCTCTCTCTCTCTCTCTCTCTCTCTCTCTCTCTCTCTCTCTCTCTCTCTCTCTCTCTCTCTCTCTCTCTCTGTATGTGCATATATGTCTATATGTGTGTGCAACTATATGTATTATATATATATATATATATATATTTTTTTTTTTTTTTTTTTTTATCGTTAAGTATAGAAAGTATATAACATCGTCTTTGAGAAGGACCGGTAAGGAGGCGCAAAGAATTAGTCCACGCTTACTGTAAACGTGACTGAAAACTAACGGAAGCATAATTTTTTTCTTACTGATTATTAGGAAGAATGATACCTTCTTAATACATGTATACTGATTAGATCACAATCCTTTCAGACAAATTCCACACATAAGTGAATCAGCATTTAATAGAAACCTTCTTTTCAAAATCGTCTGACCGATAATCAATATCCTGTCGCTGTAGTTAATCATGTCTTAATTATTTTATAAAAAAACAACCGAAGAAGTTAGATTTTATTATATTTGGTTTTTTTTTAATTGACGGATAAAATGGAAGAACTTGAGCAAAGACTTGGCTACCATTTATTTACCCCAATACAGAATTAAAAACGTATTTTAATATATGCTAAGACGTGTACGTCACATATCTCCTTTTTTGTTCGCTTTGCATAAACTGACTTCGGACCCATTTTTTAAATCCTTACTACACAGGACAAATTGTATCATTTCATCTGAACTTCACTTTGTAAGAATGCAGTCGTGTAGCGCATCCTCAGCTTCGGATGTGTTGTACTTCAAGGAAGTTGTTTGGAAAGAAGTATTTTCACTTGTTTCGATCTGCAGGTTTTTGTTTAAATAAATCTCTCTTGCTGAAAAGATGAGAGTATTTGAGGCGGTCGCATGGCTGAATTGAATCCATGTCATGATAAGGTCAAGAAATGTAAACAACGTGATGGAAGAGGATTGGCTAAAGATAAAGACCTACATATACGCTTTTGGAATCCATGTTCATCTTTTATTAAAATAAGATTTTTTTCTCAGATATTATGGGAGGTTTAGTTTCCTCAGTATCAACGCTACAGCTTGAGGAATTGAAGTAATACAATTCACACACGAAAAAAAATCGCTTGTTTGAGCTCAGCATAATCCCTAATTACATGAGACTCTTTAAACTCTATCCCAAGAACCGACATAACGTAAGATACATCGAAGATGAAAATAATCTGTCAGTAGGGCCTAGCTCATACGCACACGCCTTTCACAATGAATTTCAACGAAAGACCTCAAAATCTGATTATTTTTTTTTCACGACAAAAAAAACCCCTCATAACATTTTGCCAATATTCCGGGATTGTTTAGATTCTTGATCTGGATCTTACTTTGATTAATATGTACGGCTCTTCACCGTGACGTTGCCACACGTCTAGTGACCGGCATGTGTGCAGGGAATGGTGAGAAAAATTAATACGATTGGAAGTCGGTTAAGCAAATATCAAATTCAAATTGGCTTTCAGATCCATTTATTTCAAGTCGCGGTTTTACTGAAAATCCGAACCTAGGAAGTCTAGAGCTAGATCTAAGATACATTCTAAAAAACTTTTAGGTCGGTTATAAAGATGAACCAATTACAAGAGCGTGAGTGCGGCATACAAGGTGGCATTGGTCAATTGTTTTTCCTAATTATGACTGTCACTTAATCTAGATCTATCAATTTTTTTACATCTTCCTCCTTGTTAATCTTTGCAATTATATTTTTCTATAAAAAGATGCTTAATACTAAATTTCAGTTACAGGAACGATTTCAATTTATATACATCTTTTGGATAGATTATTCTTTTAAGGATTTTTCCAATTTGCTTTGTAGTCAAAGCTAAAAAAAAATCTTGCGGCAAAAGTTAAGCATTTCATAAGTTAAAAGCTTTAAATCTTTCAATTGTTCTAATTGCTCAGTTCTTGCATTACTGTGATTACATTATTACCCATCAAGATAATATTATCTATGTCTAGGATTTTATTGATTTTGTATAAACTTCACCCGCATTCACGATATCATCATAAATCACGGTAAAGACCGGTAATATAAATTGCTCGAAATATTTAGCTCTCAAAGAACAAATCTCTCCAGCAAAGGAAAAGCCAGAAAGGGCGTAAAACGGGTACAGTGTGCGGTCATCAAGATTGATAGCGGAGCT
>JAWDGP010001678.1:1310000-1315000 GCA_033675545.1 Elysia crispata | reverse complement strand
GGAGGAGGAGGAGGAGGAGGAGAAGAAGAAGAAGAAGAAGAAGAAGAAGAAGAAGAAGAAGAAGAAGAAGAAGAAGAAGAAGAAGAAGAAGAAGAAGAAGAAGAAGAAGAAGAAGAAGAAGAAGAAGAAGAAGAAGAAGAAGAAGAAGAAGAAATACGACCTATACTCAGGCTTGACTAAAGTGTTGACAACTAGCAATGGAAAAGGGGAAAACCTGGCCCACATTAATTATTTTTTAAAGGTTTTATCTCCTAGAGCGTATCAAAGTAAGTAATTTTTTACGTTTCCTCTAGGGTAGTGCGAATCATGACAAATGATTGGAAATTAATGGAAAAGCTTTCTCTAAACTAAAATTAGGTCTAGTTTTAAAAAAAAAAGAAAAGTAAACATTTCTTTTAACATTCAAGGAACACGGGAAATGTAATCGTATTAAAATACGACAATTGGAAAAAAAAAAAGATATATCAGAACAACTCTTTTGCATTATCTATTTTTTAAGCAGGTAAATGCAGCAAAAGCAATTTCAAGGTAATGCTTTATTACAAAATTAAGCCGTAGTGTATCGCAGTTGTTATCTCGAGTTTTCAATGCGGTGGATAGTGGGATTTTTTGCCAACTTGATTTTGATGTTTTCTTAAATCTCATAGTCATAGTCATTATCATTAACTTTGCCTCGTCATTGTTACATATACTGATGGTTTAGTTGCATTATCTTTTATTCTTGTCCTTTCAAGAGGAGGAGGCGAAACATATCGAATACTCTTAAGGAAAAAAGCTTTGGTTAGATAAAATTATATATGTAATAGAAGGTTATAGTATTCGAGCTGCAATGAAGTAAGCAGATTCATTTAAACTTTCACTGATTGAAACGGTTCTCTCGAGTGTTTGAAAACAGCAGCTAGTGTTCAGCTAGTGGTAACGCTTGACTGATCTTGCAGTAGCATTTGGGACTGTTGGAGAAAGACAGTGTATCTGTAAAAGAAAAACACTCTCTTCAACAACGATGTGGGAAAGGGGATTTAACGTCATAGTTCAACTATTTTACAGTTTTAAGTGCTTGCAAAGAGAGCGCAATCCATGACGACTGTCTTCATTAAAGTTAGACTCTATAATTATCTTAATTCCTTCCCATCTCCTGTGTTGTTTTGATTATTCTTAAAATCTCAATGATAACTGAAGAACGTAAGGAATAGGAGATGTTGCAGTGAATTCTAAGAACTGCTGCAATATCTGGAGAAAAAGTCTTGCGGAAATTAAAAAAAAAAACAGGGTTTAAACATAATGCTGTGTTGCGTTTCACGTCATAAACATCTATGTTTTATTCTCTACATGCTAAACGATTATTCTTTTCATGATGTTTCGCGTCCATTCATGAACCTAAACAGTGTAACTTTTATGTAAAACTTCTTGTAGACTAGCACTTGAAATTAAGTCAAAGCAGTACCGGTTTAATGTATCCTTGGTAAGGGGATGCAAACTTGCCTTATTTCACATTTATTTTGCTCTTTCTTCAAATTGTGTGGACGAAGCGATTTGCAGTTATTATCGATACGTACTTTGAAATGCCTTTTGCTTCTTGCTGCCTTATGATAGGTGAACTGCTGAGATACTCACAAATAGTTTCACTTTATTACTAACCTGAATCGAAGGCGAATAGTTGCATTGATTCAGAACTAGTTTGACAGAAGTAAAGGTGGCGGAACTAATGAGAGAGAGAGAATAAAGAATCTCATAAAACTTTTCGTTTCACAAATGTTCAGTCGTCTACCTTGGCAAATATTTCGATTTAATAGACGTGTCATTCGCTGAGTCACAGTCACAAAATTTAGGAGGGGGGAGGGGGGGAATCCTCTATGACTTTGCATCTATTTCAGGTGGTTTTATGAATGCCATAAACTAGATCTCTTCTTCTTCTTCTTCTTCTTCTTCTTCTTCTTCTTCTTCTTCTTCTTCTTCTTCTTCTTCTTCTTCTTCTTCTTCTTCTTCTTCTTCTTCTTCTTCTTCTTCTTCTTCTTCTTCTTCTTCTTCTTCTCCTTCTTGTCCCTCTGATACTGCTGTTGCTGTTCCTGCTGCTGCTGTCGAAAATCTTCCCTCCTCACCACTAGATTATTCTCTCTTCCTTTGCTTGTCTATATCACCCGCTTTCTTTTTTATCTCTATCTCTCTCTCTCTTCTCCTCTTTCCTTATCCTTTTGGCCTAAGGATCTCTCTTCCTCCCTCTTTCCACCTGTATCTTCTACTCCTCCTCCCTCTTTCTTTGTTTCTAGCTCTCTTCATCTCCCTCTCTTACTCTACTCCTTCTTAGTCTCCATCCTTTCAGCTTATTGATAATCTCTTCCTCCTTCTTCTCACCCTATCTCTTCTCTCTTTTCTCTCTCTCTCTCTCTCTCTCTCTCTCTCTCTCTCTCTCTCTCTCAGCTGAAGGAAATAATAGTTACATTATTTTCTCTTAATGACAGAGTTTACTGTAAATTAAATATAATTGTTCATGTAAGCTGCAAAGATTAAAAAGTTGTGTTTTCTTGCAACAATGAATTGGGTGGTCCTATTTGGCAGAGTGCTACAGTCCTTGTTCGCTTTGCTATCAAAAATCTCTAGTGTTCACGTGTATGACATTCACATGCCTCATGTATTGGCATAGATTTCTCTCTCTCCCTTCCCCCCCCCTCTCTCTCTCTCTCTCTCTCTCTCTCTCTCTCTCTCTCTCTCTCTCTCTCTCTCTCTCTCTCTCTCTCTTTCTCTCTCTCCCTCTCTCTGTAGTTCTCTAGAGCTCTTAACACCTTGCTTTAGTTGGAAATTATTCAGTAACACTACATGGATGAAGATGACAATGCAAAATTTCTACATCAGGACTACCACCTTCCCCACCTCCATTCCAGTTCATACGGGAATTAGCAGCACCCAGAGTTAAGTTCTGTAAACCGCAGGGGCGGGAACTCCAACTGGATGATTCACATTAAAACTAATTAATATTAAGTTTAGATCAAGCTGGAGACAATACGTTACAACAGAGCGACGAAAGTGACATTCTTCGTGATTGTCTTGCTAATCTTTTGCTGCGTTTTGACAAACCTGCGTTGTAGTTCTAAATTGTTTTACGCCCACTCCGCCGCTCTGTCTTTTACGGGAAGAGAACTTTGTTGACAGTGCCTGCATGCTTTCTGATCTTCGGAAAACGAAGGAGAGAAAAAGTATATATGTGTGTGTGTGTGTGTTTGAGCAGATATAGACATTTCGCTTGTTTGTTTTAATTGAACTCTTGGCCAGATCACTCTCACATCAGCAATCAGCGATCGCCGCTTCATACAGGCAAGCCTCATGAAGACACTGCTGCAATGAGAAGTGTTGGTACCGGTATGTTGCGTTTTGTTTTTTGTTTTTGTTTTGTTTTGTTTTGTTCTTTTGTTTTATTAGTTGGTTTTTTTTGTCGGTCATTGGCACCGATAAGGCCTATGAATGCATGGGTCCGTTCTTTGGCCTGTTACAGTAGTACAGTGCAGTAGGATAAACGCACTTATAAAATTCAAATCTGCTGCTCTTTATTTACTCAGAGCCTTTTGGATATTGGGTGTACTCTTCGTATTATATAAATTTCATCTCGCCATCCCAAAGCCGAAGTGTTCGGTATTTATCTTTTACGGTTTGCAAGGATCTTTAAATTAATCTAGATTGTAGAACCTACACAAGGACAAAATTAAGATAGAATTTTTCACAAATTTGCGAACAAACTTACAAATCTACGTGGAAGGTCTAGATCTATAAATTTGACTATTTTTTGGATTTTAAAAATTAACAAAGGGAGAGTTTTTAACATAGGAGTCACGATAAAAAATTACCACATAAAATTTTGATTCATTCAGGCTAATTCAGACATAAATAATAAATTCACTGTTTTTAATTCGAGCCCAACTACGACAGAAATTCATTGTTTATTGTTCCTTTTAATTTTTCTTGAATCGTTTTTCTAGACATGCTATTTGTACATCATTTTTTTAAGTAGAAGAAAGTTCTCATTCCGCAACTAAGATTTATTTGTCAAATTAAGGAGGAGGATGAGGAGAAAGAGGAGGAGGAGGAGGAGGAGGAAGAGTAATAGTAATAGTAATAACAGCAGCTGTAGCAGTAATAGCAGTGGTGTTTGTGGTTGTTGCTATTCCTGTAGCAGCATTAACAGTAGAAGTAGTAGTAGTAGTAGTAGTAGTAGTAGTAGTAGTAGTAGTAGTAGTAGTAGTAGTAGTAGTAGTAGTAGTAGAAGTAGCAGCAGCAGCAGCAGCAGCAGCAGCAGTAGTAGCAGCAGCAGCAGTAGTAGTAGTAGTAGTAGTAGTAGTAGTAGTAGTAGTAGTAGTAGTAGTAGTAGTAGTAGTTATAGTTGTAGTGGTAGTAGTAGTAGCAGTATTACTAGGAGCAGCAGTAGCAGCTGAAATAGCAGCAGCAGCGGCAGTAGCAGCAGTAGTAGTAGTAGAAGTAAGAGCAGTAGTAGTATTTGTGGCTGTACTAATAGTAGTGGTAGTGGTGGCTGTATTAGTAGTAGTAGTAGTAGTAGTAGTAGTAGCAGTAGCAGCAGCAGTAGTAGTGGTAGAGTAGTAGTAGTAGTGGTAGTAGTAGTAGTAGCTAGGTGCAGCAGCAGTAGCAGCAGCAGCAGTGCAGCAGCAGCAGCAGCAGCAGCAGCAGTAGCCAGTAGTGAGCAGCAGCAGTGCAGTAGTGAGTGCGTAGTAGCAGCAGCAGCAGCAGTAGCAGCAGCAGTAGCGGTGGTAGTGGTGCAGTGGTGCTAGTAGGTAGTAGGTGGCAGGTGGTAGTGAGTGGTGGTACCCCAATTTGCGGTGGTGCCGCAGGTGCAGCAGCAGCAGCAGCAGCAGCAGCAGCAGCAGCAGCAGCAGCAGCAGCAGCAGCAGCAGCAGCAGCAGCAGCAGCAGCAGCAGCAGCAGCAGCAGCAGCAGCAGCAGCAGCAGCAGCAGCAGCAGCAGCAGCAGCAGCAGCAGCAGCAGCAGCAGCAGCAGCAG
>JAWDGP010001678.1:1070000-1307500 GCA_033675545.1 Elysia crispata | reverse complement strand
AATTAAATAGTTCATGAAAATTAACAATTTCAGTTAATTCTGATTTAACACAAATTTAAGCAATGTATTTATTTCATCCTGAGGCTTTACAGTCACTTTTGATAGCCAAAAGGTTTTGGGAGTCGTATTTAATTATTTATTGCATGATATCTTCAAATCTGTTATGTAAAATCTCTTGCATTGCCAAATACCTGAATCATTTTATGGTTGACCAAAACAATTGTTGTTTTTTCATTGCAGATACCAATTGATTTCAAAAGAAAGAGAAAAACTATAGGTTTTACCTTTCCTCAAGCTTTGCATCACTTAAGGAAGAATGACAGACATTCGCTTCCATATCAATGGCAAGGAGCACATTGGTAAGGACTGGGTTCTCCGTTTTGGTTAAGTTTTTTTTTTTGTTTTGTTTTATTTGTCTTTTTATTATTATTATTTTTTTAAGGGGGAGGGGGGAGGAAGGTTGTTAGTAAGTGTTTTGTTGTTTAATATTTGAAATAGTTGAAAATTCCAGCAATCTGCTTGGGAAAGAATTGCTTTCATGTAGTTAAGCCAAGTAAATAAAATAGTTATACCTATAGGCAGATAAAATTATTTACGTTACTTTACACTCTGAGTTGTTATCTTTCTTTTGTCCTTTCTTTTTCTGGTTTAAGTGCCAGGAAACCTTCCTTTGACCACCTCTCTCAATGAGTACCTTCGTGAGCAGGCTGGCCTCAACGGCACAAAGGTCATGTGCAAGGAGGCTGGTTGCGGCTGTTGTGCTGTCACTGTGACCAACCTTCCCGCAGACTCAAAGACATTGGAAACATACAGTGTGCAATCAGTGAGGACATAATAGAGTCTTCCTTATTGTATAGCTCATCATAGGTGTCAAAAAAAAAAAAACAGAAAAAAGTGCAGAAGTGATTTGAACTGCCCCCTACCCCTTTTGGTCTATGAGAGTAATTTTAAATTGTGCAGTATATATTATGTATTCTTTCACCTTTACTAGAAACTGAATGATGAGATGTGGACACCGTTATACCAAACACTTCTAAAGCCTGTGGGATTTAATTTAGCTTTCTACTCTTTTTGTTTACTTGCAAGCATTGTGGCAACTTTGTATTTAGTACACTTTGTGAAAGAAGAGTTTTTGTGTTCTCCCATGGTTATTTTGTCTTTTATTGGCAAGTACATGCAGACATGAAATATAAGGCTTATGATAAGTCTATTGATAGTATAATTCTATTTACCATAATAATCTTACCTTTTTTTCAAATGCAGTCTGTAAAGAGATCACACCTTCTTCTAGTACATTAACTCTGCAATAAAGACCACCCAGCTAGTATGAATGCTTTTTGTTGTTGTAGTTTTTTCTTTAAATTTAGAATTGTTGCCAACTATATTTTGTCATTTAGTGTCTGACCCCTCTGTATGCAGTGGATGGGTGGCAGATCAGCACTGTTGAGGGTATTGGCAACCAATCTGAAGGTTTCCATCCTATTCAGGAAAGAATTGCCAAGTTTAATGGGACTCAGTGTGGCTACTGCACACCTGGTATGGTCATGAATATGTATGGGTGAGTTGATCCAGGTTCTGTAGCTTTTTGAATTGAAGAAATTTGTATAATTTTTTTAAAGTTTTACATCATACCATAGTGTGCGACACTGAATAAGGCTATAAAAGAAGAAACATTGGTGGGGATGTATCAACAGAGATACACTTTACCTCATGCAAAATACTTCTAGCAGGCTTTTTAAACATATCACAATTCCTGAAGGGTGAGATCGAATGTCCTTGATAAATTGAAAACTTTTTCTCATTTTTATGATGGCCTCATGATTCTAATGGCCATTTGTTTTCAAACAAATCCCTCAATTTATTTTTAAATTGAAGGGAGTACTCTGTGTTCCAAAGATAGCCAATGTAAACTAATAGACTATTACACCTACACTCTCTTCTTGTTTAAAAAACATCTAGAAAGTAGGGCAAGGCCCATATTATATTTATACTTCTTATAAAGCTTAAGGGAAGGTTGTGCAGTGGGTTACACTTTAATTCTCCTGCCTTGGCGAGTAAGAGAGAGGGTGGGCCAAGGTTGTTATTGGCTTTGTCAGCCTGTCATCTTTGTTAAATGTTTCATAACATCTGTCAATATGAGCTGATTACTGTCGCTGAAGCCAGGATTAAGGATTTTTATTATTATCATTACTGTTATTATTATTATTATTATTATTATTATTATTATTATTATTATTATTATTATTATTATTATTATTATTATTATTATTATTATTATTATTATTATTATTATTATTATTATTATTATTATTATTATTATTATTATTATTATTATTATTATTATTATTATTATTATTATTACTATTATTACTATTACTATTATTACTATTATTATTATTATTATTATTATTATTATTATTATTATTATTATTATTATTATTATTATTATTATTATTATTATTATTATTTTATTATTACTATTATTATTATTATTATTATTATTATTATTATTATTATTATTATTATTACTATTATTATTATTATTATTATTACTATTATTATTATTATTATTATTATTATTGTTATTATTATTATTATTATTATTATTATTATTATTATTATTATTATTATTATTATTATTATTATTATTATTATTATTATTATTATTATTATTATTATTATTATTATTATTATTATTATTATTATTATTACTATTATTATTATTATTATTATTATTATTATTATTATTATTATTACTATTATTATTATTATTATTATTATTATTATTATTATTATTATTATTATTATTATTATTATTATTATTATTATTATTATTATTATTATTATTATTATTATTATTATTATTGTTGTTATCATTATTATTGTTTTTGTGCATTAATTAAGATGTATGAATCAAGGTTTGCTGGTGGACCTTCTATGGTCTGTTTTAACTGGTGAACCAAAGCAGTGGAGAATTGATGGAACTATTACATTTGTGCAGATCATACATCTTTTATCTTTGAGGTTGACAGAGGGCAAATTCCACAGTAAATATGCAGCAACAACGCTAGCATCAGTGCTATTGTGAGGAAATGAAGAAAAAAAATTCAAAATACAGTAATACTATTTTTTTTAAAAAGCTCTTGATTTTATTTTTTTATTTTTTTTTATTTTTCACAAAAGTGTATATGTCTTCTGACACTTCTAGAATGAGGCAGCAAGACAAACTGGTTAACATGTCAGACTTATGATCTGGGGCTCTCAATTTAGATTATTGTCAATGTTCTAATTGTCTTAGTAATGAATTAACCTGCATTTCTCTCAGTCCACCTGTCTGTAAAATGGGTTTCTGGCTACAGGCAATGCATGTTTTTTTATAGTACGCTAGTAAACAGCACCTTACAGACAGTGACACTGTAATGCTGTGATGTGTGAGTTGAACTTTCCCTAGTCCAACAAAGCCTTTTGAAATATATACGTAAAGTCTTGGCTCTACGTTCTATGATGGAGGGCTACAACTATTTCTTTTAAGTGAAGAAATTTTTAAATGAAGTTGTCCCAAATAAGACGAAAGTAATACAGACTTTCTGTTGTGAGGGCACATCTAAAAATCCATTTTGCTCTACATTTCAGGCTGCTTCACCAAAAAGCTCACATTACAGCTCAGGATGTGGAGGATAGCTTTGATGGAAATATCTGCCGCTGTACTGGCTACAGACCAATCCTTGATGCCATGAAATCGTTTTCTGAGGACGCTCATATTCCGGGAAGAAAGTCAATTGATATAGAGGTAAAACATAGAGTTGTCCCTGAACGTTATGACAAATTTATGATCAAATAAATTTGAAGATAACTATTATATGTAAATGACCTTATCCAGAGGCTTTTGTGGAGACTTGGCAATCAAACTTGATTGATTAAATGTAACAAAACATCTTGCAAAATATTTATTTTATCCTTCATAACGTGTAAAAAGCATCACCCTATTTCAATAACAAAACTTTATTTCCTTTCATAATGAAACTTGGTTTGTAGCAGAAAATTTGTTTTTTTTTTTAAACGTCAAACTGAAGCAGAACTCTACAAAAACATGATATAATTAGAAGGCTAATAATGTAATATTATTTGTGAAGTTTTTATACATCTCTATTTCTACGTCCTGTCTTTTTTATCTTTGCCCTTTTGCTGCCAGGATTTGAATAAGAACCTATGCCCAAAGACAGGTGAAACCTGCCCAGGAACCTGTTCTGGTCGCAGCTTGGACTTAAAAGTTAATGGTGCTTGCTGGTACCGGTAAGTTGACATTGATTGGTGCCATTAACTTTTGCAAACAAAAGTATTCAAGAAAAAGAAATCAATGATTCTTAAAATTCATTTTATGTATGGTATGGATAGAGCTGGTGTTAGAATATTGAGAAAGTTTCGAGATTATGCAAACATTGAATATGGAATTAAATAATTTTACTGATTAACTAGTTCAATTCTTATTAAAGATGAGCAAACTCATATACATGGATCTAACAAAAGACTTCATGTACTATAGAGAAACAACTTGTGAAAACTCAAGATTAGTTTGTATGTTAATAAAATGATATCAAAGAATATATCTTTCTCTTCTATATTATCTTTCTATACGTGTTGAAAAAGAGAAAATATAATATAAAGTAAGAATTGTAAGCTGTGATTTGTTTGATGTTCATTTGTTGAAAAGACTGTTCAAATTTATTTTTTGCATTATTTGGGTGATTGGGGAGGGAGATGGGGAAGCAAGGCAGACTCTTTTATAGCATTAAATTTATAATAATAATAATAATGGTGATGATGATGATGATGATGATGATGATAATAATAATAATAATAATAATAACAGCAGCAGCAGCAACTACAACAACAACAACAACAATAATAATAATAATAATAATAATAATAATAATAATAATAATAATAATAATAATAATAATAATAATAATAATAATAATAATAATAATAATAATAACAATAATAATAATACTAAAAATATCGGGCAGAGACATATTATTTCTAACTAGCTGAATCCCATAAAATTTCATGGAAGAGTGTGTTAGAATAAATTGGATGTCAGAAATACACTTCTTTAGCTCAGACACACCTAGATTTCAATAGATCCACAATGATGGTTTCAAAAAGTTACGCTACCTATTTATAAACATGAATTCTTTCCAATGACCAAAAACTGTTAGACAATATCTATAGGACTACTTTGTTTAAAAATATGTTTTTCATTTACATTTTTTGTGCATTTTTTAATGACTTAATTTTTCAGTGTTGGTAGAAATATTAGTGCTTTGAACATTTTTAGACTCTTCAGTGCTGGTTGCAGAAAGCATTGCTTCCTGCGTTAGCAAAATAATTAAGAATCGAAAGTAACTTTTAGTGCACTGAATTTTTCTATTGACATAAAAAAGAAGATAATTTATATCAAGCTAATTTAATATAAAATCCATTTATTTCTCAGGGAAACCTTAAGTTGATTTATAGGTTGATTTTTTTTTTTTTTTTTTTTGGGGGGAGAGGGGGGAAGGGGGGACGCTCAAATCCAATCCTACAACATTATGGTCTGAATCAAACGTGGATTCCAAGAAGCAGATGTTAATGGAAAAATTAGGTGAAACAGGTAATAAAACCAAATTGTGAAAATTATTTCCTTAAGTCCTCAAACAACATGAATGTAATGTTTTACAAATTTACTGGTTCACTGCAAACAGGCATAGGAGTTAGTATAATTTATATAGTAATAAATATAAAAATTCTATCCGTCAATACTATTCCAATCTTTTAGACCCACTTCCCTTGAGGAATTATGCAATGTGATGAAAGTCAACAATGATAAAAAGATAAGGCTGGTGTTTGGAAATACATCCTCTGGTAAAGTTACAATTTGTGTTGCCTGGATATTGTGTCACTTGTAAAAAATATTCAGTATGTTTGTTGTGTATATTTTTGCCTTTCTCTAAATGTCTAACTTTGTTTTTCTTAGTTTATCTTTGTACTGATGCTGTGATCACATCATTTCTTCTTCTTCTTATTATTATTATTCTTATTGAGCTTTACCAAGAATATTAATAGAAGTTATTTGACAACCTGCACATTGAATTGTATTTATTCACAACTGGCTTCTCTGCAGTCTTGTTGGTCAAAGAACACAAGCCTACTTTTCTCTATATGGAAAATAAAAAAATATATAGCCTTGGTTTCTAAAATGTCACACATGCCTTCTTTAGGACTTTTTGCTTGTTATATCCTTTAAGATGATAAAGTGTTTGCTTCCTTTATTATAAATACAGAATATGTGTATGAAGGGGGGCTTCTGTGATTGTCATTAACATACCCTTTTTATAATGATAATCTGATTTGACATTATTTAAACAATCAATGGCCATTTGGAAAAAAACATTATAATTTGATTTGATCGCTTCATTCCATGTTATTTATTTTTTTTCCAGGTATTTTCAAGAATGAAGGCCCTTTTGAGATTTACGTGGATCTCCATCAAGTGAAGGAGCTGTTTTGGTTTGAGGTAATTTTTTTTTTTCTTGGAGAAAGAAAGTATTGTATATGAAATAAAGGTTTCAAAGGTTTTTGTTCTTTCTGAATCTAACTTCAGATCATTTGGTATAATTATCTAAAAGTTTTAAAATTTGCTTATTCGTACCGAATTTGGTTTTGACTCAGAAATGACACAAAATGGTCTTAAGCTTATTTGTTTCCCCAGTCATGCATAAAATCATTTACATATATATTGAAATCTCATTCGTTGATTCTATCTTATCTATAGCTCATCTTGAATTCTATTTATGCATCATATTTCTGATTCATTACTCTCTTTAAAGTCTCCTTAGGAAATATTTTTCTACTTCTCTCTCCCAAACTCTCTTCCATAAAGATCTGCATTCATAGAATAATTAGTGACTATCTCTAAGTAAATAGAAGTTAAGTCTTGTAAATTTTAGAACATAGCCTAGATTGTGATTAGAGGTTTTCTCATTCACATCCTGTATTATTAATCTGAAAGATGAGGAATTGAAACATTGTTTCCTTTTACTCGTCCAACAGACTTTAGAGACTGATGTGAAGCTTGGTGCAGCTACAACCCTGACTCATTTTCTGAAGCGACTTAGAGGCCACCAGGAAAAGCCAGGTTTCAAATACTTTAGCCAAATTCACAAACATATCAAGGTGGTGGCCAATGTGATGGTCAGAAATGTGAGTAGTTAGTGAAACAGTAACATTGATAGTTAAGGTTAACACAGAAGTTAACATGTTATTATGCTCTTAAAATATGTCATCCAATGTTTCAGAAATTTTCTATGCCTTGACTATTTTGGTTGCTTCTTATGTCATTTATTTCAAAGGAAAGAATACAGACTAAATTGTCAAAATGAGTTGTAAGTCAATATTGGTACTTTTAAAGATATTGTATTAAGAGCAAGTTATTTTTTCAAGAGTCACAGGGGGAATGGACCATGTTTCAGACTTTGTGAGAGACTCAGCAGATGTTTAACAACTTAGAATTACAGAGAGAGATAGGAAAAATTTCATGAGCACATCTTGTCATAGCTAGACAATCTTTCAAATGTTATTTTATATCCAATCTGATTTATTATGGGGCCTTTTCTTTTTTTCTCAATTTTATGTAAGATTTAACTCTAAACCACTCAAAGTGCAAAGTGTCATGACTGAGATCTTAATTCAAAATAAATCACAACTTGGTCCATGTAAATTCATGTGAACTTATTAATTTATAAAAGTGGAAAACTGATATTAGTAAACAGGAAATAAAGAAAGCCTGAACAATATCAATATTTCTTTCACACAAAAAGACTTCCAGTGGGATGTCAAAAAAAAGTTAAATAGAAAAAAATAAAATTTAATACTCAACTTAGGTCATCAACACAAAAGATACAGCCTGCTAGATTTAATAGTTAAAGCTAGACTATAATTATACTCATATCCAAATTTATCAGATTATTAGAGAGCTTTTCAAGCTCTAAACAGTTGATGTAAATAAGTATGCCTTTAAGACCGCATTAAGTTGTTTGTTCACTGCCCATTCCAATGATATAATCAGTAATAATTTTCATGGCGAGAGCAGAAGTCGCAACAGCAATGGTGGTGGTAGTAGTAGTAGTAGTAGTAGTAGCAGCAGCAGCAGCAGTAGTAGTAGTAGTAGTAGTAGTAGTAGTAGTAGTAGTAGTAGTAGTAGTAGTAGTAGTAGTAGTAGTAGTAGTAGTAGTAGTAGTAGTAGTAGTAGTAGTAGTAGTAGTAGTAATAGTAGTAGTAGTAGTAGTAGCAGCAGCAGCAGCAGCGGCAATAGTATTAGCAGCAGCAGCATGAGGAAGAAGAATATCAGCAGCAATACTAGTAGTTGAAGTAGTTGTACAAGGTGGAGGAGAAAAGGCGGAAGTTGTTGAGTAAAAAGAGGAAGAAGAAAAGGATGAGGATGAAAAAGAGGAAACAAAATAAAGTGGTGGCAAGCAAAAGCTTATTAATATTTACATATAGATACTAAAGAGCTATATACATAATTCAACTGGCTTAGAAATGAGTTTTTAAGGTGCTTCCCATTTATGGCAACTCAGCACAAATGAATTATGCTTATAAGCTTGAATTCACTCACTAGCAAGAGGCATTAATACCGTACAAACTAAAACATTTTTTTAACCAAACCCAGGATTTGGGAAATTGCAAAGTGATGAAACATTTGTGAAAATTGTACAAATACAAATCGTAAGTGAAAACTAAAATGAATATGCTATAGGAAAAGAAAAGAGAAATCACAATGTTTTAATCTTGATATATTTTACTTGAATTCGGAATCAATTGAAATCAAAATAACTTAGTCTAGTTTTCAAACATTTTTTTTAGATATATAAATAGCATCAGAAAAGTGAAGAAAATGAAATCAACTTTAACTTGCCAAAAAATTTCAATTGTAGTCTATTATCCTCTTTTAAGAAACATAAAAATGAAACCCTAGTCGGATAGTTGGTTTGAATTTTATGTAATTCATGTAACTGAACACCAATTATGTCTTGTAACTTTTGATACACAATATATAATATTATCTTTAAAAATTCACAACCAAGCTTAGTGGCTGATGCGAATAAACATTTACAAAAATAGCCATATAAAAATGATTAAATGCAGATTTTTAAAGACAAAGTCTTATTGGAAAGTATGATGATAAAACCAAAGGCACAAAGCTCCAGGTAATAATTAGAATTTTCTAGTTTTCTGCAAGAAAAGGTGGGAGCCTAAAAATAAGAAAAAAAAATATTGGAAAAATAGAGATGTACAAAAATACTTGCCTACTTTTTTGCATTGATGCACGATGGTCAATGGATTGATATGTAAGATGGCCAAAAGGTCTCACTCCAATAATCTGGTCCTGTGGTGGTAAGCGAGTTGCATCCTCTACATAAGTATTTTGTAAGACAGAATGACACATATGATTTGATTTTGCACTTAAAAAATGTAATTTCAAACAGTCCTCATTCAAACCCTTCTTTTCGTTTGATGATGGATCCTAACTTTTCTTTGCATCTATTTATATATTTTATTGCACAACAGATGAAAAAAAAATGGAAATATCATATTGTTTTTATGATTTTGCAGTCTGGCTGTATTGCTGGAAATTTGATGATTAAAAATCATCATAATGAATTCCCATCTGATATTTTCACAACTTTGGAGGCAGCTGGTGCAAATGTAGAAGTTTTTGGTAAGAATTTTCAACAATGATTTTTTTTCCTTTTTAAGTTGAAGTTACATTTTATGTTCCATGGAAGGATCAAAATTGATCATTGAATAGAATTAGACTTGTGGGAAATTTTTCTTTGTTGAAGCTAAAACAATCATTGCTGCTGGATTCTGTCGCTATAGTTACTATGTAAGAGATTTTTTTTTTGAGGATCACAGTAAAAAATGTAAAGGTGAAATAAACAAAGATCCTTTCAGAGGCCTCAAAGCCTATTTAAAGTGGGAGTATATCTTGATTTCAGTGGCAGATACATAGCGTTATCAATTGTGCCCTGAACATGATGTTGTATTTTACTTTTGTGAACTACGTATATCAATGTGAATGATTCCTTGAGTATGATGAAGCATGGAATGTGAAGAATATTTGGAACTTTTTTTATAGATTATTTGAAGAATTTCTATACATAACCCAGGACATTAGAACACCTTAATGGTATTTAGCCTATCTTAGACAGAGGATAATAACACAGCACTGAGAGCTAGAATTTGAGGATCAATGATTTTATTCTTAAAAGAAACACATGAGATGGGTTTTTTTTTTCACTTTATTGGGTATCATGGAGTATCAGCATTATCAAAAGAATTATTGATGTCTTAAGGCAAGATTGTATTGCATATGGGACAAAATGTTTTTGAGAAATTTTATTTCCTGTAACTCAAAATAAACGACTCATAGACTATTCTCCATTTTCTTGCCCTTTTTTGTTTTTCAAGATGTGAAAACATCAGAGAAACAAACAATATCCTTGTTGGATTTTGTGAAACTGAACATGCGCAACAAGGTCCTCATAGCTGTTATATTGCCCAGACTGGCTGAAGGAATTGTGTACAGATCATTTAAGATCACTCCAAGATGGCAGGTATGGAAGTTTTTAATTGGAGTTTTCTCAAACAAAAGTTAATGCAGATATTTTTTTAGTAATCACAAGATGTAAATTTTTTCTTTTACAAATATTATCCTTTTATCAGAAAAAAGATTTCTAAGGATGTCATTAGTGTCTTGAGAGGGTCTTGATTATTAAATGGAGGGTAATAATAATTTAATGTCATTTATGGTCAAGGTTTGTTTTTTTTCTCAGAATGCCCATGCTTATGTCAACGCTGCATTTAAGATCCCAGTCGAAGAGCAAGTCATACAAGGAAGACCTTCAATAGTACTAGGTGGCATCAATGCTGATATGGTAAAAGACTGACAATTTTGCATTTTGGCCTAATACTAGCTCCTTATCAGATCATGGATGTATAATTTTTGTCTCTGGTATCTGAAAACTGTTTTGAAATTAATTGAATTCTCTTGTAGGCCTACTGTATTAATCTGACAAACTGATGAAGTAAAAAAAAAAGAGTAAAAATTTAAATTTTTTACTTTTTTTCTTTTATTTAAATTGGTTGCAAGACATAATATTATCTGCTTTCTGGTGTCAAGCTAGGTCTAATTTCTTGTATGCATTTTGGGTTCAAGAATTTTCCTAACTTGATTGCTTTTTGTAATATTTGTTTTTATCTTCCAATATTTTTTTTTAATTTTTATAGTGTTTTAAAAAATTAATGAAGTCAATGCATTTTATCTTTATTTCAGATTCATGCTACAAAAACAGAAGATTTCTTGACCAACAAAAGCTTGTCACTAGCTGTGGTGAAAGGTTAGATATTAATAGCTGCATTTAAAAATTTGTTTAAATGCTTGGGTGCTATATGTTCTCCCTCCCCCATGTATGCTAAGGAATTTTCAAACAAGTAGGCTAACATTGCAATATGTGTTTATCAATACACAGTAAAAACAAAAAATACTAATGCTAAATTCTAGTTTTACTCTTATCAAAGGTTAGAATCTTGTCAGGAGACGAAAATTAGTCATAGTTGCATTATGTTGTGGCATCAATGAAACAAATATGATATACGCGGAGCCTCTCTACTTGTAGGATGTACCTGGTACATCTACAGGACAGCCAAAGGTTTAACGGGAAAAAAAGCATAAATCTGTGCATAAGGCATTATCATAGAAGAAAAAATAAGAATGGATATTCATAACATATGGATATATATCTGGAATATTTTTTCTATCAAAATTTAAGAAAGAGCAGATTTTACTTTCAAAAGGACCTTGCAGACTCTGACGCCCGAGACTCAAAATACAAAATGTGGTCAAAGCTGGACCTTGCCCTGGATAATTTATTCACATCTCAAAAGAAAGTCTTTTTCATTCCAAATAAGTGCCTAGAAATTTCATCTGAAATAAATTAGACTACAAGTCTTTATTTTACTTATCTGCTTTGAAGAGTCTCAATCATATAATTGTAAATATGGCTCAATCTTTTTTCATAACATTTGCTAGGAGTAATGAGGTATAATTTTTGCCCTGTTGTGTTTAATGTGTACTGTATGGTATGAGATAGGATATTTATTAAAAAAAAGGCAATCTAAATTTCAGTAATGAAGTATATTTTTGAGCACGAAATCATACAGGTTTAAAAGTTGATTAGAAAGAACTGGAAATAATGATCTTGTCAGTGTTATCAAAATGCATGTTTCAAAATGTACTTTTTATTCCATTTAGAATCACTCATTAACTTGGTAAGAATCCTTAGCAGGGCACCAGAAAGAAATCATAAAAGTTTTTGAAAATTATACGTTTTTATCACAGAAGAACTACTCTAACCAAAATAGATAAATGAAAGTCAAGATTCGCCTTTGTTCAATATTATCCCCTCTAGAGGCCTATTGTATTCTGAGAGATGAACTTGTCCCGACCGAGAGTCCTCTAGAGTCTTCGTCCAAGTACAGAAAAGATCTTGCTGGTGGACTCCTCTATAAGGTGCTTTTGATGTCCTTCTGGTTTAAAGAATTTTTTTAAAGTTTGAAATTGCAATTACTATATTGAGGATGAAATAAGCTCAGTATTACTTGTATTTTTTTACAGGTATTTATTCATTCCTAAATTCTAAGTTGGTCTCATTTGCAGTTTTGTTTGCAATATAGGAAAATTTTTTCACCTAAAAATATGTTGGCACTTGTCAGACATATTGGATTGAAAGATCGTATTGTTTGAGCTACTGGTTGTCTTGTATAAGAGTATAATTTCAACAAGTAAGTTCTCTATTTATAACCATTTGACATTTGAACAACAGTGTTCAGTTTACTAAAATTTAGTTTTGTGAAGATTACAAATATTCCAATAACTTTTGATCATAGCTGGAGCATTTTGAAAGATAGAAAAAGATAGGAATACTGTTGAGAGGACTGTATTGTTGTATTAATAAATTTTGAGAGTTTTGACACCACAGGCATGAAATTTGTTCTTTAAAGGCATAAAATAAATAAGTACCATTTTTATCAAAGCAGAATATTTCTTCCTGTTTTCTTGCGAACACAATTGGCCAATACTTTCTTTTCATATTTTATACATTGGCAAAATTTTAAAAATTGTTCCGTTTTGGTTAGCTTAACCTTTTTGGGATTAATTGCTTAAGACTTCTATGGTGTTATATGCCTAAAGAAAAAAATTATCTTATTCAGTATTGATAACCATCAGATTCAATTCTTATTTGCAATTTTTCTCAGAGAAAAAAGTAGCTTTTAAGATTATTGCCTTATCTTTTCTCTTTATAAACCACGCTTGTCTAAATGAGTTGTATTTCAGGAAAATTCATTTAGAGTATTTGCTTCATTTTCACGAAATAATAAATCAGCAATATGACTCAACAAAATACAAAATTTTTACACAAATTTTATCCTTAGTTCATAAAAATCCATTGTTCAAAAGAACACACCCATCATGATGACAATTGTCTCAAGTTGAACTTCATGTAAATTTCACTTTGTAGCTTTCAAGGTTTTCATATAAAGTAGATATTCTGTGCTTTTCCTAAATAATATCAGGAAAGTTAAAGTATCAATGAAATTGTTCCTCCAACTGACTAGTCTAATATGCAATCATGGGCTATCCTCATTAAAGTACTTAAATGGCATCTAAAATTGGGTGCCATCTGCCCAAGTCTTTAATGTCAGTTACCTTTCACCAACTTGAACAGACCCATTATTGAATAATTAAACTATTTAATAAAATTTTGTTAATCACCACTTATGATCTAATAGTACCGCATGATTCATTTATTCTCTATGGTAAAAAATTTAGGTTCTACTTGGAATATGTAATTCCAAGAGCCAAAGACTGCAATCAGGGTCAGAAAATCTGCACCGTCCAGTCTCATCTGGTCTGCAGACATATCAGGAGATGAAGAGCGAGTTTCCTCTCAAGCATGCTATGCCCAAAAAGACTTCCCCATTACAGGTACTATAAATGGATTCAGTATATCAGCTGAAGACAGTTTTAGATCTTTAATACCGGGCTTATCCGATATAAAAAACAAAAGGGTGTACTTGAGTACATTTTTGCGTTCACCCAAAGTTAATATAAAATTGATGCATATGCATAAGGAATGCGTTAGGTTTTGTATTTATTTGATTAAGAAATTTTTTCATATAATTATTTTGACAAACCTCTGAAAGAATTTTTTAGAGAAAATATTGATATTTCCTTATGACAGGCATCAGGTGAAGCTGTGTTTGTGAATGATATGCCCAAGTTTCAGCATGAGCTGTTTGCTGCTTTTGTTCTAGCTGATGAGGGTTCTGCTACCATTGAATCTATAGATGCTTCACAAGCTCTGGTGAGTCCATCCATGCAAATTTGTAAGTTTGCAAGCTAGGTTTTTTTTTCTTAAGAAAATTTTTCTCCAGGCAAAACCCAAATTTTGGAGATGAAATTGAAGGTTTTAAATTAGCAAGAGAACATTAGTATCATCTAAGAGAGAATCTGAAAATGTGTCTATTTCTGAAGATAACCCTTAGGTTATTATGTGAATAAGCAAAAGAAAAGAAGTTATTTTTACTTATTTTAGAATTTTTTGTTTTTCAACATTTTTATTGTCATGCTTTACAAAGATGCAAGTGCATGAAAGAAGTTTTTGATTCTTTATTTTTTTTCTTTTTCTGAAGTGAGAATATTGTTATGGTCTTTATTATTCAATGTAGACTGCATATCTGATGACATTTTTAAGAGATATTTGGATGCTTGCAAAAAAATTAAGTTTTATATTTAATAATAAAACATACGTTACATAATAACGAAATCAATGATACAAGCAGATTCCACCACACATCTCGAAACCTATAGAGTGTGAGTTACATAGAATGATCAGTCTTATGAGAAATATCATTATAATACTTTTGAAAATCATCATGATGTGATTGAGAAACAAAATTGGACAGAAAATATCAGAAGAACATATCGCTTTGTGGAGGGAAAAGTTACAACAAATGCTGTCAACATCTTTGAGCTATAATTGAACCAACTCTAGAAGTACAAAAAGAGGAATATCTGTGCTTCGTTGAATACCCAAGGCATTTGTCAGAGTATGCCATGATGAGATAATCATCCAGCTAATACAGTTGAATATAGATAAAAAGTTCTATAAAAGATCAAAAACATGTACTAGGAACAAACAGCAGTGATGCAAGTTGATGGGGAAGTCAGTTTTCCCCTAACCTTTCCTCTCTCTACCGTGAAATAATTAAGCAAAACCTAGAAGGATGCCCAGGATTTAAAATAGGAGGGCAGCACAACATAAACAATTTCAGATACTGATGACACTGTAACAATTGCAGAAAATAAAGACTTGCAACACTTTACAGATATCATTGAAAAAAAAAAACAGAAAGTGTTGGAATTGAACACCAAAAAGACAGAAGTAATGAACGTCAGTTGAAACAATGAGTGTCCAGAGATCAACATCTTTATAAACGAGGATAAACTTAAGCAAAGGGATCAATTAAATACTTGGTTATTTTAATATCAAGCAATGGGTGCCATAACACTGAAATTGCATTCAAAATAGCGCAAGTAAAAAAAAAAGAGTTTCTAGAGATTGAAATTGGTACTAACAAAAAAATACATATCCATCCACACAAGAAGAACAGTCCTGGGGGGATATATTGATTACATTCTGATGCGGGAATGCAAGGCATAAACAATTTCAAAAGAGCTACAAAAGAAAACTAGAGGCAACAGAAATGTGGTTCATATGGAGAATGCTACCAATCTTAAGGAATGTAAAGAAATCAAATGAAACAGAGTTATGAGAAGCTGACACAACAAAATCACTCATAAAAAGAATATGTGAAACCTTCTACTGCCAAGTGATGAGAAGAGAGAAACTAGAACACCTTGTGACAACTGGAATGATTGAAGGAACGCAGCAGGGGTAAACAGAAGAAAAGATGGCTAAATGCAGAAAGAGGATCAGATGAACTAAAAGCAAAGAGGAATCAAGATGTGTGGAAAGTCATACTAAAGAGCAGGGCATTGATTGAACATAAAATTACTCTAACTATAAAACTCTAACCTCTGAAAAAATATTTATCTTAACGCTTATTATAATATATAAATGATTTTTTTTACTTATAACTCTCTTTTTGAGATTACATATATTTCTCTAGCTTCTTCATTAAACAGTAAACACTTTTCATACCGTCACATTCTATGTTTTCATTTATTAATTTCAGGCGATTCCAGGAGTAACCCACTTTTTCAGTGCTAAAGATGCTCAACACAATGAGTTTCCATCTCCACTAGCTCCAAGGGTATGACGGATTGAGAAGATACATGTGTTTATTATTTTCAACAACAAATAACATGAGGCGGGTAGAACCATAATAGTTTTATTGCCAATTTGGATTGTTTAATCTAACCTGCTAACTTCTGGATGATGAAAATTTTACTTAACAAACTCAAAGAATAATGAGAGGTTAATGAGATGAGACCTTCAGCTTGCTACAGAAGAAGTTTGTGGAATATATGGGAGGTTAAATAGGGAACTTTTAAGGCAGCAGCATTACTAGCAGTAATGAAGTATGTGCAACAGAAATTAAAAAAAACCAACTTTTTGCACATCGCTCATCTGAGTTTGAAGGTTGAAATCATTAGAGTGGAATGCTGGAATTTTCATAGACAATTATTTGTTGTTAGATGTGTGTTTGTTTAATTTATGGGTCAACTGATTATAACTAAACTAAAATTTCTGCTTTGAAGATGGGCACACCTTTTTCAGTACAGATAGTCTTTTAAGTCTATGAATTTTACAGGTTTAAGTTAAAATGAGACCTTTAAAGTAAAGTTTACATTGCAGATGGTAATTGAAGACTTCAAGATGAAAAAGAATTGACAAAAGAAAAAGAAGAATGATTTTACCATAACAAAAGAGGAAAATTAAAGAACAAGCTTCAAATGAAGTATATTACTCTCTATGCATTTTTTTCTCAGTTGTTTGCAAGTAAAGAGGTTTTGTACAATGGAGAGCCCCTTGGTATGATTCTTGCAGGTAAGTTTTAATGTGTCAAAATTTTTTGTAAAGTTTTAAATTAATTTACAGTTATTCTCTCTCTATCTATTTGAGTTCTTTTGTGAGGAATCTTTTGTGTAGTCTCTCTTATCACTAAATCAGGAAGAAAAAAATCTTTAAAAGAATCTTATTCTATCATCTGTACAAATCATAGTTCAGCATAACTTTTTTCTTTCTCCAGAAACTCCAGCCCTCGCCAAGGAAGCTATCCAGAAGGTGAAGGTCACATACTCTGAGATTCGTTCGCCTATTCTTACAATAGAGGACAGCCTGGCCCAAAACAAAGAATTTGTCAACAGGCGCAAGACCAATGTAGTTGGAAACCCAGATGGTAATAAAGATTTTCTAACAATTTAATACCATGGTGTTCTGGCAACAGTTACCATGATATCTACAGAGTGATAATTTACAAAATTTATTTCAACTTTTGTGAGATCATTAAATGTGACATTTAGCTTCCTTAAATTTATATAACAATGATGCTTGCATTCAATGTTTTTTGTTGATTTTTTTTCCTCAATTTTTAATGAGTGAAAATTGGGAACCAGCTGAAATTACGTTTTGCTCCCTGTAAAAGGTATAAACCTTTTCTTTACACAAATGTTAACATCAACCACAGTCACATCATTAATTTTAAAAAAGTAAAACCATTTTGGAAAATAAGAAGTGATTGTGATTTTTGTCTCTTTTGCTCCTTGCATTCTCTGCCACTTTCTTTTTTCAGTCCTCAAATTTCAAGAGCATGTCACTCTTTTCCATCATGTCGAAAATGTTTTGATATTTTTTACAGCAGATGAAAGGACTCGAGTGAATGTCTCTCGCACCAGTTCCTCAATTTCTTCTTCTCTATAGTCATCTCCTACCTTCTGGATTCAGCAAGCCTCAAGTTTTCAAATCTGCTTCTTAGCTCTTCAATTGTTAAATTGCCTGAGGGAGGTAAAGTTTCCAGCTCTGTATTAGGTGCCCTGCAAAAATAAAATTTCCATAGGAGTTAGCAGTTGTCTCTTATATCACTCAGCCTCAAGTTCCTTAGAGTATGGTTAAAATCAAGGCATTGAGGAGAGATCAGGATCTGGTGAGTTCTTGTTTTCATCACTGCTCCTTTCCATGTTTTTTTTTGGTGACTACAAGGGTTCTATTCTGTCCATTCAAATTTGCTTTAATTCCCTTATGCTTGGAATGTAAAACAGACTTGTGTTCATTGGAAGTAAGAATTTTAAGAGCTAAGATTTAATTAGTGCTTCACGGTGGTTGGGATGAAACTTCAACTTTAGGTGAAAAATGACTAAACAATGCTTGCCATTGTGGAAGTAGAACCATTGATTTATAGGTGCTGCGGCACCCATCACTCAAAGAGAAGATATCTTATACCAATATGCCGCTACGCTCCCTTGGTGTTTATTGGCAAGTATCTTATCCACATATTGTTAAGTTTATGTTAGGTGTGCAGAGCAGATGTCCAACACCACCAACATCTCCTATACTATGAACAAGATGTCGGTTCCAATATCTCAGACATTCGCTGACAATGAATCATGTGATTATCACTGCAGAGGAGTTCCTGTAGATGACAGGCAGAGAGTTTCGATCTTTGTGAAAGCCTGGCAGTTATTTTGCTTTGCCCGTCAGCAACAATTTTTCCTTCTCAGTTCCCACTATTTTTACTCAGACTAGCACAGTCCCTGGCCTTTTTTCCATCTTTTAAAACTTTGTTGTTTAGAACATAGTCTCTGTCAGGTAGACCTAAAAAATAAATCATTGTTCCTTTGATATCGAAAATATCCATTTTTCTGTATTTTTGAAGGAGTCTTGAGATAATTATGTGTTTGTGATTCCTCTGAAGTGCTTGTGTTTGTACCTTGTTTCATGTCATGAGACGTTGAATGTTAGAACTTTATGTAATTTTAAGTAACTCAGCTGCTTGTTAAAAGCTTTAAAATTATGTCTTGATTCCTTTGGCATTTGCTTTTGCTTTAAGGAACAGCAGGTTTTTGTATTTTTCTTTTTAATTTTGAAATTACTGCTCCTTAGGAAAGTAAATTTTTGCCTAACAGAGACTTATCTCCTTTGTCTATTACATTGATGATATTTAGCTTTGTCTGGAGATTTAATGATTTTTCTCTGTTATGTTATTATTCACTCACACAGTGCTTTCCTTAATTAATGCAGTGCTGCATTTTGACTGCTGTATTTTTTAAAATTGTAATGCAAGTACTTTTGACTTAGACTGTGTCAGTGTACAGCTAATGATTCTGTCCAAAGCTGTTGATAATCTTATCCAGTGTAACATTATGTTATAGGAACATTACTAGGCTATGCATTGTGCTTTGTGTAATACTTAAATGGATAGCTTGTTAGATTAAAGTAATTTTGCCTATTGAAATAACTGGGCGCAGAAATCTGAATGACTAAATCTTTGAGGCAAAAGTTGTTTCAAGAAATAAAAAGAAAGTTGGCATGGTAAATAATAGGCCCTACTAATCTTTGAAGATACATCTTGGAAAAAGTATTGAATGCTATCTGCGCCATAACTCATTCTGGGGGTTTTATGCTATGTCTACTCCCTCAACCTTCTCTTACTCCTTTTTCCTTCGTCTTTAATCATTGCACTATATGTCTTGCATTGAGTCCAAATGAGTCAGATGTACCAATTAGTACTTTCAAATGTATTAATGTTTCATCATTATTATCATTATCATGTCTAGTGCATGTTACAATAGATTGTTAATATTGTTTCAGATGCATGGAAATCTGTAGACCAGATTGTAGAGGGCACTGTTAGCATGGGATCTCAGTACCATTTCTATATGGAAACCCAGGTACGAAAGTGCATTATAAAATTAGTATAATTGAAGATTTTTTTCTTTACATGAGCTATTTTACTCAGTTATTGCTGATTAAGTTGTGCTTTACATGTTAGTTCTTCTCTGCAAGCATTTTTTGTCTTCTGTCCATGCTCAAGTTTTAATAATAAATAGGCTCCACTTTCACTAAATTGATCAAGATTCATGCTGCTAATGAAATACTTTTCTTTTACAAAGAAAACTGTTGATAAAACAGAATTTAAAGCCCCTTTTAAACGATTCTTACCAAAAAAATTTGCTACTTTAAATCTCAAGTATGCAGTATCTGAAACTTTCTAACTTTCATGTTTATGGTTTTGCTGAAGCCCATAATAATTAATTGAAAGATTAGTTAGCTTTGGGATTAAGACAAAATCAGAAAAATGTCAAGTGAAATAGAAGGTCTCAATTGTTATCACATTAATTTATAGAGTTTGAAGTTTAAAAACATATTCATATACATGTTTTGTTTTTCTTTGAATCCTAAAACTCCTGGTATGGCAGGGTATGCCAGTTCATGCATATCAGTCAAATTTGAATTTGTATTGTAGGGGACGTTGGCAGTTTCTGCAGCAAAATACCTTGTCATGTAATGCTAAGTTCAGAAGGCACATTTAACTAATTTGGTTCAAAGACAATGACCGTAAAAGTGAAAGTTTGTCAGCTATTTAACAGGTTATGAGTACCACTTGGAAGGGATCTTCAGGGATGACCTAAATAAAGAGCTTGGTAAAGGAATGCTGCTTTAAAGACATGCCACTCAGTTTTTTAGTATAGAACTTAATCATGGAGAATGAAAAAAAGTTTACCTGATTCCTGTGTGCACGGACAAGAGGAGAAGAGAGAAAAAGAAGGAGGATTAAAGGAGACCAGCATTGTTTTTTAAGATTTATATGTTGATCAAATAGGCTGTATTTTTAATATGCTCTTAATTTTCATTGTACTCAACTATTACACATAATGTTTCATATGTATATTTTCATTGCTTTTGTTGTTTTGTTTTGTTTGTGTTTGTGTTTTTTTTTTTTTTTAAATAATAATCATTTCTTTGATACATTAATTTTTTGTATGCAACAGAAGCACCAACTGACTTGCATACATTATTTAGTGATGAATCTAAAATCTTAAATGTCCCTGAGTCTTCCTCAGATACACTTGGATACCGTTCTATATTTAGCAATGAAATAAATATTTTTAAAGCTAGAAAGAAAAGAACAAGGTCCTTTTTTATTTTTCATGATAAGGTAAAGTATTTCGAAATCAATATCACCCCAAATATCCTGAATTGATAAAGGCATCATTAAACACAACAATTTAGAAGGTGGAAGAAATGTTTTCAAGATCTTAAAAAGTGAAGATATAGATTTAATCTTATTAATATAATATTATTAATTTGATGAGTGTATGCTATTTTTATCATTTTTAAACAGGTTTGTCTAGCTGTCCCCTCTGAAGATGGCATCGATTTGTATGCTTCCACTCAAAATAGTGATAACTGTCAAGCTGCAGCATCTCATGTCATTGATCAGCCCATGAACTAGTGAGTTTTGAGTGGAAAAAAATCACATAAGAAAAATATACTTTATAAAATTTTAAGCCAGCAAAATCCCCTTGAAGATTTTTTAAAACTCTTATTGCTTATTGTTGCCTTTTTTCACGAAAATTGAAGCAAATGTTTCTACAGATGTTTAGAGTATGATTGACATTTATGATCTCTTGAGACTTCTTGTCTTTCAAGATGACTGATTTTTTTATGCCAAGTCTTCTAACTGGAACTTCCAATTCCTTGTAATCTACATGAAGTCAACCTTTTGGAGCCATAGACAATGTTTTACTGTGATTGCGATTGATTCTTCCTCAATTGCGAGGGCTTGATGCTGTGTCAGTGACAAGATCTAGAAGGAAATTCATGTCGCATTTGCATAAGGATCAAGTGACAGTCTTGAAAGAGTCAGTCATAAGACTATTGTATGCATTGTGTATACTTTTTGTTTTGCATTAAAGATTTTAGAATTTAAAGTACGGATATGATCGAGGTCTAGTGGTTAATGGCTGATTTAGATTAGATCATACATGGCCTTCAATGAGGGATAGATTATTGACAAGATGGGTAAAATGCAGTTTTCAATGTGAACATTAGTCGGCTGTGTGAGTAATAGTTCTTTAATGAATACACAAGATAGGATCTAACTTAAAAACCTATGGGTAAATTCAGCACTGCTTTTCACTTCCATAGTTTAATTTCAACTTGTACACAAGGCAGAAGTTCATCTCTATTGAAGTTAACTGCATACAATTTTTTATTGCGTTTTGATTCTCTTTTCCTTCATACTGGCATTAGACAGAGCCATTGGGGTTGACTTGGAAAAAAAACCCACTTCTAACGTGGTTGTTATGATCTGAAATAAAATGTATGAAATAGAGAGATGACTTACATTGTAGAGACTGACTTTATCTCAGAGGTGACTTCCTATATCTCCGCTTCAATTGGATGGGAATTAATTGGTCAAGAGTTTATGCATGAATAATTAACAGCCTAATGACTGAACAAAAAAATACAATTCCTACTTTAGACCCACGTATTTGAAATGAATATTTTACTTTCACAAGAAAATTGAAGTAAATATACTCCAGATTCTTCAGCTGATGGGATATTTATGCATTCTTAATAGTAATTCACCAATCTATTTTCAGTGTGAATATCACAGTCCCTCGTGTTGGAGGTGGCTTTGGTGGAAAGTCTCTTGATTCTTGCACTTTGGCAGCAGGCTCTACCCTGGGTGCTTACCTATCTAAAAGGTTGGACTTTACATTAAAATCTGTGTAGAAGAGTCAAATAAATAAGATGACGAGAGAAAAGACTTGAATTAACTGACTATTAAATGCTTTAGTAAAAGTGGTAAAAATCATTTTTTCAAAAGATGTATGATCCAGAGCACCCGAGTTAACCTAGTTTTTGTGATGTCTGTGTGTGAGAAACCTGAAAATAGTCATTCTTGTTAATAGACCAGATGTTCCATGTCCATTTCTTGGAATACTGCATCTGATAAATGGACTATTTCATAAGGTCTAAGGTCAATATCAGATGCTCCTCATCATTTGTAAAGATCAAAGAAGGAACAAAGTAATTTAGGACTGACTAGATTAATGTTTCCCATGAATGTACTTTATCAGCTGTAATGCCGCACTCAAAGATGTTGATATACAAAACGATCCTTTTTTTCTGAACTTCTCAATGGTGAATTGAATATATCTTGAAATAATCAGCAAAAGAGGAATTCCACTGATTGTTAAAATTACAATTTTTTACAATAAGCTCGTGAAGAACGGTTTTATGAAGATAAAAATTTTTAACAAAAAGAGTGCCTGGTATAGATTAGATAACTCATTGATGGTTATAAAAAAAAAGTTTTGGCCTTGCAGGGAAAGATGGTTTAGGAGAAAAGGTTGTTAATGTAATTATGCTGGATGAGTTAATGAAAAAAATACAAAAAGTTAATGTTTGAAAGAGGTTTAAAGAAAACGGCTACCTCTAGGTTAAGCTACAATATTTTTTTTATAAAGTATTTTTCTTTTAAGATAACCATGAGTCATACTTTTCTCACTTAAAAAAATACCCCATGGACTCTCACCTTCAGACCAGTGCGTTTGTCTATGGATTTGTCTACAAACATTCGCTCTCTTGGTAAACGCCCACCTTACAAGGCTACCTATAAGGTATTATTTGAATATTTTAAAATACAATTCGCAATACTGTTTTGGATAAATTGGAAAACCTTTTTCACTGTTTAATATGAAGGGAAGATTAGAAAAATTTACTGCACTAAATATTACTATTTTCATGTACAAGAAAGAGGTTTTTCATTCAAACAGATTTTCTCTTCTTGATAAGATCATTATCCTAAAATTTGAAAAATTTCTACAGCTTAGTTCTAATAATAAGTACTGACTAATGAGTGATCTCTTTACTTTTGTCAATTAATTTTGCCTCAGGGTAGAAAGGATGCTTTTACTGATAAAAATTATATGTATATTACTTCTTTATGCTGATTTGATTATTGCTTGTTTGGTTGTTCCTCCTTTATTTTACTGAAAAGCTATCCAGGTGTTGAATATAAATATCTATCTATCTATTTATCTTTCTCTCTCTCTCTCTCTCTCTATATATATATATATATATATATATATATATATATATATATATATATATATATTTTTTTTTTTTTTTAATTATTATTATTTGTGTTTTGCTCAGGCAGGATTCAACAAAGATGGAAAAGTGCAGGTGATTGAGATTGACATGATGATGGATGTCGGCTACCATGAAGGGAGCTCCTATTTTACAGTATACAGTTTGAGCTACATGGATATGTGTGAGTGTGCTATTTAATTTAGTTATTTGAATATCTCATTTTATATTTTATCTAAAACTTGTGCTATATAATTTAGTTATTTGAATATCTCATTTTATATTTTATCTAAAACTTTTTAACCTTTTAAGGCATTTATGAAGCACTAAAGGCAGTTCAGCACAATTTGTTCGTATATTTTTCCAGCTGTAGCCCTTCACAGGTAGAGTTTGTTTCTATAACAGTTCCTTCTAGAGATTTAATTTTATTGACATTTCCCAAGGGCAGAAAATTTACTTTTGCATTGTATGTCAAAATTTCAACTTGTACATTTTTCATGGTTTGTGTTTCATGGTATGTAATGTATTGTGTATATATTGTCTCTAAAATAATCTTGCAGTCCTTGATGCTTTCAAAACATATGATATATTTTTTTGGTTTTAAAATTTAGACGCATTAATGCTAGTGACTTTTGGCATTTTTTCTTTCAGTATGACTTTTTACTTGTAATTTTGTTGCCATTCAGTAAAAACATGAAAAATCCATAGAAATATCCATTAGATTTTTTTTCCTTTGGGCTCATTTACATTCAAACAGTTTCAATTTAGAATTATAGACTTTTTCAACTCTCGGAATAAGTGTACAGTTCTTCTGTTTCTTCATGTCTCATATTTCAGGCTACTATGTACCCAACTGGAAGGTCACAGGAAGAAGCATGATGACAAACAAGAGGTTCATGGTTGCTGTAAGAGCTCCAGGTATGGACAGTCATCAGTGCTTTGACAGAGGAACAAAAAATTCATTTATACATGTTTTTATCAACCGTAGGATTATGAGGCTTTCCTTTGATTGGAGGTGCAAAACTTTGTACTAGTCTGAAGTGGAGTAGGCATTTATTCATAAAGAATAGGACAACAGTAAAAATCAAAGAAAAAAGGAAAAAACCAACACTTGATTTTCATTACATAGAACTATGAGGCCAAAATCTTAACATTATGAATAATCTGCCTGATAAAGAAACAATAATAAATGAAGGGGACTAGTTTATCTATACTCTTGACCTCCGCTGCATAAAAGAAAAAGGTATTTATTTCAAGGAGATTCAATGTAGTACTTAGGATGGTGTATAGCTTCGGATAAAATCACAACTTTTAGACATGATTTCTATATTTGTTTTATTCCATAATTTTAAGACAATTTTATTGTCACCTTAAGGCAAATAATTTGGATATAGCTGTAAGGTGGAGACAAGTCATTCAGAAATGACGTTATGATAAAATATTTTGTGGGAGAGAGAGAGAGAGAGAGAGAGAGAGAGAGAGAGAGAGAGAGAGAGAGAGAGAGAGAGAGAGAGAGAGAGAGAGAGAGAGAGAGAAAGAGAGAGAGAGAGAGATATGGATTATAAAAAATGTTTTCCTTGCTTCTTTATGAAAATTTTCCGCCTGCATGTCACTTTTTTTTTAATATCAACACAAATCTTTTGTTACATTTGTTTTCAGCATGAAAATGTTTCTTGTCCCTCTCAGGTTCTGTGCCAGCTGCCCTGATTTGTGAAAGCATTTTTGAGCATGTGGCTCGGGCCCTTAATAAGCATCCAATTCTGCTGAAGGAATTGAACTTATATGAACCAGACCAGGTCTTATTTAACGTTTTATACATTTATTTCGTTAAAAAACTTTGATAATCTCAAGCTATTGCTTAATTAATTAGTTACTTCTAGTTAATATGGCTTATTTCTAGTAATTTTTCCTTCTTTTCATTTAATTGATGGAGTTATTGAGCGTTTTAATAAGTACATGAATCTGGAATAATCATAAGGTGGTGACATTTTTTACGGGACATTTATGAAAAAGTGAAACAATTTTTGGGGATGAAATTTTTACAGCATTTCATACATATGTTGATCTTAACACCCACCAAAGGGCATTAGCGAAGAGTTCTCCGTTTCCAAGTTATGCGGGTTTGAGTTATAATAGTCCATTTCTTACAGCGCTGGTACGGCGTTTTGATATAAAATAATAAATCTAAACAACGATAGAACATCTTAGTTCAAGCTGTAGAGCGTCAATATAATATGAGGGAGGCCTGGTGTTAACTTTTAACAAAATTAAAAACATGCACTAAGACGAAAATGAAACTTATGTAGGGTTGCGCATTGTCTTCCTTTACAGGTAAGTCTTACGTTTACTTTGCCTTACGTTCTTCAAATGGCGGGGCGTGTGCCTAGAGCTCTCTCTCTCTCTCTCTCTCTCTCTCTCTCTCTCTCTCTCTCTCTCTCTCTCTCTCTCTCTCTCTCTCTCTCTCTCTCTCTCATTCACTCTCTCTCTTTCTCTCTCTCTCTCTCTCTCTCTCTCTCTCTCTCTCTCTCTCTCTCTCTCTCTCTCTCTCTCTCTCCCCCCCCCCCCTCTCTCTGTCTGTCTGTCTGTAATATTTTCAAGCTTTTATTATAACTTTCTTCAAACATCTGACGCCTAAGTGCTTTGAGTTTATTCACGTCAGAATATTAAAAGCATTTTGTAAAAATCTTTTTTTTTTTTGTTTTGTTTGTTATTGGAAATGATTGTGAACACCAAAAGTTAGTAACGGGCCGTTGATAAAGTCCTCACAGAGAAACTTTTGATTGTTTCCTCTATCTGCTACTTAACGATCTATCACAACAAGATCTGCAAACTTCATGGAGCTTTTGGTTGCGTTCAGATTCTAAGTGCTGCTCCATATTTAACAGTGTTGGTTTGAGGCTTCTAAGGTAGATCTATAGTGCAGAGTGTTATTTGCGGGTAGTTCGTGCAGACTCGAGCGTGTGGAATTATTTTAAAAAATCATATAAAATCACTGAAAAACTCTTCGCACTTGAAACTTTCACAAGTTCTTTATATAAATCTTTTAAATATCGGGAAACAATTTTTAAGCGATAAAATTGTTTCACTTTTGAAATATTCCTATTAAACTGAGGTGTTACGAAAATCAAGACTTTTTTCTGTTCTTTTACTAGAAGTATGAAGATTCACCTGCACCATCTAAACACTTTATAATTGAGAGATAAAAAATATAGCGTTGTATTCAGGACAATTTCAGCTTTAAAATGATTATTTGTTTGACATACTTAATGTTAATGAGGCCAGATTTATTACGATGCAAAAACAAGTAAAAAATCCCAAAATTAGATTTAACAGCAGTGCAGCGTCATGTACGGGCACACACGGTTGTAGCCTGCCTGACAGGTGATTGATCACCGATCCGCCCACTAACTGCGGGCGTCTGAGGCAGGGCCTGGAAGCAAACTAAGTTGCCGCTTTTTGGTCTGTTTTAACAGCCGTGCTAGTTACTATAGCTTATTTCTGGTAAATTGTAATTTTTTTTTGTCTTGAACAATTACTTTGCTCAATATTGGAACATGGAATCTATTTCAAGCTCAAATACCAATGATAAAACAAAATCCTTTCCTATCTGAGTGGAATAAGGAACAATTCTACGACATGTCTTTCCCAAGGATAAAACACCTAGTGTGATGATCCAAGAAGGTCCCAAGAACGAGTTTGCCATTATTACTATGGCATGAAGATTTCAGAAAGATGATGATTCTGCTTAGTTAATTGTTTTTAATGAATATTAAAAACAGTATTTAGAGAAGTGATTTTTTTCTTTTCATTTCAATTAAATAGACTGACTTATCAGGTCATGTGCTAAAAAACTGCACAGTGAGAGAACTGTGGAGGCGCTTGAAGGACACAGCAGAGGTTGATGCGAGAATTCGTCAGGTTGATGCCTTTAATCAGGTTAGAAATAGTAATAACTTTATGAGCCTTGCAACAGTACATAATCAAATTTATTTAATTAAACTTTATTTATATGGGAAAATATTTGCCTTAGACTACCTTCAAATTGTTATTATTTTCTTTTTTTTTTTGTTTTAAAGAATAAGAAAAGATGGATCCCATTCTTCATAGGGTGTTTTAAAGCCTCTTTGACAAGCTTTTCCGTCCTTCTGCTTTATGGAAAATACACATATTATGAATCTAAGAGGGAACATGGGGAGTGAGGATCATTATCTCGGTTTTGATTTTCAAATCAATCTCATCCAAATTTGTCTCAAATCTGCTCTGAATAACTAGCATTCTGCTAAGGATACATAAAGAAGTAATGATATTGAGAAGAATGTATTTTTGTTGGCTTTTAAATTGTGAAAATCATATGAAATTATCAGAGATCTATGAAGAGATATTTGATTTTTATGTCTATTGAAACATAAAAAAAGATAAATTTATCAGTTTTCAAATATCATTTTTTCATATTATTTAAAACTCCACATCAACTCCCTGGGACTGATAGTAAAATAAAATAAAAAAAAAAACAACCAGAAACTTTCACATCATACTTGTTCATAAAAATTATAAAGTTATTATGTTGCTACATCTTTTTATCCAAAAATATCGTGGGATAGATTCCATACTCTAGTTATATGTGTGGGTAAATCCTTTGAAAACATTTTGTCACTTGTTGATTCTTAGGTGTATCTAATAAGCCTTTCTTTGCTTTGCTGAATAGGTCAGTGGTTAGTCTCTAATTATAATTTTTTTTTTCTCAATTATCAATAAAAAATTAATCTGACTTTAATGAAAAAATTTCTCCCCTTTTTTTAAGCACCTTTACTTTGAAAAGAAGAAAACAAGAAATGATAAGCAATTGAATACCAACTGAGCTCAACATATCATCCTTAAACTATTTGGTTTTCAATATCATTTGTAGGAAAATTTGTGGAAAAAGAGAGGCATTACAATGACAACATGCAAATATGGTATGATTTACTTTGGAAGTGGCCATGGAGCTACAGTCACCATCTTTGCACGAGATGGGTCAGTACAGGTCAGCCAGGGTGGAGTTGAAATGGGTCAGGGACTCTATACTAAGGTAAGTAATTGAGTGGTTTGGGCTTAAATTAATATTATAGTGCTTTATCTTTAGACTTAACCTCTTAACAAGTTTGGTTAATGCAATCAACAAAAATATATAATTGGTTTTTATCAAAATGCAAATGCAAGTGATTTTATGAAATAAAAGGCTATCTTTTATTCCCATCGCTTTCCCCGAAATAGATGCCAGAACTTTGTTTTCTCTCTTTCTTTTTGTTTGTGTGTTGTTCATGAATGTTTTGTATACCATCTTTTAAACTATGACAACTTACAATGATTTATAGTGCTGGTCTCTTGTAAGTCTAGTTTTAATCATTTAGAGTGAGCACTTTTCCTGATCATATAATGTGTGGTTTTTTTTTATCAACATATTATGAACCATATCATTGTGTAACTGGCAAGACATTGATGTATCCACATGATTTGAATTATAAGAGTTTTAAAATAAAAATACTTTTTATGTTTAAATATTCATATTAAAAAACGATTTATAGAGAAAGAATTTATGTGGTTTAACATTTATCTTTGATTTTTGGTGTGAAAATACTATTTCAACATTATCCTCTAAAATCGCCAATCACCAAGATCATATTAAAATAAATAGAAAGAGCATCATAATTTGCTTTAATTGCTCATTAAATTACTTTTTTTTTGCTTTTTACATAGATTTTTACTTGAAGTGCCAAGGTTTTGACGTTTTTCTCATCCTGCTTTATTCTTCTGACAGGTGGCTCAGGGTGTGGCCCACATTCTGGGTGTACCCATAGAGAACATAAAAGTGAGGCCCAACCAGGGTATCATCTCACCCAACAATATTGTCTCTGGAGGCAGCATTGCTAGCGAGTCCTCCATGCAGGTAAAATGCTAGTCATGAAAAAAGTTAAAGTGAACCAGCACTGATTATGTAATATTGAGTAACAGGTATCAAGCTTTTCTTTGCTATGATATCTTTATATAATACTGCTACCTGTCAAAAGTCAGAGGATGCATTCAGGGAAAAGATGTCTCTAAAATAGTATCATGTTCAAAAAGTTCAAAATAATTTGTATGCTGATTTTGAATCAAGTTGATGTTAAATTCATATTTGAAATGAAAAGCATTGCTTTGCATTATAGATATATCAATTATGTTTGTCAAATTCTTTTGAATGGTCTGCATTCTTTGGAATTATACTGCCAATTATAATAGGTGACACCTTTTGTCCTTTTGTTTTTAATGAACAAGGATTTTTTTTTTAAATTATGTGTAAAATTTTGTAGTAGACATTTTTTTTAGAATTTCAATATTTAGCCAGGAGGTTAAAAGTTTAATAGCTTTGCTTAGATCATGCATATAAAAGTATATGTCTGTATTCTACCTAGAAATATCAAAGATCAAAAAGAAAAAGAAGTGGGAGCAAATGCAAAAAAGATGAAGGTCTCCCTTTGGAGACTACAAATTCAAGATCTTTCATCCATCACTTGGCAGGTCTTAAACAGTAGGGAAAATTCAATTAAATTGGAGAACATGACACATTTGCTCTGTCTAAGTACAGATTTCATGTGTCGCCTATAGTCTCACTTTGCATAGAAATGAATTAAGCTCTCCTCAAGGTAATTTCTATGAGTTAACATTCTAAGATTTATGTTACTGTGCCCTACATCATATATATTTCCATTTGTAACAAATAGCTCAGTTTTGTCTATGATATAGATTGATGAGTTCTAAATTTGTTCATGCCAACTTAACCAAACAAAACATAGCTGCCATCATCCTTTTCGATCTTAAGATATTTGAAAGATTATTTTCCATAGTTTTCGTGGTTTTGGCTACTTACACTTTAGTATAATTCTTGTGTCCTGATGAAGTGCTTCGATATTTAAATCTCACCTAAGGCTGCGATTGGAGCAGCTGAAATCCTCAAGGAACGTATGCAGCCAATTAGAGAGAAGTTTCCTGATGCAGACTGGAAAGAGCTATGTCAGAAAAGTGGTGCTAGCAAAGTAGACTTGACAGCCAGATTTCTGTAGGTTGTTTCTGTGATTAATCATGTGTTGATTGAAGTAATTTTTGTCCTTGTTTTTTATTTTATTTTTGTTTTGTTTTCTTCTTTTTCTTTTTTATCTTAATTATATATTAATGACAAGAGCAAACTGTATGAATTAATCATTCATAAACCACCACCCTGCGGGTAACTGTTTTACTTTTGTATTAATTTTGTACACAAAAAAGTGCAACTATTTGATTTTAGCCACTTAGACTGAAATGTCAATAATGTCAATATTGATTGTATACTATCCATCACCCCGTCTGGATCAAAGAGCACCAACAAAGTTTCCCCATATCAACCTATTTTGTGCGGCCAATTGAATTTACTGAACATTATTTTGCTAGTCTCCACTGTTTCAATATAAAATGTCATCTTCCAAGAGCTCTTTGGCTGTCTCTCTTACTCTTCTTTGTCAGTACCAATAGGGTATTCAAAATTCTGCTCATTGAGAGTAAGCTTCCTTTTCATCAGTAGCGTTTCTTTTGAACCTAGTGTATGGCACCATTTATCCCAATCTGAGATATTGCCTTCTGGTTCACCCACCAATCTCAAATGAAATTTGAAATTTTTTAAAATAACACATGTATAAAAAAAAATGGTTGAGGAAAGAAATGGTTTTGATAATGCTTTTTTTTTTTTTTTCGTCATTTCAAAAGTTAAGAATTCATTTTATTGTTAGGGAGGTGTAATAGTTTTATTTGTGTAGCTCAGAAAGAAATATAAGCTGTGTATCAAATATCTCTATGCTTGAAAATAGCAATAATTAATTTGTGTGGCTTGGCGTTTTATAGTCTATATATATCTAAAAAAAAAATAAAGACTGAAATATGTTGAATATAATTCTTTGTTTAAAATTTTTTGATAAGATTGAGATGAATTTATATTGTTTATACTGTAGCACTTATCCAATTAATAAGAAACACAGTTTGAACCTTTGGGTTTTCTGGTTTTATTATATTCTTAAGGTATCATCCGACTACGTTGAGATATAAGTCTGAACTGGTGAAGGAAGTTCTTGGTCTATTCAACGTCTCTGTGATGAGCTCTATTCACAACCTCAAATGGATTTATTTGTCACGTGTTAGTCTTTGTCATTGCTCAAGATTCAAAAGTCCTAACGCCACACAGCCCCCCCCCCCCCCCAAAGACTGACACCGTAAGAGTCACTGGTATCGCATAGGCGGTCGAATAGTGCGACCTGTACGTGAAGACGTCTGAACAGCAGGGCGCGACATAGCTTGCTGATGCTTAGAGGCGGTGCTTGAGTCTGATGGATGACTGCGTGAGGGATGACTCTGTTTAGCTGGAGGGCGACCACGTGGAGGAGGTTTTAGCCAGTATGACCGGTTGAAATGGATCGAAAAACGCTGGCTTGATGCGATCGACTGAGATTCGTTCAGTGCGACCGCCAATGTCTATGAGGAAAGTTTTGTCCCCTGGAGTCAGAACTGCATAAGGACCCGAATAAGGCCTCTGTAACGGCCCTTTAGTGCCGTCTCGTCGGACGTACACGTGTTTTGCGGCTAGCAAAGATGGGGACAGGTAGGTTCTAGCAGAAGTGTGATGGAAGGCCGGACGAGGTGCATAAAACGGGATGTTCAGCCTGAAATTCAGCAGTAAGTCATCCATAGATTTTGCAGATTTAGGTGGAACTAGTTCACCTGGGATTGTCAAAGGCTCACCGTAAACAAGCTCCGCTGAGGAATAACCTAAGTCTTCTTTTGGTGTGGTTCTGAGCCCGAGAAGTACCCAAGGTAGTTCTTCTACCCAATTTGGACCGGTGAGACGGGCTTTTAGAGCTGTCTTGAGAGTTCGATGAAAACGTTCAATCATTCCGTTTGCCTGAGGATGATAAGCAGATGTATGGTGAAGCTTGACTCCAAGGCGAGCCGCTATCTCACTCCATAAAGATGATGTGAACTGTGACCCGCGATCTGACGAAATATCTCCAGGGACACCGAAACGAGCGATCCAGCCAGTAATGAGAGCATGCACACACTCGGGTGTTGTAATGCCTCGTAGTGGAATAGCTTCTGGCCAGCGTGTGTTGCGGTCGATAATTGTCAGGAGATATGTGAAGCCAGAAGAAAAAGGTAAAGGTCCAACAATATCAATGTTTATGTGTGAGAATCTTTTCTCAGGTACAGAGAAATGTTCCAGTGGAGCTTTTGTGTGGTTTTGTATTTTCGAACTTTGACAGTGATGACATTCTTTGACCCATCTACTGACCTGCTTCCGCATCCCGTGCCAAACAAATTTGTCTGAGACCATTTTGACGGTGGCTTTAACTCCTGGATGTGAGAGATTGTGAACAACGTCGAACACTGTGCGTCTGAAATCAGGAGGTATAATCGGACGTGGACGGCCTGTTGAAACGTCACACACAAGCTCTGGTCCTTGCTCGTTCAATCTTGTATTGGTAATCTCTAGGCAAGTGAAGGCTGTCTTGTAAGCTTGTACGTCAATACTAGCAGCTTGGGCTCTAGCCATTGCTATGTAATCTATGCCCAAGGAAACTGCGTTGGTTGTTCTGGAACGAGACAGACAATCGGCGACGATGTTGTTTTTACCAGAGACATGTGCTATGTCGGTGCTAAACTCGGAAATGGCTGAGAGATGTCTTTGTTGTCGTGCTGACCATAACTCTGTTGTTTTTGCCATGGCGTGCACTAGTGGTTTATGGTCTGTATAAATGGTGAAATTCCGTCCTTCAAGCATGAAACGGAAGTGACGAATTGCCAAATATACTCCAAGTAATTCTCGGTCGAAAGCACTGTATTTTATTTCTGCCTTTCGTATTTGTCGGCTGAAAAAGGCTAAAGGTTGCCAATGACCCTTATTGAACTGTTCGAGGACGGCGCCAACGGCCACATCTGAAGCGTCAGAAGTAAGAGCTAAAGGGCAGTCAGTGCAAGGGTGGACCAGCATTGCTGCATTAGCCAAAGCAGTTTTACCGTTTAGGAAAGCCTGTTTCATCTCTTGTGACCACACTAGCTCTTGTCGAGGCTTAGATGACTTTAGTGCCCCGTAAAGAGGACTGAGGGTGGCAGCAATGTTAGGCAAAAAACGGTGGTAAAAGTTAATCATACCTAAAAACTCTTGTAGTCCTTTCACAGTTGACGGTTGAGGGAATGTTTGGATGACTTTAACCTTGGCTTGGGTTGGACTAGATCCTTTCTTTGATATTTGGTGCCCCAAGAATTCCAGGGAAGAGACACCGAAAAGACATTTTTCAAGGCGAATTACAAGTCCATGATCTATCAAACGTCTAAACACAGCTTTTAAGTCATCCATGTGTTCCTTTTCTGTCGAACTTGCTATGAGGATGTCGTCCAGATAAACAAAAGCTGAATCAATTTCTTGAAGGACAGAATCCATGTCTTTGAAACGTTTGGGCAGCACTTTTTAAGCCGAAAGGCATCCGCAAAAATTCCCACAGACCAAACGGAGTGATCACTGCTGTCTTAGGAATGTCTTCAGGGGCGACTGGAATCTGATGATAGCCACGAACTAGGTCGATTTTCGAGAAGATAGTCTTTCCTTTAAGGCGGGCCGAGAAGTCATGAATATGGGGAATGGGGTACCGATCTGGCGCGATGACATCGTTTAATTTTCTGTAATCGCCGCATGGGCGCCAGCCACCGTTTGGTTTGGATACCATATGGAGAGGAGATGCCCACGGGCTGCTTGATTTCCTAATAATGCCCATCTTTTCCATCTCAGAAAATTCCTTTTTGGCTATTGCTAGTCTGTCTGGAGCAAGGCGACGAGCTCGAGCGAAGACAGGACGGTCTTTAGTTGGGATGAAGTGATGTACACCATGTTTAACCTCCGCATTTGAAAATGTTGGTTTCAGCAGATCCGGGAATTCATTAAGGAGCTTTCGGAACTTATTACTTGAAGGCTCGACAAGCGCAAGGTTGGTTGGCGTCACTGTACTGACACAGCAGGAAATGCCTGAAAATGTGTCTGCTTCTATCAAGCGACGGTTCCTCATGTCGACAAGTAAGTTGTGTGTTCGTAAAAAATCAGCGCCAAGGAGCGGGCGGCGGACATCTGCTGCGATGAGCCGAGCTTGGAAATTGTGTTGACCAAAACGAAGACAAACGACGCGAGCACCATAAGTCGCTATGGTAGAACCATTGGCAGCTTGTAAAGGAGGTCCTCTGGGTCCTGTTTTCTTGTCTAGTTTAGACGCTGGAGTAACAGAAACTTGAGCTCCTGTGTCAACTAGAAAGCACCTTTTAGAAATATTGTCTGTGACAAAAAGCTGCGTATGTTTGTGGTTCTCTGAAGTTGAAACGGCACAATGTAGCGCTTTGGCGTTTCTCTGCCTGTGATTATGTGTAAAACTTGAATAGTGTTTGCAGGTGCGGTCACAGCGTTGTGCTCTCGACCCAAACCGTCTGTGAAACCAGCAAACTGTGCTCACCTCAGACGATTCGCTCAAATAACACTCTGGACTGAGTGACGCCAGAATTCTGTCTGCCTCAAGCGATAACATTCTTAAATCTGTGTTTGGTGAGTTTGCTAGGGGGACACGAACTTTTTCCGGTAATTGTCGAAAAAATATCTGTTTAAAAATAAAACAGGGTTTATGGTCCCCTAAGAGAGCAAGCATTGAGTCCATGAGTTCTGAGGGCTTTCTATCGCCTAACCCGCTAAGGTCTAATAACGTATTAGCCCTCTCTGTTTCTGAAAGCCCGAAAGCCGAACATAAAAATGATTTAAGGGCCTCGTATTTGTTAGTAAGAGGTGGAGAGGCGATCACTGACAATACTCTAGTTGCTGTTTGTGAGTCAAGAGCAGCTACAACATGAAAGTATTTCGTGTCGTCAGATGATAGGTTGCGTAAGGCAAACTGTGCTTCGGTTTGCGCGAACCATGCCAGCGGGCACGTCGTCCAAAAAGTTGGAAGTTTAAGTGCTACTGCCTCGATAGACATAATGAAATGAAATGTCGGAGGCTTAAAACTAGATCTAAAAAAATAAAGATCAACTATCACGTCGGGGTCACCAGTGTAGCACTTATCCAATTAATAAGAAACACAGTTTGAACCTTTGGGTTTTCTGGTTTTATTATATTCTTAAGGTATCATCCGACTACGTTGAGATATAAGTCTGAACTGGTGAAGGAAGTTCTTGGTCTATTCAACGTCTCTGTGATGAGCTCTATTCACAACCTCAAATGGATTTATTTGTCACGTGTTAGTCTTTGTCATTGCTCAAGATTCAAAAGTCCTAACGCCACAATACCTTTTATTTTTAAACCTGATATTATATTAATGACAACAGGTTTATGACTTGCTATATCAACTAAAATTTAATGTGCTGATTGCATTTGCATTTTTTTTTTCGTTTCAGAAATAAACATGAAATGGGGACACCCTATTGCAACTACCACACCTATTGTGTTGCAGTCACAGAGACTGAAGTAGACATTCTCACAGGGGAGTTTCAGATAAGACGAGTTGACATCATGGCAGATTATGGGGAGAGGTGAATTGTTGCTTAGAAACCCTCTAGGTCCTTAAAACTTAAATTTTCTTCTAGTCTAAACCACAACCTGCTGTCTAGATTTTTCTTTTTATTAGAAATAGTTTACCTTTTTTCCATAGTCATTTTATAATTACCATTGATCTAGAACATTTTACCCATCATGGGGTATTCGTTTAGATGTCTTGTATCAACTGGGCATTATTAAGGTGCCTCTGCCTTTGTACTTTAAATATTTTTTTCCTTTTTCTTTTCTATCTTGTTAACAGTCTTAATCCAATGATTGACGTTGGTCAGACAGAAGGCGGATTTGTCATGGGCCTGGGCTGCTTCCTCACAGAGGATACACTGTTTGACGGCAAAAATGGAAGAATCCTTACTGATGGGACATGGGTTAGTCTGGGCTTTTATGTTTTTATATGATACAGTGACAAAATACATTGTTTATCTAACTAAAATTGTGGAAAAGACATAAGAAAAAATAATAACTCAGAATTATCTTCTTGTTAGATTTGTCTTTAATAACCAATAGAAGACACAGCTATAAATGTCTTCCACTGGTACCTCACAGGTGAGGCTGTGGAAAGAAGAATCAAAATGGAGTCTGATGGAAGATTACTGAGCAAAATTTGTTAAAACTAAAATAAAGGGAAGTAACAATTTGAAAGTATTGAGTATAACAAGCTCTTAAGATGAACTTAATCCTAGCCTTTCATTTTCTTTTTCCAACAGAACTACAAACCCCCAACAACTAAGGATATCCCCATAGATTGGAGAATCCATTTGCTTCCTGACACACCCAACCCTAGTGGAGTACGTAGCTCTAAAGGTAATTTTACTGAATAGGTTAAGACACACATCCAAATATATCTTCAGATCTTGCAGAATGATGCGACTTGTAAAAGATAGATGTTTTGCTATCATGACGTGAGAAAAAAGGCATCATTTCTGATACTCTTTGTTATTTTTGAATTATTAAAACCTCTAGATGTTTTGACAGAATCCAAAGTTAATTTCAGAAATTGAATTAATTAAAAGGGTTTCAGTGTGTGTCAGACCAAGCTAGAGAAGTATGATCTCCATGAATGTCAGTGTCAAGGTTCTGCATGTATTGGAAGATCTTTTGTCAGAAGTTTTTCTGATGCTATCTAACTCTAGGATAATCAAGAGTGGAAACACACACTTCTTATGTCTGTGTGTATCTTTTTTTTCTGACCCCTTTTTCATTCATGTTTTGTTTCCAAGGAATGGATAAGTGCCCTGAGGGCCAGAGAGGCCATACTTTTTTAAGAAAAAAAAATGAAGTGCAGCCAATTCCTCTCCTAACCTACCCTTTAAGAATCTAAATTTTTTCTTTGAGAATCACTAAACACTGGTATTGCTTTGCCTTCCGTGCTCTGTCATACATTTAGCCTTTCTATCTTTAACATCTAATAGTTTATTTGAAAAAGTTCTCCACCCCCGCCCCCCCCCACCCGCCCCCACTATGACCGCTTTTTCATTATTTGGAATTGTGTCACTGTGCCATGTAAGCATGTTCTGTTTGCTGCTATTCTCTCATTGTAAACTGTCTTCCATCTTCTTTGACAAACTCCCTTTCCTCTATTTATCTGAATTCTAATACTACTTCTTTAGATAACACTCTTGCAGATCTTTCTAATTGAATCCTGACGATTATAAGAAACTTACTTTATGTGATCAACCCCCGGCTGTTACTCAGCCCTAATGCTAAGTATAATGCCTTAAGATATTTAGTTTTTGTAATATAACCCGTGCAGTTTGAACTATTTGTTGTTTATGTTTTCTGAGTAATCATTTTAACTCTCTTATTAATTGTGTTTCTGCAGATGTTTCCCGATGCCCTGTTATGAGTGATTTATATCTGTGTATAAATCCAAGTCTTTTTTTATATAGTAGAAGACCTAACTTGTGTTGAGTGTTTTTTTTTTTCTGGTTGCACAGCGTTTTTATTGATACAAATGATGGATTGTTAAGAATGTTTGCCATAATTTTAAGAGAAATTTAGGGGAAAAAATTCAGGCACTTAAAGTAATGATTCCATAAATTAATTTTTCAGGGTCAGTAACGAAAATACAGTTTTTAAGTAGGAATGGATAGAAGGGGAATTGATTTTTTTGTCTTTCAATACTCCACATCTTCTGGGGTAAAAACGTTACAACCAACCTCCATAAAACTGGTCAAGCCCAGGTCAGCTGTCAAGATTGAGAAGAATTAGGGGTATGGGCAGCTTGTGAGTGCCTTAACTAAAATTGACCCAATGAAGAAGATAGTCAGTATTATGCATGTATGCCACTTTAGGATTAAATGAGCTGAACCTAGTACAACTGTCAAATGATATTTTATAGAAGGTTTATGTTTCTACTTGTCCAATATTTTTTCAGCAACTGGTGAACCATCCATTGCTTTGTCTGTTGGAGGACTCCTGGCTAACAAGATGGCAGTGGAGAATGCCAGAAAAGATTTGTTTGACAAAGATGATTTTATTCCTGTTGGTGAGTCTTGGTTCCATACCTTTTAAAAACTATGCACATATTGTTTCAAGTACCCTTAGATTATGATCTTAAATGTACTTTGAAATATTTTACATGTCTACTGTTGTCATTGCAATTTTCAACTGTAACTTGGTGCAGTAAATGTTCCTTTAAAATTTCTTTTCTTATAGCTTTCCTTATTATTTATGAGAACATATCTACAGATAGTTTTCAAAGAAATCATTTTGAACTGCTGAGACTCACATTTTATCACTCAAAAATTTTCCTTTCAAGAGGATTTAATTTTACAGACAGTTGGTGTAAGCCTCAGCATGAAATGAAGTAGGATCAGCACATGAATAAAAGTATAATGTGCATGTAGAATTTGAGAGCAACAGGAAATGAGAAAGAGAGAGAGAGAGAGAGAGAGAGAGAGAGAGAGAGAGAGAGAGAGAGAGAGAGAGAGAGAGAGAGAGAGAGAGAGAGAGAGAGAGAGAGGAGAGAGGTGTGGAGCATGTTATCAACTACAGCATCAAGTTTAATTGAAAAAAAAAATCTATAAATTAAAAATATTGAACTTAATCCACAATGCTATCTTGCTACCAAATATTTCCTCAGTGGATAATGAAATTCTTTATGGATACAAAATCAAAATTTTTCAAATTATTATTTTGGAAAGGGGCCATTGTGTAAATTTTGTTCAATGTGCTCTCAAGCATTATATAAATTTTACTAGATTTGTGAATTTTTTTTTTCAAATCATCAAATTAAGTTGCTATATTTTTTCTCCAGTGGCTCCCTTTACAGTGGAGAGGACCCAACAAAGTGTAGGACTCTCTGAGAATTTGTTGACTTTGTAAAAGGTAAATCAGAGAAATCTGTTAACCCAGCAAAGGATTTTCTTAGGCTGTGTAAAAGAAACACAGGAATTTATATACCAGCAGATAGTCAGTTTTGATTATTTGTAAAATTGATATGGCTTTTGTGGAAGGACTTACCATAACAGTTCTTTTTTTTCTTTTTTTTTATGTCATGAAATGCATTATTTTAATAATGAATAATAGTTACAATTATGAACGAGAGCAATTTTTGTTTTATGTAAAGAAGGTTGCATGCACAGTTTATCACAGTATGTCTCAAAACCAGATGTAGCGAGCAGGATGACAGAGATATGAATTGAATAGTAGGAACTGAAAGCTTCCTCTTTTTCTTAGTATTTCAAGAAAGCTATAAGTGAAATATCTTCTCTGATAATATTCATAATTTTATACAATTCTCAGCACTGAATGCTAAAGAAAAATCGTTGTTTTAAATATTAACACTTTGAAATGTAATAAGGGCAGCTTGTAACTCATTTGGCCTGGTTGCTTAATATGATTCTTAATATCTGAAACATGTAGAATAATTCAGATAAAAGTGGTCCAGGCTTATTGAGAGCCACATAAAGATTCATGTTTACCATCACATCTTTTTTTTCTTTGTTTTGAAATTGAAATACTTCCTGATAAAAGAGATGCCTGTGTAATAGTTTTCACCACCCTACATCCCAAGCCATACTTAATAACTCAAAACTCTGGCTTTTTGTTGGTTACCTCATTTTTGAGGGATTTTTTTTTCATATTTCTTGCATGTTATCTTTTACTACAGTTTATGATATTTTCAAATTCAATAAACCCCTTATGGTGTGCATTAGTTTTCTTTGTCTTAAGAGTTTTCAAATGATGTTTGTCTATACTAATCTGTAAATTTCCTTTTCTCTCGTTTCATGTAGTTTCTCAAATTTGATCTTTCTATTGCTTCTCATACAAAGATTATTTTTTAATCAACTAATTTACATCTTTTAGCCTAACCATGTTGACTTGGTTTTGATCAATATCCCTTCCAATGATTGCCTCAAAATATTTCTCAACTAATACTTAAGGTAATGAGTGCAATAGAACCCATTTAACATGCATTATAATCAGATTTTATTTACGTTTACAGATATCTGATGTTATAATATAGTTTTTTAATTTGTATAAAACAACTCATTAGTTGTTGGAACGAAAAATTATATAAAAAATTACAGCATGCTACTATTATCCCTGTCAAATATACGGTACACATATGATGGTCTGAATGATGCATTTTAGTCATTTCTGTGAATATAGGCAGAGACCAATATCTCAGCTTATATAAGCTCTAAACGCTTAACGCTTTTTTCTATTTTTTATCTTTCAACTTTTTTACCAACCTGTTACCAAATTCGTTTATCATTATAATTTTCTGTATTTTTGGTTATTTAGATATTTTTGTAATTTTTTAATACTGTTAAATTTGTAACTCCTATATCTAACTTTACCACATTTTCATTCACTACTTCTTACTTATGTGTAGGCCATTTATATGATAATCTTCAATTTGTGACAGAAAAGGTTGAACAGTGGTTGAGTGTTGTGTAAATACCAAAATTGACTTTATTGTTATTATTTCTTTATCATTATTATTATTATTATTATTATTATTATTATTATTATTATTATTATTATTATTATTATTATTATTATTATTATTATTGTTGTTGTTGTTGTTGTTGTTGTTGTTGTTGTTATTATTATACCAATATTTTATGTCATATACAATTAGTTGTAGAGGTCATCTACTCATATAAGGATACCTCAACAGTGGTGTGGCTCTTGAGATTCATATTTTTCAATAACTTTTACAGACTATATGGCACTGGTCCACAAAATGCTTAAAATGCATTATCAAATACTGCAAGTTTTCTTTCATATGGCAAATTCTCCTGCTGCTCTCATTTAAGCCGTATTGGTGGAAAAAAAATTTTAATTACCTTCTCTATTCATTCATTATTACTTAAGAAGCTGTATTATATTAGATTGTTAGAGGTCTCTGATCTAAAAACTGAGAAATTTCAGTATTGATTTTTATACTAATGACTTTTCTTGATAGCATTAATTCACACAATTCTAGAATTCAAACCTTTTGCGGTATCATGGCTTATCAGATTACTGACATGAACCATTGAATTTGGAAATTTGACCTGCATTCATTTTACTCAGAAGATCCACTTTTAGTTTGTGTTTGATTAGGTTTATTCATTTCTTTTGCTTCACATAAAAGCTTACAACTTTATTTTCTTTTATTTGTAATATTCATCATAATCTTTGTCTTTCATCTCAAAAGTAGTAAAACATAACATATTAGAATGTAAACACGAACTGAATCCATTTGTTTTTAATGTGCCAGCCAGTCAAGTGTACACAGCTAACATTATTTTTTTCAATAATACTTTATTTACCAACCTGACTTGGAGTGATCTTATCAGATTACTTACCCTAATCAGCCTTTCTGCATCTTTTAGTTAACTCTTTTTTTACAAGTCTTTGCTCCAGCTTTCGGGTACTATTAGTTTGTTGGCATTTTTTGTCTTAACTTTTTTCCACAACATCATACATACAACACATTGATGAACAACAACAAAATTAGGATATCAAGAAAGATGCAAAAGATAGAATGTCAGCACAAACAATTTTTTATTAACGTGTCCTCTAAAAGTGAGGATCAAATTAAATCACACAAACCTATTAACAATTATATGACTGATGAACCCTTTTACATTCACAGTAGTCATGTATTAGTGACATAGCTGTTCTGGCCACATCTGATTTAGATCTAAAAGCCCAAAGAAAAATTAGGTGAGATTTAAAAATTCAGAACTTAATTAGCTTACATGCTAAGGCTATATGGTCATCTATAAAGAGAACTAAGATTATTGATGTATTACTCATATTACTTCAATTGCTATGAGATTAAGATATAAAGCTGTTGTACAAATATGTAATGGTTCATAACAAATGTGCGTGCAAAGTGATCACATAAGAATCCAAAACTTCTGGTAAAGGTATAGGAGTAGAATAAAGTAATGGCCAGACTTAAAGAGATTGAGGTATAAATTGAGCCAAGAGATCATAGAAATCAAAATCTAAATATAATCAACTAATCAGCCAATACATCCAATTTATGAAATATAACTCTGGTTAAGGATGATCAAAGAACTATATATTACCCTGCTAAATATTCAAATCATCAACTTCAGGTTTTGATAACAAAGGCGACAAAAGTATCACAAATATGTAAGTGATATTTGATGAACCAACAATGATTATTAATTTGAAATTACTGTTACTTCCAGAAACAAAATGCTGAGCTGTATGTTGAAGAATTTTATTTAATAAAAACTGTAACTTAACATTATTATTTACACAAACTATTATGTGAGGTGTTAAAGAAACAGTTTAATGTTGTATCAATACAGGCTGTGAAGAGCAAGTCAATACAATTTGGCTATTCAACATGCTTCAATGTGACAGCTTTCCAGTCAAGATATAATCCTAACCGGAAGGATGTCTCTTTCAGTTGTAATGAGCCAAGAAGGGCTGAAACACAAATCTTTAAAATAAAGTAATTTGCAAAGAACAATTGAAAAGGGAACCCAATAATATATACAAAAGATACTTATATAACTCTGAAGATATCTTGCTAGTAAGAACAGTAATACAAAAATATAAAGTTTTACATACAATTTCTACATAGGACAAGAAAGGTCCACCTATACTGTGCATAAAAGAGATGGATTGCATAAGAGAGCAAACTTAATTTGAAAAATTTCATTAAGAATTTATTTAAAAATCTTAAGCTTATTTTTGCAAAGAAACTTAAAAAGAAAGTGACAAAATGTTTCCCATTTGGACTCATAGACTGCTTTTGAGAATGAAAAATATTTTCATATCCAATATCCTTGATTTTCAAAGGACTAATCACAAGCCTAAGTTTGTTACATAAATGGGTAGTAATTACCTATCTTTTATCTGAAGCATTTGTGCTGCTGCAAAATCACTAATCTAGACAAAATTTTCACTTGTGGGTGGTATTATGGTTGAAAAGATTGTATAAAGTTAAGAAGTGATATAACAATTTACCTCGATTATTAGATCTGACAGTAAATGAAATTAAGTTGTTTTTTAAAAACTACTATCTGGTGAAGAATTGGTTGATATCAATCTTGAAATTCAAATGAAAAAAAAATTATTGAAAAATTGTGAAAAAATTATAACTACAAAAGCATTGCATAGATTTGTAAAGGAATACTCTGGACTCCATTCCACCTCATTTTGTGAGAACATTACACAGGCAAATTCTAATTTGTTTTAGTAGTTATTGTGTAAAACTATATAAACACACATGAAAGAGATCATTTAATACATCTTTCCTTAAGCTTTGACAGAGCCATTCCCAACACACAAAAAAAAATTATTCCGTGTACAAGAATTGGTAACATTGGATTTTATGAGAAATGAAAACACCATCCATAATTGCAAGCAACATTCTTTATGTTTGCAATAATACCATTACTATATTTGTAATAACAGAAACAGTGTAGAAAAGGAAGGCCTCTTTAAAATAGTTTGAAAAACAAAGATGATATCATTATCAAGGCATTTTTTAAGAATGCAATGATAATATTTTGACTTTAATGAAACATCTGAAGTACTAAAAGAAGAAATCAAGACAAAATTAGTCAATTTTAGCAGTTGAAACAGATAAGCCAATTTTCCTTTTTCTGTTTTACACAGCCAAAAGAGACTCGGAGAGTCCTACACTTTGTTGGGCTTTCTCCACTGTAAAGGGGGCCACTGCAAGATGCAAAGAAAGAAAAAAGCAAATTGATGTTTATTCTAGTCATATTTTAATTTTTTTTTGTCATTAAAAAATCCTTTAAAAAAGTAATAAAAAATAAGAAATCTTACAATATTAAGCTTTCAATTTCACTATTTGAAATGCATAATTGCTTCAGGTAACATTATTCTGACTTTTTTTTTTTATAATCCATCAAACTGATATAAAGGTAAAAAATCCCACTCATAGTCCATGAAGATAGCTCTGGCTTAATTGTTACTAATATAAACTTCACTTCTATAAGGTATTTAAATTCGACTTTCTCTCTGAAGCCAAATATTCTTGATGAGTCAAACACTAAAATCATCTCCCAACTTTTTTTCCCCCAAAACTATTTTGCTTTTATTTCCTTAAAAGGTGAGACCTATTGTAGGAGATTGCACTCTTTTCCCAAATTCAAGATTTCCTTCACACAGTTTTTTTAGAAATATTTCAATAGAGACCTTTGATCAAGTTGTTCACCAGTTTCAAATCTTAATTCTGCAGTGACTAAATAAATATCTTGAGAAGAAAAAAATTAAAGAGAAATTGATCAAGAATAATGTTGTGCCAAATTATGTATAAAGTAAAATATTTTTCAGATTCCTAAATGGAAAAATGGTCATGGATGATGACCCTGTTCGTTCTTTGATGAAGAATCATAACAGCAGTTAAATTTTCTCTTGCTTAAATACAGATATTTTACTATTGGGGCTTGTCTGGCTTACTGTTGGTAAAACCTCAAATAAAATCATGAGTCTTGGGCAAAGAATTGTTCACTTAACTCTATTTGCCCCACCATTGCAAATTGAGAGCCACTGACAGACCATTTTTGGCAGTATTTAAGCTCTCCTGCCTCAAACTGTTTACTTCCATTTTAGGTTAATGCATATGTGTAAATATTAATAATATTTAGACTTGAGACTCACCGACAGGTATAAAGTCCTCCTTGCCAAAAAGATCCTTCCTGGCATGCTCTAGGGCCAGTTTGTTAGAGAGGAGTCCTCCCACTGACAATGCGATGGATGGTTCTCCAGTCGCTGAGTACAGAAGGAACCAATAGCTATTTGATTATTGTAATTCTCATAAAAATAGTGATATCCAGTTTGCTGGATAAAAAAAAGTTTCCAACTGTAGGACTATGGTTTAGCTGAAAGAATGTCCACAAAATTTAAAAAATGCAATAGTCAAGAAAAAAAAAAGCCCTCACTTTTCTTGGAAATTACTGAAACTTCTAAACTGTGAGTAAAATTTTACTTTGATGAAACTTAAGAGGATTGATTCATATCAGTCATAAAATGCTTTTTTTATGATATAAAGACAAAATGAATATATATCCTAAAACTAAGCCTTACATTTATGATTGTTTCTCTTTCTTGGAAACAAATAACTTCCCCTCCAACAAGTTTCTTATAATTACAAATGCAATTTGAAAGAAGAAAAATCAAGGCAAATTTATCACCAAATCAGGTTACAGATGTCATAAGATTATTGTAAATGACTTCCATAAAAGAAACAAATATGTAAGAATAAACTTTCTTTTTCATCACATGGCAAATTTAGATAATATAATTGTTTTAAAAGAGCAGCATAAGCTACAAAAACTTAAGTTTAAATTTCAGATCCTTAACACGTCTTTCAGACTCATCAATCAAAGAGAATGTCTGGAGAAAAGCTAAAGATGCTACTTACAAAAAAAAATACATGTGATAAAATGTACTTATGCTGTTGAGTGCTTTCACTATGATAATATTTCTCCTTAGGAGTACTATGCTTAGTTTCCTTAACAGAGTTATTTACCTTTGGAGCTGCGCACTCCACTCGGATTTGGAGTGTCTGGGAGTAGATGAATCCTCCAGTCTATGGGAATATCTTTGCTTGTTGGGGGTTTATAGTTCTGGTTTGATGCAAAAGTGATCGAAAGTTACTTAACAGTGATTGTAATTTTCATACAGCTTTCAGAAATCTCGATCAGTCTAATAGAAGCATATAGCCTCCTGGGTACCTGATGATGCCAAACTTGAATTTCATTCTGAGGGAGGGAGGGAGAGGGAGAGGGAGAGAGAGAGAGAGAGAGAGAGAGAGAGAGAGAGAGAGAGAGAGAGAGAGAGAGAGAGAGAGAGAGAGAGGGAGAGAGAGAGAGAGAGAGAGAGAGGGAGAGGGAGAGGGAGAGAGAGAGAGAGAGAGGGAGGGAGGGAGGGAGGGGGGGGGAAAGGAATACACACAAACAGAGACAGGACAAATGATAAATAGAAAAAAAAAAGTTAGGTAGATATTGACAGGTGAAAGAGGATTTATTGGAAAGTGAAGTATTGAAAAAAAAAGTAAAAAAGTAAAAAGATAGAGAAGAATAGAGATTTAAGAAACAGAGAGGTATATGATGCTTATTTCTCTGATGGCAACAATCAAAGTTGGCTGTTCACTATTGTGATTTTAGCCTTACAATAAACCCTGCCTGATCTTTGTCTTAACAAAGCTTGTAACATACCATTTTCAAAGATTTTCCTGGCTATTCAGTCCTCTTTACTCTTTACTTCTTTTTTTTCTTACATTATTTCAGAGCCACTTCATATTGGATGCATCACCCAGAAATACTGAGAGCTGTATTGGAATATGTCTGGTTTTTTTTTATATAAGTTTAAGTTGGATTATTTATAAAGAAAACAGAAAAGAGAAACTGTCTCTTCTACTGAGATCAGTGTGAAAGACTTTCCAGTATTTTAATCTTCTAGAGAACAAAAATAACAATAAGAATCCTTTGCACTATTGACAAAGATTTAAATTACCTTTCAAGCATTCTTTAGTGCCCTATTTTTGCCATTCTGTTATGAAAGAATGCTCACCCATGTTCCGTCATTAAGAATTCTTCCGTTCTTGCTGTCAAACAATGTGTCCTCCGTCAGGAAGCAGCCCAGGCCCATTATAAATCCACCCTCTGTCTGGCCGATGTCAATCATTGGGTTAAGACTGTGTTGAGGGATGCAGAAAAAATAGTATTTCAGGTTTCATCCTGTCTGGTTTATAAATATATCAAATCCAGCATTATCTTGGGCTTATGGTAGGCGAAAGTAGCATGGTAGAGTTTTAAAATTGTTCAGTGAAAGTTAATCTATTCTGAGTATTACTGCTTACCTCTCTCCATAGTCTGCCATAATATCAACACGTCTGATCTGAGATTCCCCAGTGAGAATATCCACCTCTGTCTCTGTGACAGCAACACAGTAAGTGTGGTAGTTGCAGAAAGGTGTGCCCATTTGGTGTTGATTGCTGAAAATAGAGAAAACACATGGTTTATAATCCTTCCATTGACATAGCAAACATTTTCACTCGAGGAATTTTCTTCTCCCTTGAAAATTAGTAGCAGGATGCTAGCCATATTGACAATATTCAGTCTGAACCCTGAAAAAGATCAGGTTTTGAAGTCATATCAATAAAACAAATTTTTTTACAGATACATCTCACCTCACTCATGAGAAAAACATTGCATTCTAAAAATCCAATAATTTTAATTACAAAAAAGCGTACTCTTTATTATGATGAACAGATTTTGCTTTCAACCAGGAAAAAATAAAAAAGAGAGAAAGTAAGAAATAAAGAAAGTGAAGGCAGCCTATTTTGGACAATGCTGCAGAAAAAAAACGAGATAAAAACTAAAAGTGAAGAGGATGATATTGTTATTGAGCATGAGGATGATGGAAAGTCATGACATTGTTGATGATGTCGAACAGAAAAAGAATAAACTTGAACCATCAGAAGATCTTGGCCTTTTAAGCCAAGATCTAGATCTAGGTCTTCACTGTAAGTCAATTCATAAGTCTGTTGGTCTTACACAAATTTAAAGTATAACAAGAAGGTGATTAAATTACAAAGCAATAGGTGTTACAGCTAGCCTCAATTTGCCAGTGATCTTGCATCTTTGTTTCTATAAATTTTTGGCAGAGCTGAAATAAGAAGTACCTGAAACTATCAAAGTCTCTCCAAATTTTTTTGTGTATTTCTTTACAGTGATGCTAGTCCATCTCTTTTTGTATTTATGACAATGTAGAAGATTTAAGGGTATGAATAAAAAGCCTAGCAACTGAGTACAAATTTGGCACAAAGATTGCTTGCATAGGGAAAGACAAAAGTTAATTTTCTTTTTTAAAAAAATTATACAAAAATGGCTCATTACAGGAATCTAGCTGTCAAGTCCACCTTGCCAGCAGCACTTTTCTGGCACAGCTCCTTCCAATCTGCATCAGGAAACTTCTCTTTGATGGGTCGCATTCGTTCCTTGAGGATTTCAGCAGCCCCAATGGCAGCCTGAAGAGATTCCAAAAGAGATTGCATTTTGTACACGATTAATCATGATACAAAAACATCAGTAACATCTTGCCAATTAAGGTCATAAGCGATTTTTGCCCGATATGAGCACTTTTCATAAATTTAAAATTTTCCTTAATAGGTTCCAAAACATATGCAAAATACTTTTTTTTTTCATTTTACTTTCTCACATTTCCAGTAACATCAAATAACCATTATCTTAAGAGAAGCTGAACATACATATTCAAATAAAAAAAAAAAACTATCATTAGAAAACATTTTTGTTCAAGATGTTCATTCAAATTTAGTGCTGTCCATTTACAGCACTGGTCGCCATCTCATAATCATAAAAAGTGCATGTTAATACAATGCTTGAAATATGACGTTTCAAATACATAAAATGATACTGAACCACTTTCTATGTCAAAATTCTCTGATGTTTTACATCCAGATTGAATTTGCATAAGGTGGCACTGCCTTACCTAATCTAATTTTATTTTATTTCCTTTGTAATGGATAATCATAATTTCAAGATATTTCACGTTACCTGCAAAGAGGACTCGCTGGCAATGCTGCCTCCAGACACAAGGTTATTGGGCGAGATGATGCCCTGATTAGGTCTTACTTTAATATTCTCCAGTGGCACACCCAGAATGTGGGCCACTCCCTGAGCCACCTGTTTGTCAAATCATGAACAAAATATTGTAGTGAATGCAAAGCATTATATCACAACCATCAGAGGTAGAGAAACTAAAATAACCAGCTGATATAATGGTGGATCAAATACAGTGGACTCCACTTAAATTCAACACCTCAAGACCAAAACAAGTGTTGACTTTAAGCAAGGTTGACTTTATCCATTTTTAAGAAACAATTTCAAAAATTCATGTTATGAAAACAGGTTGTCTCCCTTTCGTTACTTATGATAGTAGTCTCCTTTTCCAGTGTCTTGATTTCGTGACTTATCTATAGTTATAGTGTGGTAAATTTATACAAGTTAATTAGGCAAAGTGGAAACCACACTAAGTCTGAAAAGATTTTATTTAAACAGCCTGATGAACTACAAACAAAAACGCTAAATAATTAAGCAGACATATTATTCTTGTTTTATTTTTTTCAGCTTTACTCTCCTTTGAGATTGTTTAGCATCATTGGCGCTCTGAAAATAATGCTAGTGGTTATAATGAGCGGAGGTGGGGAGAAATCAAACACTGTTTCCCACAATTTAATGATGCAAGCCAACCACAAGTCCAGTCTAGATCTAGACACACACAGCCTCTATTGCGCCCATACCTATGCACCATTCTTTGTTAGTTTGTTACTGTCACAACCATGCAAGACCACACCAACTTAGTTAGGCCTTGTTAAGCATGCTATTATGCTGACTGTATTGGGTTTACAAATAAAGAGCTATAATTATCCCACCCACGCATCCCTATGCATCCTGCTTTTTTAGGGTTTCACCTTTTCCCATCCACCACAAGGAGTTGACTTTAAGCAAAAAAATGTCCCCCAAAGGTGTTGACTTTATCAGAAAATCAGTTAGTTAAACAAATGTCCCCCAAGCTGTTAACTTTATCAGAAAATTAGTTAGTTAAACATAGAAGGGAAAAACAGGACTTCAGCGTGGTGTTCCTTCAAGCGAGAGTTGACTTTAAGTGGATTCCACTGTATTTCTAAATTGATTAAGATCCTTTGATGTCTCTGTCAAAGTCTTTACAGGGTACTAAAGGAGATAAATATATGAGTGAAATGCAATAAAATGTTTTGAAAAAAAACTAAACAGGATCTTTCATGAGAAAAAGAAGTAAAGGCCTTATACCAGAATAAGCGAAACATGAATATGAATTTTAGGATATTCTAAAACAGTTATGACATATTTGCTCTTTGTATCAAATCTTGCAGTCTACATGAAGTGTGAAGCGTAATTATTCTCTAACCTTAGTATACAGCCCTTGACCCATCTCAACTCCACCCTGGCTGATCTGTACTGACCCATCCCGGCCAAAAATTGTGACTGTGGCTCCATGCCCACTTCCAAAGTAACACATGCCATACTTGCAGGTTGTCATTGTTATTCCTCGCTTTTTCCACAAATTGTTCTGTGAAAAGAAAAGACAGAAACCTAAAAACTCGAGTTACATTTCACTGAAACCTTTATTTGATTAATCGTGTTCCCAAGCGGTGCTGCCGATGTGTTGCTATTACAATGAGCATGAGAAAGAGGGGCTACCATAACACCTTGAATAAAAAACTGACTACATTAAAACCTTTCAAAGCATTTTGTGGAATAATACCAAGTTATAAGTGAAGGAGAGTGAGTTTGTTTGCCATGTAAGCAACAAATGGTGAACAAGGGATAAGCCGATTTGGTTCCAATACTGTTAGACAAAGGCTTAGGCTTAGCACTTCTGACGATGATTTGTTGCAAAATTTTTCAACAGATGCTCCATGTGTTATCTTGTATGCATGTGTTTGTTTTTACTGTTAGTTTTGTATCAATGCTTGCCCCGAGTTGCTATTGCTTTGCCGTCTCCCAGGTTGCCTAGGTCTTTCAACGACTTTCACAGATGCAAATCCAGGCAGAGAGCCAAGTGTAACCCTGAGGCAACTCTGCTGCAAGCATCTATTGATCTGCTCCTCTTACCAGCCTGCTTTTGTTTGAAATGCTATATCTGGTAAAGTATTTACCATGTCATACTATTATTTGCTATCAAACAGATTGGAGCTCAATCTAAAGGGCTGTGGAGAACTAGTTCTCTAGTCTGAAAAACTTTCAAGCTACAAGGAAATTTGTATTCTTTTGCTTTCTTTAAAGTCTTTGCTTTCTGGATCTAAAGTATATTCCAAATAGATCTTATTCTTACACTTTTTTCACCTTAAAATGAAATTATTTAAATATTATTGGTTTTTACTATGCAGGTTATACAAAAAAAAGAATGTAAAGATTAAAAAAAAAATTTAGTGAGGAGATGTCATTGTTCCTGATATTTTGATATTTTAACACTAAAAGATTTACCACAAGTTTCTTTGAGACCTGCATGTGAAAGGTAGGGTAAAAAATATCATCTTCTTTGCATTTTTTTTGGAAACAGGGAGAAAAACTCCTCACACTAAGGCACTCTTTGTTGTTACTTCAAAATGAACATGTACGTGAATGACTTCCTAGGCGTAATTCATGAAGACTTACTCATACATTTGTTTCCATATTTAATACACATTTTATTCTTTACACATTTCACAAGTTCTTCTTTTCAAGACTGCTGTGTTGAAAATGGAAGCAGCATATCCGAACCAAATATAACTTTCCCATACACATAAAGAGCTATTAAAGCCAGAGCCATTCCTCACCTGATTAAATGCATCAACTTGGCGGATTCTCGCGTCCACCTCTGCAGTGTCCTTCAGGCGTCGCCACAATTCTCTCACTGTGCACTTGGTGAGCACATGACCTCCTAAGTCTTTCTGTGTTTTCAAACAAATAGTGTGTTTATAGTTTCAAATCAGAAATGTCAAATCAACAGGAAAATTCCAATGGAATGGAGTACCTGTTATGCATCTATGCAATTTAAACCATTTGGTATGAAACAACTCATCTATAGCTGCAACCCCTGCTGAACATTGTAAGCATGTACAAACAAAAATTTGTCCTACATATGCAAAGGATTGATTAATTAAATATCCATATTCTACAACGGACACCTACAATGAGATTGAAAGAAAATATATTTAATTACAAAGTGAAAGGAAACAAAATGCAAGTTTAATCCTTTTGAATTACACTCTGATTTCATAAGAAGAAATTCCACAATTACTGAACTTCAGAAGCCCCTTTTTGAAGCCTTTTTTGTTTAATCAATACATAAGGGTTGTTATTAATGCATATGTGTGGGTTTCAGTGGGTGCATGTTTGTGTGCAAGAGTTCTACTACTTTCTCTGAGTTATGGAGGGGAATAAAGACCTGATCTGCTTCATATAGATTCAACTCTTTCAGTATGATTGGATGTTTGTTGAGTGCACGGGCCACATGCTCAAAGACAGTCTCGCCGATTAGAGCAGCTGGGACAGAGCCTGAGGATGAAAAAAATATCTTTTGTTTTTTTTTTGTTTGTTTGTTTTCAGCATGGTACTGTATGCATGTTAATTTTTTGCAAATCTTTTTATTTCATGCAAAAGAGCTATATTGACTCAAACCAAAATCATGTTGACACAAGTTGTTTCCTGATCTATTTATCTATCATGTGGAGAATATAATAATGTTGATGCTCAAAAGTGTGCAAATCGTACATTTTAACTCTATATGCTTTCTCACTTGAACAAATTTTTGTTTTCCTTTAGCTAACAATAAGACTTTTTCTAATTTGAATAGTTCCAGCATGATTGCTTCTTTTCGCTACCTAAATATTATTGATTATTAGTACCTGGGGCTCTTACAGCTGTCATAGGTCTCTTGTTTGTCATCATACTCTTCCCTGTAATCTTCCAGTTTGGGACATGGTAGCCTGAGGTATGCAAATAAAAAGGTAAGGCCTATGTATATAAATGTTAAATAACATCCATAGATAAACAAAATAAACATACATTAAAAAGAGAAGCAGGCACGAATTGAACGAAATGTGATTTCATATTTTTGGACTTAATTGTGCGAAAATTAAATGAACATTTCAGAGTATTGATTTCCATATACATAAAAAAGCAGGTCAGGTCAAAAGCTCATTACATAAATATACATTATTACACCTCAAGAAGTATAAGAAGAAAAAAAAACAAAACAAAAAGCTAGTATTGGTTGGTTTTACTTCTTTAATGCATGCAGCCCATTGTTTTAATAGGGCTCCTCTTAAAATATCGGTCCTGATTTGAAATAAAATATATGTCTCTTATCCAAGATCATGAATTGAAAAGCATATACATTATTTCTGGGTAAAGTGATATTTTAACTCTGATTATATGAAAGCATTGAAAACAATCTATTAAGAATGAACAAAAGTTCACAACCATTGAAATATGTCATACCTAGTAATATTTTGAACAATTTGATTAAAAGATTTTTTATTTACCAGACATGAAAAATGATTTTGAGATCACTAAATGATGAACAGCTTTTAAAGATCACACTCACACATATCCATGTATCCCATGGTGTAGGTAGTGAAGAAAGACGCATCAGGATGGAACCCAACATCCATCATCATATCAATCTCAACCACCTGCACTTTACCATCTTTGTTGAATCCTGCCTGTAAGCAAAAAGATCATGAGCAGCTAGAAGAAACACATGCTTTTTTCAAACTGAGACTTAGTTATAACCTTTCTTGAAATAATTAATTGAGAAATTTTACAAACATACTCCACCTTATGCAATGATCTTAGGTCTTTCATCTCTGTCTAAACTATTTTATCAAATTGCAGTATCCATGCATGCTTATCTTTCAAAAAATCACAACAAAGTTGGAAAAAAAAGATATACGAGCATCGATGCAACTAGCTGCTATTTTCTTGCAGCGTTCTGTGTGATCAGGAACTAAAAACTGGCTACCTCTAAATTCAGAAAACGCCATACTCAATCCAAAAGAGGTCTGGACATGGAAGAAAGAGAGAGAGAAAGAGAGAAAAGAGAGAGAGAGATAAAGAGAGAGAGGTAGAGATAGAGAGAGAGAGAGAGAAAGAGAGAGAGAGAGAGAGAGAGAGAGAGAGAGAGAGAGAGAGAGGGAGGGAGAGGGAGAGGGAGAGGGAGAGAGAGAGAGAGAGAGAGGGAGGGAGAGGGAGAGGGAGAGGGAGAGATTCAGACGCAGACAGCAGGTAAGGCAGAAGATGAGCTGGGGGTTGGAGGATTTTCTGATATTACTCTTTACAAAATCCTTGGTTGTCCTTATTTTTTCAGTTCTAAATGTCTTCATCACTAAATATAAGTCATAGATTTTTAAATTCCAATTCAATGCTAACATTACGCCCTGATCCAACAAAATGTTTCAACAGATTCTATTTATACCTTATAGGTTGCCTTGTAAGGTGGCCGTTTAGCAAGGGATCGAATATTTGTTGACAAATCAATTGACAGGCGCACTGGTCTGCAGATAAATAATTATGACATGTTGTCTTTCAAAATTGTTGGTGTGTTTGACGCCTTATAACAAAGGAAACGCTCAACATGTTTGAGAAAATTTGTCAAGAAGTAATAATGGATAATATAATACACTTATTGACCCTTTGAATATATCATATGCTTTGGTTAATTTTCACGTAGAGGTGAATTTTCTTGAAAAATAAAACAAGAAAAATGTTGGATTATGTGGATATGACTTTTTGAAAAGTCTGGCACATCTTTACACAATGTAACATTTCCTGATTAGTCAGCTTACAGAATGTTATTTCTCAAAACTCTTTGTTATAAAAGAAAGATGGTCAAGAAATAATGTGGAAAAGTTAGGATTTTATTTCAACTATTCAATAAGTGCTGAGAACTCTTTTGAGAGCCCTTGTATTTTTTACTACACAGATATAACCTCAACTACATACATGTTTAATTTTTATATGCCTTACATTTCTTAAAAGAGTATTATCTGGTTTGCCCTTTAGTTAATATTTTGCTTTTCCATTCCCTGCCATTAAGCTTACTGAACGAAACTGTCAAGAATATCTCAAAACTCTGGTACTTGGCCTCACCTCTTGGACAAGTAGGCAGCCAGGCTGGCAGCAGAAGCTAAAGTTGTGGTGTCTGTGCTCTTTCCACCAAACCCGCCTCCCACACGAGGTACAGTGATGTTCACACTGAAATAGTTGTTAGTGAAATGTCAAAATGAAAAAAAAAAGCACATGCACAACCAATGCAAAGCATTAGCTAATCACAACTGATTTCAAAATAAAAACTTCAGTCTCTTCAAAACTCAATCTTCTTGAAAGTTTAGGTTTTACTGTGTTAATGTTGGAGGATTTTAATATAATCAATCACCCTCCCCATAGCTTTTGTGTGGCCAATAAAGTGAAATACATATTTTACCTAGTAAATGAAATGAGTTTCATGTTTCTTTATTTCTCGCAAACTATTCTCACAAGTGCATTTTGGTACTTCAAGCACCTTTTAAGACCAAAATATCACTCATGATATACCAAAACATAAAGATTGATATGTTTTACACGTCATTAAAATGCAAACATTTTTCTATTCTGATATTGAAATCTCAGCAAACTCACTAGTTCATGGGTTTGTCTATGACAATGGACGCTGCATGTTGGCAGAGATCACTGTTTTGAGTGGCTGCATACAAGTCAATACCATCTTCAGATGGTACCGCAAGGCACACCTGTTCATTTTTGAAGAGACAATTTTTGTTAACATGATTAATATGTGATTTATGTACCACCAATGTAGATAAATTTTTATTATTTTTCTATCTATGCATATAATTAATGTAATACAATTTTTAGGATCTCTGCCTGCAAGTGATCTCTTGATAAAGCCATGAATTCTAACATTTCATGCACAATCTTTTTCACCCACAACAAGAAGGGGAACAGGCCAGACACAAGACACAACTTGCACTTTGAAACATATAATAGATCTAGGAAATCCAATAGGTATAGACTGACAGAAATACCTTTTAGCTCCTACATTCCATGATCTACTAAAAATAGGTGGGTTTTTTTTAATCCCTGGGTAACAATGCTACTTAGGAGTTGTATTATCCACTTTGTTATAGACTTGCTGATAGTCAAGAACATTTTCTTTCGTGTGATTTAAAGCTTGCACATTTAAATTTGTACTTAAATCATTGTAACTTATTATTACTTACAATATATGATTACATTTCAAAATAAATGTCCTTTTAAATATCTCTTCCTTAAATTTGCTCAAACTTTCAGACTTTCAATACACCTGAAATGTTTAAAACAAGACACATTTGATAAATCCATTTTTTTTAACAAATAAACTTAAATATGTTTCCCTACCTGAGTTTCCATATAGAAATGATACTGAGACCCCATGCTGACAGTGCCCTCTACAATCTGTTCCACAGATTTCCAAGCATCTGAAACAATTGTTTTGTTTTATGTTAACGCAGCCACGGGCAAAGAAAGAAACAAACATACAAGTTGAGTAAATTATTAAATTGAGGAATTTAAAACATCTAACAGAAAAAAAAAAACTACCGGAAGAACAAAGCCTTTTATTTTTTTTAAATAAGCACAGGCTCACAGTTAAAAAAACAAACAAACAAGGTAAAAAAAGGTAAAAAATTTTAAACAAATGTTTGCGAGAAAGGAAAAAGTTATAAAAGGAAAGCAAAATAGGTACAAACTATGACTACCTAAATGCAAGTCAAAAGAAAGCGAACCCAAATCTGAGATATCTATCAGGGACAAACCATTGTAAACAAAATAAAAACCTTTAGAAGTATCATCTTCCCGGTAGCAAAGTATTTATGTCTGGTATGAAATATACTAAAGAGATAGGCAGAGAACACAATACTCAAAAAGTGAAGCTACAGGAATTTCTTTTGGACAGGGAATGTAAGCAAGAAAATGATCTTGGATTCTTAAAAAGCTGAGCATTTGTCACACTGCTAAGAACTAGCTTGAGTATTGTACAAACATTGAAAAAAATCACCAACAGGAATTTCTTAAGAAAATTGCACACAAAAAGGAATTTACAGCTGTTACAGTTGATATTATATGCCAACATAGCTTCAAGGGTTAAGAAACAGCACTTTCAATATACAAAAGACAAGAGGATTTTCTGAAAATTATATTTGGAAGTTAAAAGCCATGAAATTAAAAACAAGACATAAAGGGAGCACTACAGAAAAGAGTTCCATGCTTGAAAATCTAGCTCAGAACTCCGAGGATCTACAAGATTGATGGGCTGCTCTTTTTAGGAAGAAATCTCGAGTCATGCTACAAAACAAAATATTTTTTTAAAAGTTCAGAGAGAAAAAAATTAAATCAACAACAATTTTTGGCTCTGTTAGAGGCAGATATTTTGCATTTTCTTGAAGTTTTCTTTCCATTAGGACACATTCTATACAAATCTTTAGTGTTGACAGAATGCATTTTACCATCAGGATTTCCAATCACAATAGTCTTGCGCCTGTCGACGAATTCTTTGCCTTTGGCCAAGCTGTCCTCAATAGTCAAGATTGGTGGTCGAACTTCAGAATATGTAACTTTCACCTTTTTAGCTGCTTCCATAGCCAGAGCAGAGGTTTCTGAGGTAGTATAGACAAATTGCATGTGCATTTAGTAGAGTAAAATTAAAATTTAAATGCTCTCTTGCACATTTTACAGTGAAAAAGGCAAATTACATAAGCATTTGATAGAATAAACCTGAACATTATCAATCTTCTTGCACATTTCACAGTGAAAAGACAGATTTAATTCTATAAGACCGCTTATTTGTCATTCAAGGAGGATGAATCTAATCAGATTGCTAAAATTTTTTTTTTCTGAAAACAATCTATTCTAAGGACAGATAAAACTTACTTGATATGATTTAAAAAGTAAATTTGAAATCATACCTGCAAGAATAATACCCAATGGCTCTCCATTATACATGACTTCTTTGCTTGCAAATAGCTGTGAAATAAAATGTCAATCAAAACTGAGTTTCTGATAAAAATCATTCAATTTTAATTTTTTTTTACTTCTTGCTAAATGACACAGCTAGAACTTGAATCAGAGGCAGAAATCTAAGAAGAACAAATTTCACTGAAAAGTGTTAATGTCATAGTACTGAAAATTAACAGGCAATTAACTTTTTGCTATGCTCTAACTTCTGACAAACCTTTTCTTTGAAACACAGGTCAGAGTAAACATTAAAAACCAATTCAAGGGTTCAATGATTTTCCCTTACCTACTGCTTTAAATACTTTGTTTTATCACCTTATTTGATTTTTTTTTCCTTAATTTTTTCTTCTGCTCTTGTGGGAGCATTTTTTTACACTCCCTGCAGTCTTCATATTTAATCGACAAAGAACCCCCCCCAAAACAACAACCAACAAATGACTTAATTATATATTGTTCATATAACTAACATGGATCATATTTGAAAAAAAGTAGATGAAAAATATGCCCCTTGTCTTGTGCTTTCTGTAAAAGTATTCTTTTTTTTATTCTTCATTATATTCTGTGATCAAGCATAACCAAACAATAATTGATTTACATAAACAAAAGCCAATTATGACTGAGCCAGTCACAAAAAAATTTTTCAGTGGTTAACAAAATAAAAGGACTGTAAACTTTTATGATATAGCCAGCCATACCCATGGAAGCAATGGATTAGAAAATTCATTGCACTTGGTATCTTTTGCACTATAAAAATGGGTCACTCCTGGTATAGCCTGAAATTAAGATATATAAATTAGGAATGAAAAAACTTTTATATTTCCTTGGATAGTTTCAATTGTTAGCTTATGAAATATTTAAAAAGCAGCTGACTTTGGGGAAATTTTTACATGTAAAAACTCCTTTAGAAAATGTACTTCACTTGGCTTTTGAATGGTAATTTTTTCATGTTTATATATCAAAAGAAAGTACATTTTAGAAATATTTTAACAGCATTTCACTTACTTCCATTGCCTCAATCCTAAAACAATCAAACTTAAATGAAAATAAATCCACATTAAAGTATCAAATATAAATTGAAAGTTTATACTTATCATATGATTTAAATGTAATACATGCTCATAGACTATCAAAACATAAGCTTTGATTTATAAAATCATCAAAACATTTTAACTTTCTCTTGAAATTCATAAAGGGCTTTTTAACATTTGAAAGCACGTTTAAAGAAGTATTTGGGATGAATACAAGCATCTTTAAAGATTAATGAAGATGCTTAAACCTGCTCATTCTGGAAATCAAATCTAATTCAGGTGTGATATTTTTCAAGTGGAAGCTTAAAATTTCATTGCTTAAGTAACAATTCTCACAAGTGCTGGTGAAGCATCAATTGATGCAATTGTAGCAGAACCCTCATCAGCAATTACAAAGGCAGCAAACAACTCATGTTGAAACTTGGGCATATCATTTACAAATATAGCTTCACCTGATGCCTATAAATAGAAAATAAAAAGCTTTCTTTTTAGTTAATTTTCTTCCAATGCTTTGAAAGATCTATCAACAATAATGCAATAAATGCTCTATGGTTAAGGTAATGAATTTTTTGTTAACATTTAGATAGTAAGGTAACTACCAAACAATAATATTTTATATAATCAGCAGCATTTATAGTTATTTAATGTGCAAAATATGATGAAGCAAACATTTTTATTTAAACAAAAAAAAAAAATTACATGTAAGGAAATATGCTTTTTTATCACACCATATAAAAACCTGCAAAACAAACCTTTAGTTTCTTGACAAATATACCCCAGATACCCATTAGCATTTGCAAACGGGTAAAAAATTATCTGTCAGACAATTTAAGGAAATGAAAAAGTATATTGGACCAGCACAATGCTGGCAAGCATATTTGTGCACTGCCCAAAAGTCTTCAGCTCTACAATATTCAACTCATTTTGCGTCACAATATCTATGGTCCTAATATTTGTGCTCTAATTATGTAATAGTTTTTATCACAAATAAACTATATTATTTTCTTAATATCACTGAATATTTTAAGGAATGCTTGGAAGCATAATTATGATGATGCTCTTCATTCATAAATAAAAATCAAAATATCATTAATTCATATCCTTTTTATTTTTTACTAAGATATTTTTTAATATCTCCCAAAAATTTAGGCTAGAATGAGATTTTTTTAGATTTTCTACGATTAAATTTCTATTAGCCCTCAGTACTGTTGTCCAGTAATAAAGTACAGTAGCTATCAAAATCATGAGCATCAAAACCTCTATACATTCTTTTAAAAAATTCATTATTTTTTCCTGTATTGTAAAATAAAGATCAAACAAATTTTATGATCTTGGTTTACAATAATACAATCCATGGAATAGATTGCCTCTGATAGAATAACACAGATGCATCTCAAACCCTTTCCCCTCCTCTCCCAAAACTGAATAGTGGAATCTTGTTCCAGTTGACCTCAAGACCTGAACAAGTTACTTCAAGCAGCTGGCAGATTGCAAACACACTAAAAGGCCACCACATGACAACTGCATAATGCTCATTCTTAATTAATGTAGGGAAGATCAGTGTGAAAAAAAATAACCTACTTTGGGCATTGACCTCAAATTTGTATTAAAGGCAAACAAAGACATCAGAATTAAATGGAATGCATTCATCACATGTACCTGCAGGGGAGCAGTCATCTTGGGCAAAGCCTTTTTGAGAGGAAATTCGCTTGCCATTTCTTGGTAGGTCTGCAGGCCAGAAGACACTGGACGGTGGAAATTTTCTGATCCTGATTGCAATTTGGCATTTTTGGAATTGCATAAGCCAAGCAGTACCTAAAATATAAATCACAGAAAAGTAAAGAGTTTTAGAGTGAGCAAGGCTTCATGATGATTAGCACAACAGTGTTAAAGACAGGCAAGATTCATTGCAAGATCAAGGGTAGGGCTGCATAAGGGAAATTCAGCACACAACATAATTAAGTTCAAACCACTTAATTAAGCTCTTTTCTAGCCATTTCAGGTTCTCCTACATGATACTCCTTAATGCTATCAAATATATTTCAAAGTATTTTAGTATTTTAGTTCTAATTAATAGAACAGTATAACCTGAATCAATAAGTTGCGGCTATGAAGTTTAAAAGATGAGATTTACAAAATCCACTTTTTTTTGTATACCTTACATTTGATATTGCAACAAACCAGCTCAAACTGACACTAAAGGATAGTTTTTTGCTAAATGACCGGGAACAGATAAAGCACCTTGTAGAGAAGGCCACTGGCAACATCTTTCCTGTACTTGGGAGAAGATTCCAGAGGGCCCTCAGTTGGAGCCAGCTCATCTCTCAAAATGGAAAAGGCCTCTGATGGGATGATTAACAAAATTTTAAAGCAAGTCTTGACCATTTTGTTTGCTTACTTAATAAACAAGGTTCTTTTCTTGTAAACACACAAAAGGTTGAAAAAACTTTTAATTGTATCATAGTGTACCCTGAATAATTATATACTCAATCACACCGAAAATCGAATTTTTGAAAATTTTTCTCTCAAACCCATAATAAATGATTTCTATGGTACTCAGTTTGAACATTCCTCACTGTTTTAAATGCTTCTCTTCATTTGGCTCACCTTTCACCACAGTAAGGGTTAGATTTTTGTTGGTCAAGAAAGCTTCTGTTTTTGTTGCATGAATCTGAAAAATTGAAACTTGTCATTAAAACTCTCTACGTAATAGAGTGGGATTTCTGAACATCACTCTTTTACATATACAGAGTTAAAAATTATGCCGCTAAGTATTTAACAATTTTTAATAAGACTATGCTATCTTAAGCTATTGTGAAAATATATAAAATGCAACATGACTTAATTTATGTCGGGAATATATCAATAAAAATAAAAATACTCACACCTAAGAACAAATTATATATTTTTCATTTGAGAGAATATAAGGAAATAAAAAAAAAATTCAAAACTGCTGGATACTGATTTTACAAGATAGATATTATCTATGTATGATAATCCAATTATATAAATTTTCAGTTTTATACCGTATCAGCACTGATGCCACCCAGAACTATAGAAGGTTTTCCTTGTATGGCTTGCTCCTTGACAGGGATCTTGAAAGCTGCATTAACATATGCATGGGCGTTCTGTGGGTAAATTCAAACTTGTTAATTATAAACATATATGATTATACTAATCTGCCACATGCACAAATATTTTTATATGTTTTGGATCTGAAGTAGCCCTTGATATATCCTCAGATTCAGAACCTTCATTGTCTCTCTACATTCTCCACAGAATTCTCTCACAGGAGATAAGCATTTCCATTGCCTTTTGGTATATTTTCCAAGAGAAGTACTTAATAGTTTTCTTCGATTGGGTCACATTGAAACAAGATATATAAATCTGTCTCGCTTCATTAACCTTGCCATGAGAACTCAGCACTATGCTGATTCTCCGCAAAAGCAAGTCTATTAATGCATTTGAATAAATTTAATTGTAACTTAGTTCTTTCCTCAAAACACAACATGTGGGAGCACACATCCTATTGCAATTTAATGATCACCTCATAGTCCTACTTTTTTCAATATATCCACTTTCTTCACTATTAAATTCAGTTGTATCATCAAAAAAACTTCACTTGAGTACATATATTTTATCTCAATACTTCATATAATTTTGTGTGTGGGGTGACAGGGATGGGAAAATACCAATGTAAACAAAGATAGAAAACCAAGCTCTAGACAGTTAAGGAAAAATGTATTGATAAAGTTTCACTTTGTACTTTGGCAGTTTGACAAATACAAATAAAAATTTAAGCAGTATTTTTATTTTTTTCTTCACTTTCCCTGGAAAATAATTTGCTTGTAAACTATTATGAACAAGAAAATACAAATGTCAAGCTTTGTGAATCCTGGATGTCACATTCTATGTCAATTGTGATAAAAGCATCTGATAAGAAAGAATTAAACAAGACTTAAGTCAAGATCCAAGCATCAAGCTTCAACTCCTTTATATAGCAATGCTAACAAACTTTTTGAAGTTTGAAAAAATATATGTTCAAATTGGTCTTGAAACAAATATTGAGGAGCTTCCACACCTGCCACCTAGGGGTGATCTTGAAAGACCTGTAGACAACATTGTCAGCCAATTTAGGCAAGATCACTGCTGTGAGAACCTTGCAGGACATGTTCACTTTGAGGAAATCCAGCAATGACACACACTGCTTCTTTGATGTTGCCGTGTCTTGATGGGGGAAAAATCAATATGGTATAAAATTTTTTTAAAAATCCTAAAAATTTTATTAAAAAAAAAATAAATTTTAAGACTTATTTTAATAGATAAACAGATTAGATAGGAAAAGATGCTCTGCTACCAAATTTAACCTGAGCATAGGAGTAAGAAGGCAAATTGAAATGAAGATTAGTAACCTAAAAAATATAATGAATAAGAAAGAAGTCAAAAGCTTATACTTCCCTTGAAAGATTTTAGAAAAATCTTGATCCTAAAATCTAAAAAGTTCTTGTGATTGTAATAAAATCTAAATGAAAGAGTATTTGTGTACAAGAGAAACAAATCAACAAACAAATCATAAAAAAAATATCATTACTTGATTAAATATTGAGAGGGATTGGGGGTGCGGAAAGAGATCAAGAAGACTTATATGTGAAATCAATATATATAATGGAATGTTGTCCCAGAATTAATTTTTTTTTTTGTCATAAAAGTCTCCAATTACACATAGATCTATAGAGAGAGAAAGGGAAAACAGATCATCTTAGTGTATAGGGCTAAACTAAAATTCCAAATGGCTTTTTACACTTAATTCTTTAATTTAATCCTATCAGTTGTAGGAGTAAATAAAAGATAAAACCTTTATTATAACTCTCTGACTTCACAGAAATCCAAGAAAACCAGGAGTGCAACTAAGACATGGGAAAACTGAAACTCACCAAATATCTCCACTTCTGCTCCAGCAGCCTCCAAAGTTGTAAATATGTCAGATGGGAAGTCTTTATGCTGGCGTTTGATCATCAAATTACCAGCAATAGAGCCAGACTGCAAAATTATCAATACATAAAACATAACTAAAAAAGTGTACGGCAAAGGATCAAAACAGAACACTGAGATGCACTGATTTCTTAATTCAATGGAGACGCTTACTTTGAGCCCTGTCCAGCCCAAGAGTCGCATTTTTACCATTTTAAAAAAATTGTAACTAATTTTTTTTTTTAAAAGTTATTCTACTTCTGTTTTTTTATTTGTAAAATTCAATTCTTTTTCTTTCACTCATACAAATTAATGCAACTTACAGTTTGTGGTGTATTTTTTATGATTTTTTAATTACATACCCAAAAGCAAAAAAAAAAATATCAACCAGTGAAAACATCCACAAAGCAAGCATACAATAAGAAAAACTCTCATCTTTTTGTCCAAAAACATTAACATTCCAATATCTCAGTTACCAAGATCAATTTTAAAACAGGTTTACATAAATTAAACACCTCATGCCGTCGCATGATGAGCTGTAGATCTAGTACAATTTGTCCTCGCTGGGGCCTTATATATAGTAAACAAAAGAGGCTCAAAACCATCAATTTGTGGTTAAAGCGGGGCTAGAATTGTAAATGAATATTTAAAGTATGGTTTGAAAGTAATTTCCCCTGCTCGCTTATAGCATGTCCAAAAAAAAAAATCATAAACATCTCTGGTGTCTGGAGCGTTGCTTAGGCCCGACGGGCCATTGGACACCGGTGTCCAGTGCGTCCCCATTGAGTTAAAAGAATGTTTAAATGACAAAGATTTAAGTTTCCTTGCAGATCAACAGCAATCATTTCAAATTTATAACATCTGAGAAACTGCTTATTATATATATTACTGAAATGTATTATTTTACACTAACTTTAAGATTCCAAGTTGTCAGACAATGTCACTGACCAAATAATGACCCCATGGCAAGGTCTTTTTCTCCTATTTTTACAAGTATTATTTTTTGATACTACACCAATCACATGTATGAGAAATTTCCAAACATAAGCATCTTTATACTGAATTATTCATGCTTTATTTTCATACAAAATGCTATACTATTATTAAAAAAATTAGAAACTAGGCCAATTAAAAAAAATTAAATGTTTATCAAAATGCACATTCCAAAATGATTATAAATCTAGCATCAGATCTAGATCTAGACATGGAATAGTTTCTTCCTTTGCATTTGTTAAAACACATTAAAGTTTGCTTCAATAGTCTATATTGCCACATTGTTGAATGGCGAAGCTCAGTTAAACCCTCCTGCGGCACATGAGTGGCTTTTTCCCTAACAAAACTCATATAAACATCTTTCCTCTTTATATGTTCACCAGATAAAGAGTAAATAAAGCAGGAAAATTTTAAAAGTACAGAAAATCTCAGTTGCCAGCTTCTTGTGAAGTAAAATTTTATGCAATAAGCTATGATTAGACTCTAACTTTAATTCCACAAGCCACTCACATTTCTGACCATTGAGTTAGCCACCACCTTGATATGTTTATGGATATGGCTGAAATATTTGAAGCCTGGGTTCTCTTGATGACTTTTGAGTCTCTCCAGAAACTGGGTCAAAGTTGTGGCTGCCCCGAATCTCACACTTGTCTGAGAGGTCTATCAGAAAGACAGAAGATTATATAAACCTTCCTAAACACTACGAGGAAGAGTATAAAACATGCACTATTTCTGAGTTCAGGAAACTAAATCATTTTTTACATTGCATATTGCACATCATAAAAAGTAATTAGAAATGATATAAGTCTTCTTTGCTGCATTATACATTTATATTGGTCAGAACCATTTTATTCAACATTTTGACTCTGCATTTTGATCTACTCTGTAGTTTGTCTCAACATTATTGCTGTTAGAGTTATCATTTACTAAGGATTTTAAAAATGGTGCAATTTGCATTAAGTCCAAAATATCTTGACACAACTATGAGTAAGAGGATAATTTGTTTAATTTATAGTAATAGTAAGACAGGTAAGCTTTGCTGCATACAAATATTAATAATCAAAAGAAAAAAAAATTATGTATATGGTAGAATAAGATCAAACAAGAAAAATATTCTATAGAGCAGAGAGTAGTTCTCAATGTTTTGAAAAAGAAAACAAAACCTCTCGAATAATTACCTCATACGAAAACAATTCTTTGACACGATGTAAATCCACATAAACATCAAATGGGCCCTCATTCTTGTATATTCCTTTGTAGCAAAGAAAAAAATCATGATAAATGTCAGGGTGATTTGAATATATAAATAGCATAAAACCTAATGCATCTGTTGTGATGGCAGCTTTTCTAGTTAGATGACTTTTTTTTATATTCTCAATTTTCAATTTTCTTTTTTTTTTACTGTTATTAAGCTTATGAAAGATGAATTCGTTTCAAGGCTTCATTAGTTTAAAAGCAAAATTAACATTAACATGATAGTTGATTTGTTTCAATTCTTTTAAAAACATGTAAAAAATAACAAAAATTAGCATTGATTTACATACATATATTTACTACATATACACTATATTTACTACATAAAGAGATTTTGACTCATTTATGACTAACTTTAATCACTGTCCTGTCACAATTGCTATAAAAGCAAGAATATTTTCACAATTCAGCTAAGCATTTGCCCGGCAAGGTTATATACATCCATTGTCATTTTACAGCATTATTTATGAACCATAGCGTTTTAAAGGGTATTTAAAAAACTATAGAGTACAGTACCAAAAACAAATTGGCTTTAAAAAGTGGCATCAAAATAAAAATCTGGATCAAACAGGACACCTTACCTGTGGAGGTATTTCCAAACACCAGCCTTGTCTTTTTGGTCTTGTTAGTTTGCATCACTTTTGCTAGCTCAGCGACAGATGTGGGTCTTGAAGCATAAAAACAAAGACAAGAAATTGAGGAACATTCTTTAAAAGAAAAAAAAATTTCCAACCTAGCCATAAAACTAATTTAAAATGTGCAAAAAAAAAAAAAGAAGCAGGATTGGAGGATACATTCCTTAGCCAATGTGGAAAATTTGAATTTTAAAAAGATTTTTCACTTACTCAGAGGTACCTATATATCAAACAAGTTGAGTGCAAAAATATTTTATTTTGGCCAACCCAATACTAAAGAAATCTTAAATTTGATTTAAATCAATCCAAAGCAGCAAGAAATCTTGGATAAAACTGAATTTTTTTTTTTACTTTGAAAGTATGAAAAGGATATAAACTGATTCTGTAAAAAATAAACAAGGTGTTAATGACTTCCATCACAGTAAAATAGGTTTTATGTTGAACTTTGCACATGGTCATTTGATTTCTGTACGCGAGCCTCTTGCCAGCAACAATGATAATTCTTAAATCTATAAACAGCAATATATTTGTGTATGTGTGTGTATGTAATGAGGAAGGTTAAGAAAAAAATTATCCTTATTCTACACTCTCTCTCTCTTTCACCCTTCCACCCTCTTATCATATCTTAAACAAACATAATTGTCTTCAAAACAATTTAGGAATTGTAGTAACAGCTGCTAGTATTGGTATGTGTTCCCTGACCTGGACCAGCGAGCACCGTCAAGCTCCAAGTCTAGGCTGCGACCAGAGCAGCTGCCTGAGCAGGTCTCACCTGTCTTAGGGCACAGATTTTTGTTCAAATCCTATAAAAAAAGAATAATGAATGAGAAAGGCATGAAAAGCTTTCAGAAATTCATACTAGCTTCTAAATGGCTTTTTTGTAGGTTTCGTTCACTTTTGTTTTTTACCTAGTAAAAAGAATTCAACCTCTCACTATGCAGTTTACAATGATCCAAGATATGTTACGATTATTACAGACACAGGTGTTGCCTATTCAGATCAATCAGGTTTCGTTAAAAAAATATCTTGTTACATTAATTAAATCGTGTTAAGGATGATCCTGAGATTTATTTTTACAAATGTAGCAATTTATTTATCCTTATCCCTTCTTACTTCCTCAAGTCAGAATATTCTGTCTTTGTTTAATCGCATATGTTTCACCTCAATATCAATGGTTTTTCTCCCTGGAATATTAGCATCTTCAGTAAAAGATTTCATTGCATCCAAGATCGGCCTGTAGCCGGTGCAGCGACAAATATTTCCATCAAAGTTGTCCTCTACGTCTTGTGCTGTAATGTGAGGCTTTTGATGGAGCAAGCTAGAGTAAAGAAAATTGTAAAAGTTTGAATTGAAGCATTCATAAGGAAAAAAAAAAGCTTTAGTTGTATTCAAGCATTGTGCAAATTTGTTGTCGAAAGATATAACTTTGACTTTTTTCATTTCATACTTTTTTTCAATCATGCTTGGCAGCTTTATTTCTGTCAACATGCCTTGCTAATGTTATGGTGCACATAGACAGAACTTTTTAATGCTCCATAACATCTAAAAGAAACCTTTCACTTCACAACCGCTATATATACATTTCAAAGGTAAGTCTCTAACTCATCAAAACCAATTAACCCTCTATGACTGCAAAACTAATGGCTAATGTAAATTTTAAATAGTAATAATGGATGTTCAGAAAAATCAATCTTAATCATATATTCATATTAACTTTTTAATAAAAATTCTTAAAGTTGATACTAATAATGGACTCATTGTGAGGTGCAATTAAATGGACAGTAATAAAAAAAAAAACAACAAAGACAGTTATAAGAATAGTAAGGACATTTGTTTTGTTTTGGGGATAGAAAGCAAGCTTATATTTAATGCTAGAAACTGCCAGATTAAAACAAAAACTTAACTGGGCTATGGACAAGAATCTAATAATTTGCTGATAAAAGTGCTACATTAGTGAGACAAGTGTGTTCAACCTATCTAGACCACATAAAACTAAACACTGTGAAGAGGGTCAGGCAGCTCAACTAAATGGTATTTGAGAATAATGTTTTTGAGGTGTATTTATAATCAGTTGCCACTTTATTAAACCCCTCATTTTTAAACAAACAAGCAAAATTCCCCTTTGGATGTACCACGTAAAAATTATCTGAAGTGTGGCAGTTACTTTCTGTAACCTTACAGAATTTTTCCCCAAAACTACAAACATCCAACTGTGGAAAAAGTGTTGAAGGGATGTTTACACATTCAAAGCTATTGCTTAAGAATTCTCTACATGTTTGTGATAATTTGACAATCATGATATTTCGTCAACATTTTTTTTAATTTTAAAAGGAACACATAGTATCTTTTTCTCTAAGGTCCTTGGATGCTACTGTTTTATATTTTTTTCCTCTTCTTCTACCACTGCTGTCTAAAAGTCACTTTTCATGGGAATGCTTCCTGGGCGTGATTCATCTATTGGTTAAAACTAAAGAATAGAGCTTTTTTCTTGCCTCAAAAGTTCAGAAAAAAATCAAAAGAAAAACTAAATCTCTTTTAACTGAGACCATTTCTTAGTTTCTCACTGTAGATTCTATCTGGTTTGAGTTGCTAAGTCTCACTTGGAGGAAATTTTTATGAAAGTTCTTGAAGTATTGATCTAAAAGCTAAATTGTTTTCTGCAACACCATCTGCTGAACTGAGTACTCACCCATACATGTTCATGACCATGCCAGGGGTGCAATAACCACACTGAGTCCCATTAAACTTTGCAATTCTTTCCTGAATAGGATGAAAACCATCAGACTGGTTGCCAATACCCTCCACAGTGCTGATCTGCCATCCATCTACTGCATACAGAGGAGTCAGGCACTGAAACAGATGAAATTATAAAATGACATCAGTCCTCAATGAAAAATTAGAGCTTGAGAGAATTGTACACATACTTATCAAAACTATATAGGCCTACTATTTATTTTTATAGCTTGACAAGACAAAGCAAGTTATTTGAGAAGATTACAGCATTTGTCCACCAAAAGCTTTTAGACAACTGCAGTATAATAATTTAGTTGTAAAAACTTGGTTTTTGAAGTTCTGAGGTGAGTTATAACACAGAATTTTTTTTTTCTGACTTGTTTGTTTGTTTGATTTAGCTTATCCAGAGCATGGTTCCTGCACAAGTTAAGAAAAGATATATCGTAATGGTATGGAGTGAAATCACAATACGATGCTTTAAACACTGTAATGATGTAGTGCGGTATGAAAATGCTGATTTTTTTTTTTATTATTTTTGTAACTCATCATTAGACTCTTCATGAAATCAAGGGAACATAATTATATTGATTGTAAACAACAATTAATTCCTCTTGTCATATTTATAAATGATAAAAGTAAGTGATAATGTAATATTGGATAAAAGTACATGGAAGATGTAATGTATCAATTCTTACCGACTGAACACTGTAAGTTTTCATAGTCTCCGAATCTGGGGGAAGGTGTGTCACCGTGACAGCACAACAGCCACACCCAGCCTCACGACACATGACCTTTGTGCCAGTGAGGCCTGCCCTCTCACGTAGGTATTCATTGAGGGAGGTGGTCGCAGGAAGATTTCGCGGCACTTGAAACAGAATGTGGTGCAGGTCATTTTAAAAGTTCCATCAAAGTTTCATTATAAGAGCACAAATATCTGTGAGGACATTTAAGGTCCCCTCATCTAAATAGTCACATCTTGTACGTGCAAGTCATTTTCTTCCTGAATTTCCCATTAAAGGGAAAAAGTATGAAAATATTAATAAGCATTCTTGAAAAGATAAAAAGCTCATTATATCAACTATGTTTATGAGCAGATTCAAACAACTGCAACTTATTGGTTTTTTTTTGTTGTTTTAATAGTATATCTTAATTTTTTACAAAATCTGCCCCCCCCCTCCCAAAAAAAAAAAAATAGTGAGAGGGAAAGAATTCGGAGCTGTCGTAACAAAACTGCATAGCTTAACCTTTGAAAGTAAAAAAAAAACATGAGAGCAAAGACGTTTTGTTTACCTATGTGTTCTTTGCCATTGATAAGGAAACTTATGTCTGTCATTGTTATTTGCAATGGGTGCTCTTCAATCAGAAAGAACTTCTTTTTCAAGATTTACTTTCACCGATCAATGATGTCTGGAACAGAGAAAATCAATTACTTATCAATAATGACATTACAAACCTTGACAGTTTTTAGATTTAATAGTGAAATCTTAAATTTTGTTGTAGGTCACTGGCAAGGCATGTGTACAATCTTCGATCCTTTCCCAGTAAGAAAATTTCCTTAATTCTGCCATTCTATATTCACCCACACACTAGTGTACATAAAAAATTGGCATTCCAAATCCTATGACTTTTTATATATTTTGCACAGTGCATTAATTTAATATTATATAGGCCTAGAGTGGCATAATGCTTACCATTAACTTTTATAAAGATATTGACTGTATGGGAAAAAATTGGTTGCATCTATGAATATTATTTATTTAATTTTGTATGGGAAAAGAAAAGGGTTAACTTCCAAAAAAATAAAGAGCTTGAAAATAAACTCAGACTAATTGACTTTTTTTTGTTGGTCTAACTTTATGCAATACTAACTTCACTCTAGATCTATAGATCTAAATATTTTTTTCTTCGCACACTCAATGCATTCACACAATATTGATAATTTTTGTCTTCTTTGTTTCACTCCAAGCACTCAATCCAGATTACAGAAGTATGTACTTATACTTGAGCCTAGATATCAATTGAAAGGTCATTAATGACACATTAAAATGTGCACTTGAGATAATTCAAACAAACTTATCTAGGCCTATTAAAAATAAAAGCAAATGAACCTTTCAAATCACAGGTGATTTTTTTTTCTTATTTTTTTTTTAAAATAAGGTCTAAAAAGTCAAATATATTTTGAAAGGGTTTTGGTTACCTTATTGGAGTCCAAATGGGTGGAAAGAGATATTATAGAATCTATTCATTTAAAGACAAAATAATGCTTATTCTATGCGGTTAGGATTATATCACACTTCAGTCTAGATCAGATTCTCTAAGAATATCAACTCGTCTTTGTTGAATTGACAAGGACTAGATCTAGATCTAGATCTCTCTACATGCGAGCCCCATACCAGTAATCCAGAGGTTTCGAAAGTAACGTTAATTTGAAGACGGTTGTGCCTTGACTGAGCTTATCCCAACAGTTGGAGCCGTGGCCTCACCACTGTTTCGCAATACGAACCAGAATGACTTGCGAAAATTACCTAGCTCTAATCTAGCCTACTATATCGTTGAGCCTTTGCAAGGGGTAGATTCTTGAATTCTTCAAGTTATTGACATCATAATGGGATATGCTTTAGGGACTTTTGGATGACCAGTAGAATTCTTTTCTTTTAACAGCTTACGGGTAATTGATACTGCTTTTACTTTTTTCTGAAGTTGACTGCTTGCGGTCTCCTGCACCTTCAGCTGTTGAGTCTGTGACGGTCAAATCCGCCCTAATTTCGCTCATCGACCGACTCGCATGGATGAACCGCAAAATCTCTCTCTCTCTCTCTCTCTCTCTCTCTCTCTCTCTCTCTCTCTCTCTCTCTCTCTCTGTCTCTCTCTCTCTCTCTCTCTCTCTCTCTCTCTCTCTCTCTCTCTCTCTCTCTCTCTCTCTCTCTCTCGGTCTATAATATAGAAAACATGTGCACAATAAGAAGTCAGTTGATTTTGAAATGTCATACCCTATATGCACATATTTCCTCTACAAAAAATGTTAAACAATGGGTCGCTTAAAGCAGAGTAATGACGGGCAAACAGAGGGAACGAAGTCATCTCGGCACCGGCTCAATTTAATTTTTTTTAAATGCTATTAAAATTTTCTCTTTTAACGGGGTAGCCTGAGCAAAGATTTTGATTTAGATTATGAACCAATTTAAGATTTATCACAAAACACAAGGGGCTTCCCAAGGAACAGGCCGAGTAGCAGAAATAAACCTTTTGCAATTGGAGTACTAAATGTGAGCTCTTCTATCGTTAAAGCATTCGGTAGAGAACAGTTTAATATCTTCGTTGAGAGTGCCTGTGGGGCTGTGGGCTGAACAAAAAGTGCGTTCTGAGCATAAATATGTCCTAATTATGCTTAAAAATTAAAAGAAATACAATACATCTCACTATAAGCTTTAAGATGCAAAAATTTGTTCATTTCGATGACTTGGTCTGTTTTTTAAGGAGACTTTGATCACACACACAGAAGCTGCTGATTGTAAAATCTACCACTAGGCTTCAAGTTTTCCTCACATAAACGATAAAGCACTGAAAGAGTGGTATACTTGTAAGCCTGTAAAAAATTGAGCTGTCTCGCTGTTGGGAAATGTTAAACGATAAATAGTAGGCCCTACAATCAGTAACTAAGCATTGTTAAGAGAAAAATAATAATTATCATAATTTCTTCTATTTCCTTGTTTTCTACAGACTGAGTAGTGCGTGTATGTTTTGTTTTTGTTGTTCGTTGTTTTTTTTTCCCCGAAAGTGATATAGACTACAGGAAATAAATTACAAGGCAAATTGTGAAAACGAGAAAAAGTCATGGTGTAATTCTCACCTCTCTACCTTTGCAACAGTTTGTTACTGATTCTTAGCAAATTACTTATCTCAACCAGTCCTTATCAGCGGCTCTGAACCAAGTGTGTTAAAAAGCGACTAATTTGTTCTGCATGTTTTTTTGTTTTTTTTTAAATTTTATTCTAGCTTGTGAACTCCGAGCTATCGGCTGCTGCATCTGATTATGCCATGGACCTTGTACTGTGTCAAGAACTCTTCTGAGACATAATCTGTTCCTTCAGAGCTGTTAAAAACATCCTATCGACACTTTGATGGTCCGAACTTCAGTTAAAGATTGAGTCGCTGCCGATGATTTAAGAAAGCATGAAGTAAAGCCTCTACTGCACTGATCTTATTGACAATGGTTTTCCAAAGCACTATGTTTTGTTTTTGTTTTTGTTTTTGAAACATAAGAAATCTTTATACCTCTATTTTGTAAAATTTTAGATAATTCTAAATGTGTAAATGATTCGAAGAACAAACGTTAGTTATGTAAAATGACTTTTCTGTTATTTTGTAGTAGACGGACTCGTGCACTGTCCTGTAATGTCTCGAGTCAAATTGTATTAAAATTAATAGGACAACCAAATTTTGTCTCTGGGACCTCTTTCACTCTCTCTGTCTATAGATCTCTCTCTCTCTCTCTCTCTCTCTCTCTCTCTCTCTCTCTCTCTCTCTCTCTCTCTCTCTCTCTCTTTCTCTATGTCTCTGTCTCTGTGCCTGTGTCTGTCTCTGTCTGTCTGTCTGTCTGTCCATCCGTCTGTCTGTCTGTCTGTCTGTCTCTGTCTCTCTCTCTCGTTCTCTCTCTCTCATGAAAACTTATCGTAAGAGGTTTGCAACAATGTACCATGCCCATACCCTACGGTTTTTGCCTTTTTTTCCCCCATTTTTTTTCTAAAACAATCATTATATATATGTATACGCTCACGCTTTCTTAAGATGAAGTCATTAGGCCTACTTATATATTAATATAATTATACAGCGTGAGCCAGCAGAAAGACATCTATGTAGTCCTAAGTCCGACGCTCAGATGATAGAGGTCATTCACACGAACGTCAGGCACGTGATCTCACTCAAACGTCAGACACGTGACCGGATTCATGCGTTTATGTATCTAGTCAGTGAACCACATCGTACAGAGGTGTTAACGTCTACAGGTCTAGTGTTATTTTTAAATTACTTAGACTGTTAGAGCCATCAATGACATCAAACAGTTTTTGTTTTAATTCAGAAATTCATTCGGACAGCCTACCATGATAGATTCATCCCGGAATACACAATTTATGGTTAAAGTGATATTACAAGAAAGTATTTATTTTCAAATTAGCAAAGTGGGAACCGCTGATGTGAAAATATTTGAATGATTTAAAAAAGATGAGTACAAGGCAAAGGAAGAAGTATGAGCGACATGACAAAGCATGTGTGTCAGAATGCACGAAATTGTGTAAAATGAATGGGAAGATAATTATATGGACAAATGTTTGTAAAGAGTGCTCTTTCAGGCGAGGCGAAAATCATCCACTTTGGACGGCATCAGAAATGTAATACAAAACTATTGCCAGTGCAATCCTATTTACTTTAGTTCTCGAAACCAGCCCTCTCATTGAGGCTTACATCAGCTGTCCTTTTTTAATTTTTTTTTTCCTGCGCGAAAAATCCTATAGCTTACATCACAATGCCGGCATACCTCCATCTAGGTTTCCGAGCGTGGTCTTTGGTGCGATGGAGCTGGGAGTACTTTCTTCGGTGAAGGATGTTCGAAATGCCCGGTCGTAGTGCACCCACTGCAAGCTCTGACGTAATCAAACGAGCGTTTAGTAGTAGTAGTAGTAGTAGTAGTAGTAGTAGTAGTAGTAGTAGTAGTAGTAGTAGTAGCAGCAACAGCAGAACAGCAGCAACAGCAACAGCAGCAGTAGTAGTAGTAGTAGTAGTAGTAGTAGTAGTAGTAGTAGTAGTAGTAGTAGTAGTAGTAGTAGTAGTAGTAATAGTAGTAATATGATTATTCTTAGTAGTAGTAGTAGCAGCAGCAGCAGCAGCAGCAGCAGCAGCAGCAGCAGTAGTAGTAGTAGTAGTAGTAGTAGTAGTAGTAGTAGTAGTAGTAGTAGTAATATAATAGGAGCAGCAACAGCAGCAGCAGCAGCAGCAGTAGTAGTAGTAGTAGTAGTAGTAGTAGTAGTAGTAGTAGTAGTAGTAGTAGTAGCAGCAGCAGCAGCAGCAACAGCAGCAGCAACAGCAGCAGCAGTAGAAGCAGGAGTCGTAAAAGTAGCGGTAGTTTACAAGTAACGATGGTGATGGCGATGGTGGTAATGTCTATGGTAGTGGTAGGGGTAACAGAAATTTCCCCTACAGTTTTCGGGTGGCATTGTAACTTTGCTTCGAAACCAATGATCGATACATGCGTGGTACGCGGTGTGAGAGTTGCGAGCCTCAACAAGAGGAAAGCATTGATTTATCGAAACGCTTATTGCTTGACAAAAGACTGGTCCTTTCGAAAAGCATTCACGGGAAATTCATTTGCATTATAAAAGATCAAAATTCAATAACATTTCAATTTTTCTGTCATTTAAAAAAGAAATGAATAAAACTTAAATTCTAAAAGACTATTTACACTGGAACAGTTCTCCGGGCCATTTTCGCACCTCTACATCTGCATGCCGAATGTTTTAACTAGTTACACAGCAGACGCAAGAGAATTTTGAAATTTTCTACTTCAGTGATGAAGATCTAGCAAGCTCCGCCGTGTCAACATATCCCATTTATTATGCATGGATGACGAAGACATTTTTACGGTTACCTCGATGTGTTAAGGAAGTTTTCTTCTTATATTCAACCATCCAGTTCATGATTTTAAAATTCAAATAATTATAACCAAGAAAAGCCTGCGCGTCATTAAATGAAGCGGTTTTTAAATGGCTCGTTTGCTGAACTGTTCGGTGTTGTACGCTCTCCTCAAAAACCGTGACATGAGAACCACTGCGAGTGATGTGGGTGTGTTGGATTCTCCATGCTGCATAATCATGAATGGTAAAGAACAGGAACACTTATGCAGGGAAACAGGATCGACGTAATTTTTTTTCTTCTAAGTCATTAGAGGATTAGATGGTCCATCATGACTCATCATGGCTTCATTTATGTCCACAGAAGCAATGAACGGGAACCATAATCGAGAGGGAAAAAAGCAAGTATAGACGGCTTCAAAGCGTAATTTCAAACTTCATTAATTTTATGTCGACAGAATCTTTGAACGGGAACCATTTTGAGAAGGAAAAAAAGCAAGCATAGACAGCTACAAAGCGTAATTTCAAACAGAATAGTAAGAAAAATTCCAATGTCTCAGATGATTTTAAACAATATAACGGTAAACCAGGCTTTATAATCTCTCAGTCGCTGCTAATTTTATATCAAGTAGTAAGTTTTATATTCACGAATTATGAAGTCCTTCCATAGCAAGTTTGACCTAAATGGTTGAATGTTTTTGATACATTTGGGACTCTCTTGTTGTTGAGGGCGGTTTGTTTAGAAGCAGTAACTAAGCTTTATCTATTATTTACTAAGAAAAAAAGACATCATGACCTTTTCTGCGCATTGAGTATATGTTTGAAAATAAGATTATACCTGAGGCTTTGATTCATAAGCAAGAAGGTACCACTTACCCAGACAAAGCAACTAACATTTAGGCATAATTATCATAAAAATAACATGGAAGCCGGATAGAAACTGTTACTAAAGAGGGAGCTCAAATCCGCGCTCCTAGCAGTTCAAGTTTATTATACATTGTAACCCTATTGTTAAAATTCATTATAAAAATACTTTTACAACGTACACCCTTAAAAGATAACAAGGCTATCGAAAATGAAGATTATAAAGGCAACAACGAAAAAAACAAAAAAACAAAAACAAAGTTAAGTTTTGCCTCTTTCTCTTAATCGACGAAGATATGGCTAATCACATCCAGCGATAGCTAGCGCGGTTCTGTTACAGTTTTCAGGTAAGATTTGAGATTCTTCATGTGACATAGGTCGTTTCCCATGCATTTAACACACACACACATATATATATACACACACATATAATATATATATATATATATATATATATATATATGTGTGTGTGTGTGTGTGTGTGTGTGAAGGGCGCAAGGGGAAAACAGGTGGTGTCACATAATAGTGATTTTAAAGTAAACGAATCAATATTTAAAATTCTAAGACTTCCATGTGCTATAAATGCAGTTACACCTGCTTTCTTTCTCTTAGTGTTTAGTATATTCATTTCATGGTATATCCTTATATTTTTCATTATTTTATTGTAAAAGTGACTTAGTAATGCGAGTTTTTTTTAAGCGTGTATAAAATGGACACCACCTGTTTTTACCTTGTTTTTTTTCCTGTTGTTAGAATTTAAACTTTGGTCTTCTTGAACCTTTTTTTTTTTTTTTTTTTACCTGGGATGCCTTTTTAATGATTCAAGAGATAACTTTTTAGCTACTGTTGGTTACTTGATCAACCCAGAGTATTATGAGAGATCAAAACGTTGCTTTCTACTCCATTGTAATATATTTGTATGTTATGTTATACATGAGGCAACATGTTTTAGAGAGAGGAAAGAACAGTTGCCAGACAATAAATTATTGTGTCGGTCTGAAAAGATCCGACGTGGACATTCATTGAAAGTGAGAGAAGTTAAACACTACTTGGCGACGAAATTCCGTCGTGAAAGATTGCGCCAGGGAACAAACAGAATCTAATACTATAGTACGATTGTCAAAACGTGTCGCAAGACAGTCTTGTGAAGAGGAGATAATAAAGTGGTCTACTCTACCGCACGGCACCAACCGTTGCCCTCAGTATTTTTCTTACACACACCTTTCGGCACTGACAAATGCTGTGTATCTGTTGACACTTTTGTTGTCTTTAGCTGCATAGTAGTATTTAGCCGATGTTGCTTCATGTCATTGCAATATTTAAGGTTATAAAAAGAACTTAATGTGTGTGTGGGTTTTTTTTTGTTTTCTTCTTTTTTAATTGATATATTTTGAACCATGGATCTTGACAAAGAACTTAATATTCTTTTTTCATTAAAAACAACCATTTGCTCCATAATAAAGCTCTCAAGGACCAAATGGAAAAGAAGAGCATAAGCACAAAGAACTTGTCACATTCGTGTTTATTAATATTATTATTCAGTATCTGTTCTACATTGCGCGAGATAAGTGAAAGCCGTTCAACAAGATGGTCGTCTTGGTCCGATTTAAGGTGTGACGACTCTCAGTCTAACGACACGACAGAACGGCGACTGCTTTGTCCTATTATTCTAGTGCTGAAACATCCTAAGGTACAGGCCTCATTGCGTGAAGAGCGGTTCACATGGTGCATTCTGTATCACAGAAATGGGGCCATCTCTTTTTTAATCAGTAGTGTGCATAGTTCGCACGACATCGATTACGAAGACTTACTTACACTTCCTGACCAGGTACCAACTTGATACTTGGTATCATTTTAAAAATGATCAATTAGTCGTATTTTTTTTAAAACTTCATTTATTTTATTTTATTTATTTTTTGTAATTTTTTGTATCTTTTTGTTCTATTTGTCAAATAATCTATTTGAAAAGGTTAATAAAAACTGGGTAAACATCGGGTAGAGGAAAACCCTCAGGCTGGAGTTTTCACACATAATTGACGACTGAAGTGAAAGACAAATCTTTCTTTTTTTTTTTTTTTCAGACAAAAGTAAGCAAAATTCATAAGAATTTTATATCCAAGTACCTGTGTCAGTGAGATATCTAGGCTGGAATAAAGCTTAAATGATGTTGGTCTAAAGAGAGTTTGCAGAGGGGATCAAAGAAGTAATCAGTCTGACCGTCTTTTCCAATGCCAATACCACTGATTTTTTCTTTCATAGCAGATAGCAACATACAGAATACAAACACTTTGTAGGTCCCAGCCAGGAAATTCAAAATGATAGGCTTGTCATGAAAATGATAGGCAGACCCTCTACATCTCCAATAGTCACTATGGCTATGAAACCATGTACAAATATGAAACAGTAAGTGAAATCATGTAGCGATTTACCTACCTGATAACTGCCCTACTTTTAAATCTGAATTGCATAAAAATAAGTATGTTTATAAGTTAAATATGCATCACTCAAGAGTCAAGAGATAAAAAAAATGGTTTCCTCATCTCTGTAACTATACAATTGTAATCATTTTTTTTAATTAAAAAAATCCAATAATTCAAATTTTCCTTTATAACAAAATCATGCTTGGGAATATAACAATTTTGTTTAAATGTTGTAAAATTCTTATCAGCAATCTTTTAAGAACTTTGGTTCAGTGAGAATGAGAACTTCTTCAACAAGCTTACAAGCTCTTTGGATTTCGATTTGCAAAAGTATATTTTAGCAATCAGTAGGATTAAACTATATCATCTCATCCTTTCTTCCTTCACTTCAAAAATTTGTGCTCATAGTACTAGAGTCATCTTGTTTCTGTTTTTATGAACTACGCTGTCTCATAACTCTTCAAGTTGATTATTTCAAATTAAATCATGAGTATTAAAATAACCGCATTTTTCCTCACTGTTAACATACATTTGATGTAAAATAAGACTCGAGCATGAATCAACTGATTTTCTGATTCAGGATTACAATTGTAATAGCACTAATATCATCAGTACAATATTGATTTTGTTGTAACCTCCTGTGAATTTTTTTAGATTAACCCCACGCCTATTTGTAAATTAGGCAACAATAATTGATTCAAAAATGAATTGCAGACTTAGTGAGGGAAAAACAAGTAAAGCGTTTTCCAAATCAAGAAAAATGTAGTTTATTTAATTATATAATTTTGCTACCTAAATGAAATCATTAGGTGGAATGTTTTAAAACAAACAGACTAGACCTACCAGACTCTCTGCCCTACAAAATAAAAAAAAGAAAAGAGAAAGAAAAAGTTTTTTTTTTTAATACGTATGTTGTTAGAGACATGTGTCAAATGAGCTTGATATAATATTTTATGGCAAAGATGAGCTTAAATAAAAATATAATTGCACACTCAATTTCTTAAAAAAAAAAAAAAATCCCCCCCCCCCAAAAAAAAAAAAAAAACAAAAAAAAAAAAACAATAAGACAACAAAAACGAAACAAAACAACAAAAAAGCAAAAGAGCATTGAAATTTCTTACCCAATATATGATAATAAACAAAATTACAAAAGAAAAGTTGAAGAAGACCTAGAAGATTTTTTTTTTGGTTATTCCAATTAATGTATAAAATCTAGCAAAGTGATGAGTATTAAATTTCATTTTTCCCAGTCCATTAGTGAATGGGGTCAGATTATCCTGATATCTCTCTGTAATGGAAAACAAAAGCAAAAAAATCTATGGACTAAAAGTAATACATACTTGATACATTATGATAATGACAATAATAATCATAATCATAACAATTTCAATCATAATATAATAAAAATGAATTACCAGTAAAGCTATATCTCCAAAGTTTGCAATGAAAATTTTTTTTTTCTTCTTTGGCTCTCAGTTAATAGAATTCCAACAAATTTCACTCTTTCTTACAAATGGTCATGAAAAGTGGATATGCAAAGGAAATATCCCTTTTGCAAAGAAATAAAAAGCATCATTAAATTTTGTCTTTCACGTTTTGAGGATACATGTACAACAATTTTGTTCTTTACTCATGCTAGAATGAGAAGTAAAAGCACTTACTGTTTTAACTCGCGAAAAAATTGGGATAATGCATAGTAACACAATAAAAGAAGGAAATTGATATGAAGATGTTAAGTTTTGCCACAATATACATTAACTCATAACTTTTAAAAAACTATTATAAAAAGAAGGGCCTATTTCAGGGATAAGTTAACAATGTCTATCAGTAGACTCCAGCATATAAATATATCACATATACTTGGCATGCATTTTTTGAATCAAAATACTTAACACTTGTGGAATAATTATTTTGGAACATCATACTGAAGATGCATTCTCCATTACCTACTCATGATATGTGAGGAAGCTGAGGACTTTCAGTCGTAAGTCGCAACTAACGATTTCGAGCAACAGCGTTACAAAGAAAAAAAAAATAGTTTCTTGGTCGATGTGGAGTTATGGTCATAACTGCAATCTATAACATTTTTTTCTTCATGCTCTGTGAATAAAACATTGAAAAATAACTGTTTTCTGTGTTTAATTTGCATTTTTGTGAGGCTACCTATGTCGGCATGAATCCTAAAATATAGAATCTAGTGTGCATCCGTTTGATCAGTTTTCGATATGGAGCGAAAAACGAACAAGGTTTCAATCGCTGATAGATTTCTACTCTTTATAACTTGTCATCTTGCACAGAAAACATTCGTAAACATTGTAAATTATATATTTATATTTGCCATATGAGTATTACTTGTATTTGCTTTAAAACAGACAGGACGGCCTTTGTTTTGTCGAAGCACTTGTGATCAGTTGTGATGTCAAGAGCAATGGCGTCCGACACATCTAGATCTAGAGACACTGTTCTTGATGAGCCACACAGGATTGCTGCTCTATTAAAATAACAGATTCAATGTGCCAATGATGACAATGCACCGGACTAGAACTACGTAGATCATCTTCGTGATTATTTTGGGATAGATCCCAGTACTTCTAACTCTGACTTTGATCATACTGGTACTAGAGATCTTGAAAATAAAAGTGATTGCACTGAAAAGCAAATACCAAGACATTGCTTACTCTGTAGATATTGACGATTTTTAAAAAGGCTATAAACCACTTAAATGTAAGAAACAGACATAAATATTGATCATTTACTCATAAAATTATTCTACAATCATATTCCACTTGATTTCATCCGTAGGTATGAATCTTGGGCAGACAATATCTCAACTTCTGATAACAATTTTAAGAAGCTGTAAACGTCATTTTCTTTAGAAATGCTTGCTGTGCTGTTTCAGAAAACGTATATAGATTAGTATGCTAAAAAATCGACTTAAGACTGAAAATCCCTGGCTCCCTCACATATCAAATCCCTCTCTGCATGTTGTATTCAAATTTAACCCTCTCACAGTGTCAGGGTAAAAGAGTATTTTAAAAAAACATTTTGAATGAAAAATGAATACAGTCCATGTTCATCAATTTAGATGATTATAAAATAATACTATCATGGCAGAGAAATCCTGGTAAACCCTGACATTTGTGTCAAAGAAGGTGATTTTTACTCAACTCTGACAAATGAAGTAAAAGCTGTTCAGAGCTGTCGTGACTGATAAAAGCTACTTAATAACTTTTTTCAAAGTAAGCGAATTCTACTCAATCTTTTATCATCATACAGTGAATGCAATTTTCTCAACCCTGACCTGATATGTGAATAAATCTTCCTTCTGTCACAGTGTATAAATAATTCAGATAATGTGGATATATATATATATATACACACTTCCCAACAATGTCATGATACATGAATGCAGGTCAACCATCTCAGAAATAAAAATAATAATCATGTTGACAAACATTCATTAGATCTGTTATCAACCTTGCTATAATAAATAAATACTTCTCAAAGCTGACTATGTCAATGATTGCCGCGAAGACAGTTCTTCTTACAAAGAAAAATAAAAAAGAACAATTTTATAAAGCTCAGGTGCCTAGAGAGCTTTACAATTGTTCCCTCTCAGATCATTACCAAGCAACATTCTCTAACTCACAGATGAATCTCACTCCAGTATATTAACAACATATTTCTCTGCCTCTAGCCTGGTCTTTGTTTTGCACTTAAAAATGAGGAGAAGTAATGTAAGTAAAGAATCTTTCCCCGAGTCAAAATCACACTAAGCTTAACCAAGATCCAAGAGCTGGCTGTCTAACACAAGATCAAGACTGCATAGATAGCTTGTGCTAAAAAATGAGGCCTAGCCTGTAGCAGAGTATAATCATACATGTAGATATGTGCAGCCACAAAAATAACAGATTTAAATTAAAAAAAATATTTAATATTCGAAGAGCTGAGATGATCTTGGCATTCCAAAGACCTCTATCAGTATATTAATTTTTAGAAAAATTGCATGAGACAAGTTTATAATATGAAAGATGTGTAAAAGTAATAAAAAGCCTTTTTTAATATTAACAAATGACATGAACACATATTAGACTTAATAAAAATGGCACAATTGAGGTAAAATATAACATATTGAAATAAGATAAATTTTTACTGTCCCTGAATACAAGCCCATGATTTTTGGTGGTGAGACCATGCATTACAACTGTGATCACTGCATGTACTTAACAACAGGCCATATCTCAATACTATCAAAACAACAAAAGTTTCAACAGTATGGCCATTTGAAAGATGGGAACATACAAAAACGAGGCAAGAGCATCTTCTGATATCACTGTAACTTCAATCCTTAAAAACTTTTTTACAAGTACATTCAGAGAAGCTCTCATACCTTAACAATGGATATGTCTTGTCTTTCAAAATATAAAAATCTCATATTGGCATCTGCATAGATATATACAAGGGTGGAACCAGAGGTTGAAAAAACAATTCTGAACTTTTCCTACATCGATCAATCATCAGTCCAAAGTAAGCATACATCTTATGGATATACACGGTCTGAGTGACACACCAGAGTGACTTACATTTTAAGAGTTCTCATTGGTCAAAATCTTCTAATCATAAAAAAATTAGAGATGCTGTAAAACTGGAGCCGGTTTCACTCCTGTATATATTACTGCTAGGGGGAAAGTCCTTAATTCTATAAATATTGTTACTTTTTTTATATACTCTTATCTTTTTTTGTGTGTTATAAATTTATAAATTGCATTTCCTCTCTAGATTGCACAAATATAACTGATAATACTCTCAATAATTGCGTTTGCACAGGAGGAAAAGTAATCATATCCAGGTTTTTCTAACCTATTATCTAATGTGATCTTTTAATATTTGTATGTTTATATTCACTCAAATGCAATACAGTACACCTCGAATTCACCGGACTCGGATTCAAAGAACACTTTGCATTCAACAAACAGAGTAAAATCCCTGGTTTTTTTTTCCTTCTTTGACTCTCTTAAAATACCTTCCATCAAACAAACTAATCTCAGACCCCTCCTCGGGTTCAACGAACTACAAGTTTTGGCAAATCCACTATAGAATGCTTTTCTGCTTGGAAACTGTGTAGTTGAAATTCAATCAAAAGATCCCCTGTCATTTGTTAAGAAATGCTTGAACTGTATAGTTGTTGGGCAGCCTTTATGCCATAGTATATTTACACATGTACAAAGGGTAGGGCAGAGAAAAGTATTGATATACAGAGAAGAAGATAATAAAAAGACAGGGGGAAGTGAGCAGGGAACAGCAGCAAATGCATGGGGAGATCATGATACAGGATCAAAGAGCCAAAGCGGTGGTAACTTGGGCAATGGTGGGAAGGGTAAAGAGTGGCTTTATTGACGTGACATGTGGTTAGTTAATAAAAACAAGGAAGATAATTATGTGGTAATTTCACTTCGGTTCGCTACTTGCCTTGTGGTGCCTTATATCATGGCTCCATCCTCCAACGAACCTTGCATTCAACGAACTGTTAAAAATGACCAAACTAGTTCATTGAGTCCGAGGTGTACTCTATCATTTATGGAGAGAGGAACAAATGTAATTTTTTTTTTAATCTTCATAAGCAATCTTTAATGCATAACAGTTATACTAAAAATCCGTGATGTACACAGGAACTGGAACAAGTCACACCATTGCTTAGGGGAGAGAGCAATGACTTGGTGGTTACAGTATTTGACACAGCAGTCATATCAGTCACATACAAACATTAAAATTTTTTCAACAAATTGAGGCATTGTCAGATGCACTTAAAAAAAACATTTCACAATTTAAATAAAAAAGATTTCTTTTAAATAAAATTCAAGTTAAATTAAAAGTCATTCCCAGTTTCATGAACTTAACAGTAAAATATCTATTTAAAAAGAAAATTTTTTTCTAAAATGATAATTATAATAGCAAAAATACTTTCAGATCTGTCTTGATAAACTTGATGAATTGAAAGAAAAACAGGTCACATGCTGTTTCATTTTATATTTTTCTTGGTTTTCTTTAGATAAATTTTTGTTCTACTGTTGAGCTGATATCAGATCTATTTAATGACATATGGACCTCCAGCACAGTACAAAAGCAAGTCCCAACTCCCAAAATTTGTACCTCTACAAAAAACAGGGAAGACCCCAAAAGAGCAATCATCACATACATTAATATTGCCAATGTACCACTTTGGCACAAAATTAGAAATCATCATTCACAAAAGATTAAACTACCACAAAGAAGCTAACAACCTTTTAAAAAAAAACACAAGCAGGCTTTTTTGAATTGGAAAAACCTTAAATCAATTCATGGCTTTCAGACTTCCGTTTAAGGCACTAAGAAATCAATTCGTTGAGGACAAAACAAAGTTAAAAAAAAAAAGACACCCCCCTAACACTGATGACAGAAAAACAAGCAAAAAATCTTATGAAATGCCAAAAGAGTAAAGGCTTACTTGTAAATATTGCTAAAAACAAGGCAGTCCTTATCAACATCGAGATAACATCATGGGTTGACAGAACCAATTATAACTACTGACACTAGTGTCAAATTCTTAACAGTTACCGTGGACAAAAACAGCAACTCCATAAAGTACCTTTAAGACCTCTACAGCAAGGCAAACAAAAGTATTAGTATACTTGTAACCCCATATGCTTGGGGTTACAAGCCTCCCACATGCCTAAAAGTAGTGTACACAAATATGATTGGGTCCAGACTGACCTATGGATATTTAGTTTATTGACAGACATACACAAGCATAGTTTGAAAGTAGTTGGGCAACATCTAAGCTGCTGCCCTGTGCTGCTTGCTGGGTGCAATCAAAGGAACAAGCTCAAAGGCTTTGCAAGTAGACACAAAAATAGAGCCTAAAATACTGGGCAAGAACCTACATTTATCCCTCTAAACCAAAAAGGGAAATAATCAGGGGCTAATATACCCAAATAACAAATACATGACATGAAAAAGCAATCCTAATCCATAAAAGTATTGGTTGGGGTAACCCACAAACAAATTAAACCATCAGACCCACAACCAGAAGAAATACTCATATTAAGCTTGACCCTGTCACCATGCATATATCAGTAGACACCACTCTCGCTGAAGCATTAACTCAATTTCAGACACAACTGAAAAAGCTGAAGCAGTTTACCTTGAACACTTAGAAAATAACTGCACAGAAAAAAAAAATATATATAAATCTTCAATTTCTTTCTCCGCTATCTCCTCTAAAATCACTCAATGTACAGTGAATTTTCATCTGACAAAATCAATGTCCACTGTGGCACAAGAAAATTAAAGAATGGTTATGGATTTAGGCATAAAAATGCTCTTGAAACTTCATTATAATTTAGTGGAATCAAAATTTTTTGCCAAATTTATTATGGTAAACCAAAGTAATATTTATAAGACTATTCTCAGGGGTTTACAATTTTCTGAGTGAATGACGCTTTTAAAACAAATTATTGCTTTTTTGTAAATTCATAAATATAAAAAACATACTATATTACTTTGATGAAGTGGAAAACTGAAAAATTAAAAAAAAATTAAATGAAATTTGACTATTCTTGTGTAAAGACAAAAGCATCATGGAAAACACACCGCTCTGTTCAGGAAAGAAATATTGATTTGACTGGTCAGAATTTTAAGAACTATCATTATGTACCCGAGCAGCAGTTGCAAATGTAAACAGCACTTCTGCTTTTTTTGCCCCATTTTGTACTTCCATACTGTTTTATATCTAAGATACACTAACTAGAATTATTCAAGTTCAGCCATTTTATTAACGTGCCACTCCTAAATTGTCTTGCATCTGTACAGATCGTGACTAGATTTAGAATGATTATAAGCTTTAGAAATCCAGGCTAACTCAATAAGTTTTTTTAAAAATCTGGGGCCTTTAATGTATTCACTCTGTAACATTATCTGAGTAGTTGCTTGTTTTTACTTTGTATAGGAGAGTACTTTTTCACCACATCAGGTCACACACTACATTTTATCCGTCATTGATCGCCAGCACCACATGATGATCTCAGTGGAGAGACAAACTGAAAAGAGCGCTGCCTATAAGATTCACCCAAAATTAGTTTACTTTTTAGCTTGAAATCTCTCCTTCATGTTAAGAATATCTTCATGACAATGGGAGATAAATTCAAACATTTCAAGGTTCTTCATATTTCAAAACTGTACTAAGAGTGCTATGGAGGAAATATATCTATTACTGTTGTAAAATTTGCTGTACAGTATTCCTGAACTGTTCATTTTTATAAAGATTACTATTTACATCAACCAGTTCTTTCATCAATCTAAGACAATAACTAAACATCACTTTTCATCTTTGCCAATGTCTGTATGGGAAGTGTATACGCCATCTTCGACAAATTTAACGATGATATAACTGCAATGTGTTAATGTTAATCAGTCAAAACCAAGTTTTCATTTCATGTGTGACAGTACAAGCAAATAAACTGCTAATTTGTTAATCTTTGTTACTACGTCTTGAATCCATTTATGCTGCCTTTTGGTTTAGCTGCAGGAAAAATTGTTTTTACAGTATGATAAAGATTTTGACTATCATATGACTTATGAGAGTATTGAGTTTGTTCTTCATGGAACTGATATGCTATTTCTTTCAGGATACATAGGATAACTGGGAATTACAAACTTTAAGATTGTATTGGTAACAGAATTAAGTCCTTGGTGAGCATTGAGTATATAACAGGAGTTTGCATTTTCTGGTCATAGTTTGGATTACTTGGTGCATATGATTTCTCTTTTGCAACAGCAGCAATCACTCTTGTCAGACATTGGGTGAAATTCATGGGCTGATCAACTCCTAAAAGAACCTTACAAAGGCATTGTATGAACCATGATCCATCATCAGGATTCCTAAAGGCAAAATAACCTGAAAAAGTAAAACACACAAACACACACACACACACACAAAAATAATTATTGGCTTCAAATTCATCATGTAGGTTGAAGAATTAACTACTAGAACTATCTTTCCTAATTGATCCAAAATAATCATATTAATGCATTACAGGATAAGTTTTAAAACTTTAATGCACAAGCATATAAAAGATGACTATCTTAAAAATTTTTTTTTCAAACTAAATTTATGCTACACAGCGTAGAATTTTGCCCTAAAAGTAAAAGCGCTGCATTTTAGTTCTGAACAATGGGGGATAGGCCCGAAAGCTATTTTGAACTTAGACGACTCAAGCCTTGTTATAGTGGGCCGAGCCCAGGTAACATCATCTATCACTGTCAGGATAGGCCCGCCCATGACCATAGATAATCGCTGTCTGCACAAGCCAGTGCACAGATCTGCTGAATTTTATGTAATAAAGCAGAAAATTCCCTATTTTTTATCTCACAATATCTTCATAACTACTCATAGTAAAGACATCGTTAAACTCTCAACAGGTTCTTCTAAAGCTAATTTGAAACCCGGTGTTACTTTGATATTTCTAGCATCATATTTGTGAGTGCGGTTACTGCGTTTTCATAGTCCATGTTTTTATCTATAATTTTACCTGCAATTCGCTCCTATTAGATTTAATTGCTAATTAATCAAAAAGTAAACACTGCATTATCACTTTTCAGTATTTACCTGAAAAAACAAAAAAAAATAGATGAAAAGGATATAAGTTTTGTTGTTAGATGGGTTCAAAGCGTGCCCATGCCCGTTTTCATCATTGTATTTTTTCCCATTCAGTTCTAGATAATTATTCTGAGTTGAGTCAATCAAAAAATGAAACATTCTTGTGAATCCCACACACGTAGTGTAAACGATTTGTGCAGAATTTGTGGGAGACTTTGTGCTATAACACCTCAACAGAAAAAGAATAATAATCGAGTTCATAAGTGCGTTAAATTGGCCACAGACATTCTTTTTAATATATTTTGATATAAATCAGGAGCACGAGGACACCTACTAAAAATTCATTTGTGACAAGTGTTTTTCCAAAATAAAGGACATTAAGAGACTGAACAGCAGCAACATTTTGGCATGGAAATGTATAATATTAACAAGGACATATGGTGCAGTTATAAAGATATAAGTAAAGAAAATTGCACAGTGTGCAGTCACCGCGACAGTCTTTCCGTTGGCTGCTGCACTAAGCAGTAAACATCACATCCTACGACAGAGACAGCTGTATCTCCACAGTCAGGACATTCACAAGATGACCACAATGATCAATCCTGTACCAGCACCAGTCTAGAACACGAAGCGGAAAATATCACACCCTACGACAGAGACAGCTGTATCTCCACAGTCAGGACATTCACAAGATGACCACAATGATCAATCCTGTACCAGCACCAGTCTAGAACACAAAGGCCCAAACAATTTATCACAAATCTCTGACATCAAGACAGTCCAGTCACACACATCAAAAACTGACGCTACAGACATTAACTGTACCACTGACACATTCTTATCAGATGAAACAAGCACACCAAACATGTTCCCTGATCAGACAGTCCACTTAACACTCACTAGTTTTACTTCAACCACTAACCCGTCTAAAAGCACTAACGAAACTCCGCTTGTCCAACTTGCAGGATCAATACCAATTAAATCTATATAGACCAAGGATAGTACAACTTCCCCGATGATGAAAAATGAGATCACATTTAGCTAGTCACTTAGTCTTTCTCCATACACACCATTATCCAAAGACGAAGAACAGCTCACCACAATTCTTGTAAGAAGAAAATTAAATGCAGACCCTAAAAAACAAAGTATATTATGCAAGACATCAGGCCAACCTATGTCATTGCAGAGGGTCACAATACCAAGAAAAAACATACATTTAGTTAGAAAACCAACTAAGAGGAAACGGGCAAAACTTTAACAATCATTGAGAACATCAGTAGCAGGGGGTTCATGTAGCTCAACAGGCACACAACTTGCATCAGAATTAAAGAGAATACCAGTAGATCGCAGATAAGACATAATAAAAAAGGCTTTAGTCTGACAACAAATCAAAATATGATGGCTTCATGCACTAGCAATAAAAGACAAACTGGGTTTGAGTTAGAAACAGGGGAGGAAACAGGGATACAAATAGAAAATGAAAAATCAGTGCGGGAGCTTTCAAGAGAAATAGTATCTGATTTTGTTAAGGTAGAGAATAGATTATTTGTAAAGGAAGACACAGTCGAGTGTGAGGTACCATATGGTAGGATAGAAGCCTTACCTAAGTTTGTAGACAGCTTATTAGACTCTTACAACACACAAAATTTACTTACTTGGCAGGGGGGCTCTATTCCACAAAATGAAATTTGGGTTAAGATAGGGGGTCGACCATGGGGAAAATTTATTAAAATTTACATTACAGATTGCCAACTTAGAAAACCCAAATGTGTGTCAGAACACTGTATTTATAGCCATTGCATCAGTATGAGACGCACATGACAACATGGTTAGGTTTTAAGAGGGTGGGTTGGCCACTGACCTCAAAGCACGTCAGTCTCATTCTTGGAGAAACAAAATCTTAAAGTTTTTCTGAATGAAGACTATGAATTTTTGTGCAAGATGTATGGCCTCTCAGAACCCCAAGGCATATACCCGTGTCTTTGGTGCCTGATGCCACGACGAGATATGCATGAACCCAGTGGTCAGTGTCAGCAAAGATCACTGGAAAGCTTACTCGCCAACAACTCTGCCCTTGTTGCTGATTGATTGGGAAAGAAAGAGGTAGCTAAATTTCACAAAGCACTACACGCATCCCTTTTGAACACAGATCTAGATAGCGTAAGCCCTCCTTATCTTCACATTTTACTAGGAATAGTTCTAAAAGATTACAAATTACTAGAAGATGCTGCACACAATTTAGACCAACAAATAGGTACCCAACATGATGAGCATCTGACGCCATTGGGTCAAAGTTTGAAAAAATATGGTTCCCAATGGCGTCAGGTACAGGATTTAGAGAACAAACTGCAACATGAGGAGGGCTGTCTGGCCTTCAGTGAGATAGAAACAGATATTAACATTGTGAACAAACATGCACACAACATACAGGACATAGAGCAACGTCTTTCTTCAGTTTCATGCAAAACCCTCACACCAAGAACAGGCCCAGTCGCCTCTGCATTATACAAAGTTCTTAACAAACATAAAATTACACCACAAGCATATCACAGTATATCTTTTATAGGAAACCACTGCCACAAATATCTCCAACCAAACGTTTACACAGACCTTACAGAAACAATCATCAAACAAACACAAGCCCTTAACAACAATCAATTCCTCATAGACAAAGCACATACAATACAGATAACATTTAACGATCACAATGGCGCATTCAGGACAGTTATCAAGTTTATATCCCACACAGCACCTATTAAAGACATTCAAACAGCAATAGACAATTACATGACAATTTACGGAAGAATGTTTCACAACAAAATCATTCCAAAACAACATTTACTAGAACATCACTGCATTCCACACTTTAGAAAACACAAGTTTGGACTGGGCCTCCTCAGAGAGCAGGGAACAGAAAACAGCCACCAGTTGATAGCACATTTAGAAAAACATCGGGCACACAGGTTTACAAACGAACTTAATAAATTACACCACATTTTAACAACACATCTTCTACAAATCGCACTTTCTCTCTGAGCAAGGGCAATACATGTATTTGTGATATGTAATAGCTGTAAAAATATGTTTTATAATTTAAACTTTTATCTATTCTGATATGCTGAGAACTAGATCTGTGATATCTTTGTATGATTTAATTTATCTTATATTTGTAAGTTAATGCGGTGCAAAAAGCATTAATGTAACAGCGAAGACGAAATTGATCAAGACTGCTTGCATTTAGCTGAGTAATATAAAGCTCCCTCAAGTCAGGGACATGTACAAAAATCCGGCTCTTGCAAAAAGTATTCCATCTAACAAGAAAAAATTTTGTGAGTAGTTTTTTCAAAACTGATAAGTTCTGTATGTGAAATTAAAAACAAAATACATGTTGCGTTTAGTTGTTACAACCTTTTAAAAATCACTCTATTGTTTTCTAATATACTACAATAAATGCACTGTTTATGGCCATGTAACAAAAAAAGTAATTGAGCTAGAGTTTTCGTTCTTGCTTGTCTATAGAGCCTGTTTTATTCATTTTTCAATGCAAACTTTAAAATAAAATATATTTATCATTATTGTTGTTAGAAGTTGCAGTAAAATATCCTAAAAAAAACATAAAGTGCCACACAGTCACAGAGCAACTGAGTCTACCTGAGTTGACATCTAGGTCACGGGGTCAGGTCATTGACACTGCTAGCCTCGGAACTAAAGTAGCGCTTACGTGACGCCGTGGCTAGAACACAAATTTATGAAAGTGTTTCTGTTAGTTGAAGTAATGCTAAGAATTATAAAAAATTTTTATCTCTTAATTTTCAAGATTTTAAACTTGGATCAATTTAAAAAAAAAAATTGGCAAAATATCTAAAAGATTCAATTGTGTTCACGTTTTTGACAATTTGTGAATCTGTATAATTTCAAATCAATTAGGAATTCTGAGACATTTTTAGTGCACCTAAGAAAAAGTATCAAATGTTCCTCTCTATGTAAACATCTACAGAAATCTTAGAGAATAATTGAGTCTCAAATATCACACATTCTTTGGCAATATATATGAACACCCTTTTTTTGCAAAATGACACTAAAGAACGTAATTTTTTTTTTCCACGCTACTCTTACTCTAAGGTTAAGGTTTCCAAACCTGTTCTCTCAGTTCTGGTTCCAAGTAAGTTTGTTGTTCATAAATACGCCAAGATGGCAATTGATTGGTGCAAAATAATTTTGGATGAGCAAATTTATTTAGTTTGATCACTTTGATTACTAAAGAAACCAATCACTCATAAAATATTACTAATTTAGCAGGCTGTGTTTACACATTTTCCCCCCAAAATCTGTCTGTGCCTTGTCCTCTGCAACCTAATCAATGGCAGCACATTTTCTAATTATTTTCTCTTCTCATCAGATCCCTTCTCTCTTTTGCTATTTGAAAACTGTTTCAAAAGACAAAGATAACACTACTACCTTAGAAGGCATGCAAATTCACTGCATTAAACAAATTGTTTACAAAAATTGCCTCAAGCAACATTTTTATATCAAATTAGTCTAAGCCGCACAGAATTATATCTATCCATTGATATAATGAATCTCTCAGGTGTTTGCCATAGCTATATTCAATTTTAAAGCCTGTTAAGGTTCTGTTTTGTATATTAGAACATACAATATCTTTTAATATGCGAAACAGGTAAGTTTTTGTGTCCAACCACATTTAAAAAAAAAATCCAATTGGTTGATTCAGTACCTGGTGGTGTTGCATACATGACAAGAAAATCTTTGTAGCATGGAGCTGGCCGGACATGTACTTCACGAAGAGGGCTATCTATATTAACTGATGATCTAGCACTGCCTTGGCGAGTCACAGGTCTGTTTATGCAGAAGTGGTGAGAGACAAATAAAATTTGAAACTGATTCACACATACCTCCAAACACACATGGCTCAAAATTGTTTTTTTTTTTTAATTGTCAGGACATTGTCAAAAGAGTTGTGTCTAGTTTTCAAAAGCCTTACTAAATTTGTATAAATCTCTTTTAACCTTTAAATTAATCCAAATACTTATTTTCAAACTTGCATTGCCTTGAAATTTGCGGGGCAGGCTTGTGATGCTATCAATAGGTATATCAGATACCTATGCGATTATTGTTTTTTGTCATGTAAAAGTTTAGTCTGAAAATGGCACATGGCAATCAATGTGTACTCTAACAAGCAAAGCACCAGGGAGTAGTCTGCTGTGACGTATTTAGACAATTAAATGATAACGTAGATCTATCAAAAGGAAATAATCAATTATCAAATTTAAAAAATCATTGACCATCTGCCAGGTTAAGAATTACCTTTGATGTCTCTGAACAGGGACTGAGATTCGAGCATGCAAACTGACTGTTTGCTCATTAGAAGAGCTGTTGGCAGATGAGCTCTGGACTTCCTGACCACTGTCTAACATACTGCCTCGACATGCCTTGATTGAAAAAAAGAAAGTGACAAACTCAAACATGTATTTAGTTCAACATTAAAAAAAATATACTTTTTCATGTCAGTGGAAGTACAAAAAGAAGTTAAAAGATTTTTGGACTTATCCCATGCAATCTGGTTTTGTTAGCACATGTTCTTCACAGGACAAGTAACACTTAGTTTTGCATCTTTTTTTTATTTTAAAAAAGTTTAAAATTTTCCACAAAACTTGCACATTAACTAATTCACTCCTTGGCCATATTTCACGGCTGGACCTAAGCAAATACGACCTTGACTTTTAAATTAACATAAGGTGGACAGTAACACTCAAGTTATGCGCCAAAAACGATTAACAACTGGAAAGGAAGTCTTCAATATTCAGTTTGGACATGCGCAAATGTGTATGCATTCCGTGAAATTTATCAGTTCAGAAAATTCAAATGAAATTGTGAGATGGTAAAATCCGCTTAGGGGAGGGTTTTTCACTGAATACGAGCCAGTTGGGGAAAGAATTAGTTAGCAACTGACAAATAAAAAGATTTTTTTTTCCTTTCAAAGTGAAAAAAAAGGTAAAAAACATCTGACTTTCTTTAACATTCAACATACCTGTATGAAAAAAAGCCTTGGTTTTCCTGCCAAAGAAGGACATTTTTCGTCGATAAACATTTCCAGGATCATTTTTGTCTTTATTTCTCCATCAGAAGTGCTAATTACATCCTCAATACTTCTTGCTTCTGTCTGAACTTCTTTTCCATGTGTGGAAATGGCTACAGCAAGGCAGTCAAAGCTAGAAAAATCTCGGCGTGAAACTACAGAATGAAGTTTGAAATTTTGAAAAGAAGAAAATAAATGAGTGTAGATCTAAAGTGCAAACAATATTACTGATCATGTCAAAATTTCCCTTTTTTTAACTTCCAGTTACTGGACATATTTACCCAAACTTTGAAAGAACACAAATTAGTTTGACTGACACTCACAACGAAGAGTGAAATGAAGTTGTCCCAGCACTATTCTAATGCAAGTAGTTTTGACTTCAACACAATGTTAAACAAATATTCAATTTCACAAACTATAAAAGCTTTTTGCTGTTCTATCGGCCTTTAAATATCTGGAGTTTTTCTTTAACATCTATACAGACTACCTTAAGTCATTCCCATTGTGCTTTTCATACAGTAACTAAATCTTCAACTTCATTCTATACCCTCATCTCAAAAATAATTTAACAAAATTTAATAAAAATTTAAAGTTTACTTTCCAACAGATTTTCCAACAAAGCCTTTGAACCAAAGTCTTTCAAAACTATAGGCTGCTCAAAGCCACGTCTCGTAAACATTTGCTGTAAATTGGACATGTCTGTCTTTGAACCCATTCTTTGCTCATGTCCTCTGCATTTATCATTGATGATGATAACTGGCAGTCCTGTGTGGAACGGATATTTGTCCTCTTCCTCTATACATGAATAGCTGAAAAAAGGTTGTTAAAGAGTATTTAAGCAAATTCAAATTTGGTGATATCAATGATCAAAATCAAAATTTTTAAAGCTTAAATATTATGCAATCGTCCCGACCAAATCTCCATAATTAAAACTTTTTTTCTACCTTTCAACTCCAAGGGCTATGCAAGACCTCAAAATGTTCCTGGCAATGATCATAAAGGAACTTCTTGTCTAATCATATCTACAGCCAATTTATATTTGTAACATTTTAAAACTTGTGACAAAGAAAACATGACTTTCTTCAAACAAAGTCTGACAAAAGCCATTCTTTCAAACATCATATTCCTTGAATCTTATTTAAATTTCATGCTTGCAGATGAGGCTTAAATAATTAAAAAAGAACCTAACAATATTGTTTGTAATCTCGTATATTTTACAATATTTCCATGTCCACTTAAATGTCAAAAGTTTTTGAAACACAATCTGTTTCATGAAATATGAAATCTTGCGTCCTGGTCTTTTTTTTCCACACAGGTGTCCTTCTGAATGCATCTTCATGATGTTCTGATTTTATCCTCCAGGTCAAGCAAATATCGTATCCATCCAAATATTTGCATCCCTCTATCTATCATTCGCTTTCTTCCTCTTTGACTGTTGTGTCTCTTTTCTATCCAAATGCATTTTTTTGGACTTACCTGCCTTCCGGTGTCATTGTAGTGAAGCCTGAAATAAATACAGAATTTTGAAAAACTGAAGCAGCATCACAAGAAATAAAATACACTGAGTGATTTCAGTAATTTCACTCTGATTGCTATCCCTGAACATAATTTTTGTGCACCAGGAGATATTTGCAGCTTAAATTTTTCTAGAATTTATCATGCTTCACATTATATTATAGAAAATTTATTCATTATCATCCTTGAGCGAACATTTTGATCCTTTGAAGACCTTAAGCTTGACAGGATGTCAAAATGTCTTGCTTACTTCTGGTAATAATGTAAGTGTATTTTAAAAAATATAATGTCTTTTGAACTTGCTTTTGTAAAACCATATTAACCACTTTGTAAGATATAACATACTCCTTGTGTCCGATTGTCCATGACAAGATGCCAAGCCCACTTACGTTGTACATCTTCCAATCTGCCGATTTTGCCATTATGCGATTATGATGCTTACAGGATGCATAATGTATGTCGTGTTTTATACTGCTTAAAAGAGGCACTGAATGCACAGCAATTTAAAATCCAATTTCATAATTGAATTCAGCAATGTTGAAATGTACAAATCATACCACTCTTCAAACCAGAATAAACCCTATCATGGCAAGTGAAAATACCTCCCTCACCAAGAGGTTAAAATAAATCTCATGAATTGGGAAAATATAAATGTTATTGCTGTGTTAAAAGAATCATCTACCTGTCATAAGAATACAAAAAAAAAGGATGTAAATTTAAGAAAAAAAATATTTTGGCCAGAGAGGCTGTTGCAGTAAGTTTCATGATTGGTCTTGCAGTACTCTTTAGGCTTAAATAAAATCGCATCTATAGTCACAAGCCTATGTCAGAATAACAACTTGGTCCAATGAGCAGATACTGAGTAAAAGTTTGAGTTCGCCCTACCAGACCCACATTTTATCAATAGATTCTGAAGTTGAATCTAAAATGATCAAGGTACAGATTCTGAGATCTTGGCTTATAAATAAAATTGGTGTCAAATCTACTATTTTCATCTCTTCTGATGTTACTTACAGTCTTCTTCTGAACTAAAAATTCATTTAATCTAGTACAGTAGTCTCCTGCTAAACGCACAGTCTTCGGGAGGCTTCAATAGTGTGCGTTTAGAAGGTGGATGTCTGGATAAAAAGGAATAAAAAAAAAATGATCAATTTACTTCCCTTATTACACAACAAATATACTAGATTGCTTTCCTTGATTGTCCAGATCTTGTGTACCTAATAAGTAATTTTCAAATACCTTTAGTGTTGTTTTTTGCTTTATGTTTTTTTTTAAACATTTATAATTTCTTTCATTCTTTATTTCTTTTTACTTTGATCAAGAGTGATCTGTGTTCTGCGCTGAGAGGCTGCATTAACTTCTTGCTCAAAGTTTTTGTGCTGTTTTTCCTATTTTTGGAGTATTTTTCCTTGTGATGTTTATCTGAATTTGTGCATGTAGCTCAATTGTTTTCTCATCTACATTTTGGTGAAATTTGGACTCCCTTTTGCAAACCTAAACCAGTGAAACGCACAATCACATGCAGGAATAAGAACATTGACAATCAAAAACTCGGTACAGCCATTCAGGGTGTAGCGGAAGAGATGAAAAAGGACTATAACAAGAACCTAGTAGACATTTACAACAGAAAATTGAAAGAACTGCTGGACATCTACGCCCCATTAAAGACCCGTATAGTCACCGATCGGCCATCCGCACCTTGGATGACATCACACATCAAGAACTTGAAAACTGAACGAAGGAGAGCAGAAAGAAAGTGGCACTCAACAAGCTTGTGTGTCCATAGAGACATTTATAGAGACTTAAATAGAAAATTGAAAAATGCCATCGAAACAGCAAAGAAATATTACTATTGCCATAAGATAGAGGAGTGTCTCACATCTAAAGCTCTTTATAATGTTGCAAACACATTGTCTGGAAAAGGAGGTAACAGCCAGGGTTCTATTCCTAAAACAATTCCAGCAGACACCAGGCATCTGTGTAGAACTGTAGACACAGAGCAGCGGGGAGAGGGGTAAACATACATTAACCGCAGTATCCCTTGACTGGATTAAGACAAGCAGTTTTCTTTTTTTTTATAGAGTATCTCTATGGCAGTGAATTCACATCATCTTGACTGTGCCCTGTCCTAATCCCCTCCTCACCAGGCCTATCTGTGTGGGATAGGTATCTTTGGTTTATTGATAAAACAATGATAATAGTATTTCATAGTTAATAGTTTTATTAATCGCTTTATTCCTCCGTTAATTCCCCTCATTACTTCTTTAAGTCCACCCGTTCTCGTCATTAAGTCTTGAGGTAAAGGTATAAAGTTGTACTCAATGATCCCCAGCAATCATGAGTCAACGTATGCAAGAGTGGGAGCGGAAACGCTGGGGAAATCTCTGACGTCAAAACCGAATGAATCAGCTCAGTTACGCATCAGATGTCAGTAGGAGGATCGTACTCACCTGAAGACAATGCCAGAATTGGTCCCAAGTCCCCATCCTTCAATATGAGTCACCAATGACGCCCACAATTAAATTGTGCATCATATACTAATTTTAGAGTGGAGTCCAACACGTAGTAGGTTCTTCGTAAATTACATAAAAAGGGGTATCTCTCAAACTATTTTTACATTCAACCATCAATATTTTGCATGGAAATGCCTCTACTGGAGAAGTTGCGCTTAGATTTTTACAAAATATTTAAATAATAATTTGATAAGATCAGTGCCTTCATTTTAATATGCAGTGAAAATCTGACCCGTTTATATTGTATCCACCATGGCCGCACTGTCAACACTGCGGTATTACCCAGATTATTACTTCAATCTAAATCTCTCAATAAAAAATTTTCATTCTTGTCACTACAGGCAATATGTAGCAAGTTGCAAGTCTAAATGAGGATAAATCTAGACCCTAACTCCACACCCAATGCAGTCCCGGCTCTTTTGTTTACATGACTGCCATATTGGATATAATACTGGAAAAAAAGCAAAACTTAATTCAGTAATTGAATAAAACTTCTTTATTTTCTTCATTTCATTTGTTTAGGACTCCTAATTTATTTTCCTTTAATCTTTAGAGTGTTCGAGACTAGATCTAGATAGAGTGTAATGATACGATTGCCCAAGTATCCAATATGACTGCCATGTATACAAAAGATCGCACTGTGTAGTGTGTAATGCGTAGACCTAAGTGAAGACAGTCAGGACTTAATTTAGACAAAATCTAGATCTAGCTAAACTATCAGTGACCAGATAATCTCGATCTAGATCTTAAGAACTCGATTTAATCTTCATTCTTGAGTTGTAAATTGGATAATGATGGCAATGATTTTAGATTTCCTTTATTGATTAGTGGATGCCCGATAAGTTTCACCTACAATATTGAATAGATCTAGATCTAGAAAATTTGCCTCCATAAACAAATTAATATTTAGAACATCTCACATCTGTATGGATGCTAGGCCTAGTGCTGCCAATCAAGATCTCATTCAGGTCGTTCGTTTAAGATTCTTCATGTATGAAAACTGCCCAGAGGGAAGGTCGATAACTCATTCTAGGAAATCCGTTTTTTTTTTAAATGGAATCACTATTACTGTATTAGTGCTATTATTAGAACATCTTTGGGAATCGGGGAATCACCCAAGTTCTTACGTGTTTTTTTAAATTTTCTTTGCGTAATGCGGTCCACAGGCATTGCGTCCACAAGAACATCGTAACACTTGAAATTATAATCATGGTACAAAACACAATCGCTAATGGCCAAGTATTCTGCTTAGAAAATAACGAAATGAGCTAGAAATTATTCCACCTACCTTTGACGAGTCTGTCTAAATGGCACCTGAAACATTTCTATTTATAGAATTCATGGAAGGGCTACTCTTTTTGCACAAGCTACTTTGAGACAACAGAGTACCCTTTTCTTGAAAAATGTTTCCGTGAAACCTAAACATTATGACGTAAAGAAGAAAATATAACTCTTAATTTAAAAACTTTCTTAAGTTCATCTCTTGTAAGTAAGGAGCATTTGTTTGACCTCTGTTGCGACAGTAAACAATTCGCTATAAATCAATGATCTAAGAAAATGATACATAGTCTGAACAATTGGTAACTTTGATATATATATATAGAAATGACAATGAAAGTTAAAAAAGGGAGATGTTTAAGTATATAGTGCCACTATGGATAACACTCCAACGTTGCATTTTTAAGCGGATCAGTGATATTTATTGTAATCTGAAACGACAAGATCTAGATCTAGATAGATAGTATAGCCCAATAAAAACTGAACAAAATGTCGTCAGGGCGAGATCTATCTCTAGATCTATGTTACAGATATGTTTTCAAGAAGTGCATCTCTTGTAAACCATTTCACTGCACCAAATAATTATTATGAAACATAACAGTTCTTTCCTTGCAACCTGAAAGAACATTATTATGTTCAGAGCGTCTTTAATTTTCAAAACCACTTGCAAATTCACAATCAGCTATTGCATTTGTCTGGATAGATGTAAATAATGAGAGTGAAATTTTGTTAATGCAAATACATGTAATTGCAAGCACAATCACATAAATCCTAAGCTAATCAGTTATAAATCAATAAGCAATTAGAAATCAAATGAAACCTTAAGAAATTGTAACAACTGCTGAAGTACATCACCACTATTGTTTTGGATAGTTACTTGGGGCTGAGTAATTCAACCTAGAATGATCATATTTTATTTATTTATCTAGATGTAGTAGATATAATCGAGTATTACTAGATCTAGTCGATTACAATTTAGATGCAATTGTGACAGGAACATAGCTCCAGGATCAACTTTGCATGTGTATTGCCAAAGAACACATCTCTTTTATTACTTCAAAACGTCCAAAATAAAGATCAAATATTCAAATTTAGTCAATTTTGAGTTACTCTAAAATGGATCTAGGTATAACTATAACTCTAGATCTAGAACATAGTGCAGCATAAGCATGAGGGGCAGTTTCCTTTTTTTTTTCACAAATTAAAAGCACTTCTTCAAATAAAACATAAACTAGATCAAGAGTTCGAAATTTAAAACAAGAAGCATTGTATTTTTGTTCTAAATCTAGCTCTTCCAAATAAACAGAGAGAAACCCCCAGCAGTGTTTGCAACTCAAATCTGCTTATATCTCTACATACTGAAAATAAATATTTTGACAGATATAATTTTGTTCAGCTTTCACTTGTGTTAAATAAAAGGACAGCAGGTAGCTCTAGTAGACAAGAGAAATTAAATTTTGAAAATATTTCCCCAAATCAAGATGCACAGGCATTGCTTTATTCAGGTTTAATGTATGTCTTATTTCAATATTTGTATCAAATTTAATTTTTTGAATTTTTGAAGTATTGTTTTTTTTTACGCTTTGAGGATTAATAATTGAAGTTAGATGTAGATACACGGAGTACTTGCTAGTTTATCTGTCATAAGGGATGGGCATCAATGGTATGACATTTTTTACCCCTGTTGCAACTGTAAAACAGTTGGCTTTTTCGTTTTAGATTATTATGAAATATTGTGTCCAGAACTGCAGACTCAATTGACGATAGGCTTTGCAATGCAAACCAAAATCCAAAGGAAACTAAAAATAGGAGCAACTTTTGAATAAAGCACCAGCATTTCAATGTAGGTCTAAGGCATATTTCACTTAAAAAGTCTATGTACTTAGATCCAGAAAGATCATCAGTAGATTATTTTGATATATTGGGTTCTAGTGTAAGTAATGATATTTTGAACATAAAAGATAATAACTTGTAATGGTAAGCCGATCATATTATTGAAAAACATTACAGGGTTACCTTAAATTACAAACCTATTAGGCTAAATTGTTACACAATCATTCTTGAATATTGCACAAAAAAATTCAATTCCACCATTAATTATGAGATTTTTTTTAAGCTTTGAACCTTTTCAGACTGGTTTCGTGTAAAATTTATCTTCACCATCATCATGACTAACTTTGATTACCGAGTTAAAATAAAAGAGATCAATATATCTATTAATAATTTTTTCATTTTTTATTAGATGACTTGATGGAAGATAATGTTCAGGTATCATGAAAGTTAAAAACTTTTTTGTTGGTTTTTTTTTTCAAAGTAATTTTAACAACCTATTAAAAAGTGTAATAAGACTTAAAAGGAAACATCAGTATATATCAAAAGGGTGAAATTATCACACACAAAAAAAAAACAGACAAAAACTGAAAAAGAAAGGAAAATGTAGTAATTTTAAGAAAAGGTTTTATTTCATATCTTCGTTAATTCATCTGAAAACCACTGAGAAACATTTTTGAAAATTGCTTGCTACAATTCCACAGAACATAACATTTTCCAGACAAATAAAAGGAGTCTGATATGTAACGAGTATTTGTTTAATGATCAGAATTACAAAAAGTTATACATATAAATGTGTAGATATAATACAAATCCGGTAAATTTATACAACTACATTTAATTTAATTAAGATAGTATTTAGTATTAGTATTAGTTAAAAGACTAAGTCAATTGCACATTAGGAGATCCCTTGATAAAGTTTTCTTTAAATGAATGATGTATAATTATATCTTAATTGAAATATTACTCTACAATATCCATTAGTTCTTTTCCTTTTTAGTTTTATTCATCATCATCCATTAACAAAAAAAAAAAAAGAAAAAAGAAACATTACCCGTATATTTATCTTCTTGTTCATATTATTAATCATTAATGATGCAAAATGAATAATATGGAAATAAACTTTGAAATGTTGTTTAAATATACATGTATCTTCATTTTGTTCACCGATGCTTTTATTTAGGGATCCAAAAAATTCATTCTTACCTTTACATCTTGGGTGTGCAAGTTTAGAGATATTAATTCTGTAATCTTAAGTTTCTGGTATTTGATGGATCAGCTGTCAAACTGATAAATGGGCCTTAGACCACTTCGCATGGTGTCATAGGCTTTAGAAAATATTTGATTTTTAGGTCACAAACAATCTAATAGCCACAGGCTAGTCTTGTTAGTCTATGTACCGATAGCAGGCTTATAAGGTGACACTGCAACAGATTTCTAAACTGGCATCAGTTCCCTAAACTTTTTACTTTTAAGGCCCAAAAGGTCTCAGCATCTTCCAGATGCGAAGGCTTTGCTTAAAAGTGAAATAATTTTTTACTTTAAGTGAACAAACCATTTTAAATCATTCAACTATCTGTCAAGTATGGGTAATATTTAAGAGAAATACTGGATTGAAATAAGTGACATTTTCTGGAAATACAAGATACTGGTATAGTGGTAATATAATTGGGTTTGACAATGAAGTTATGACAGAATAGTTTAAAGAAATAACGTGTATTTAGATTATAATAATCATTTGATTATTTTCATGAAATTTATATAAAAAAAACAACATATATGTCATTTATGAAAAGCATAGGCCTACTAGTTAAAAATGACAGTAACGAATAGGGTATTGACTGGACAAAACATCATCTTGTTTTCCCTCAAAAATAATAGTTCCATATTGATTTTGATATACATGTAGTCATAATTTTTTTTTTGTAGACAATTTAACCTCCATGGAAACAAGTGAGGCAATGTATCTCTTCTTAGCCGTTTTGTGTAATATCTACACTTAACTTTTCATCCCTCAGTTTGAGTTCTTTATAAATTGTTTTATATACTTCTGTATGATTAAATTGTCCCTGTCAATATTTGAAATTACATTATGATTTATTTAATTATATCCAATACCTTAGCTGGCTTTATGCCATGAGAAAGCTTTCAAGCAACATCATATCTTGTTACTTCTGAATCGCTCAGATGGACAAAATCAATTGAATGATCTATTGTGATCTAAACAGTAGTCTATTGTTACGAGAATTTTTTTTTACAATATAACTACTCACTTTCAATAAAGAAGTACAATGGTTATCTAATTCGCCATTGCCCAAGTATTTTCTAGGCTTTTTAGGCTGTGAGCCTTCACTTTTTTTTTTACCTAGACAATTACATAATGACAAATAATATGGACAGCTTTGTTGCTTGCTGGTATTGCAGTTCTCTTGCATACATATTCTGCCAAACATAATTTTAAACCAAAATTGTTCCGATTCAAGTTCCTCTTCATTCTTAAATGTTTTATGGCATATTGTTGTTGGTTTATAATAAGTTTAATGTTTTATAAATAATTAAAATAGAATATGAGCACAGGGAGCTCTAACAACATTTTCTCATAAGGTGATTTACTTTGTACTCACACTTTTTTCTGTTAAAAGTATTAATGGATAACATAATAAAAGTAATAAACAATGACTGCCCCTCTAATTGAAGGTTGCGTCTGCATCCATACCAAGAAAGTTTAATATTCCAATGTTCTCTCCAATTCTTTCTTTCATGCTTTGAAAATTATTGTTGTTGCAAAAGTCCCAGACAACACTGAAGACTTTATTTTAAAGTTGTCAGCATGGATCAGGTCCATGTGACTGGTGAGGAGCCAGCTCTGTCTGAAAAAATCAGTCAATAGTTAAATATCATGAGAATGTTACTTTCAATGCAGGAAGGATGTGTATTTTTGTATTTCATTTTTATTTTCAAATAATTTTTTCAGTTTCATGTGTTTGCGAGTTATGAGTCCATGTGATAGAAAATTTAACATTATGGGTAACTGTTTTGTATTTATACGTAACTAGTGACCAGTGCAGAGTCCCAATGACACGGACAAATAGACACCTAAACTCAATCTTTCCAACATCTATCATCTTATACTATGAGGAGATTTAAAGGATAACTAAATCATAATTATACTTTGCTTTCCAGTCTGATGTTGTAATTCTAGAAACACCAAAATGATATGCTCCCCTTTTCTTTACTTTGTTTTAACAGTTTTTTAATACCTCCTTATACATGTATAGATTTATATCTCCATAAATTTATGTCACCTGTAAACTCACACTGTGACACTAGAAAATCTATGTAATTATTGTATGTCCTGAGAGCGTGCCATTTTTAATTTCCCTTTGTTGAATTAATAAAGTTATCTTATCTTATCTTAATTTCTTATATCATGTTTTAACTTCAATAACAAATATTTATGGGTAACTGACACTCCCTTTGTGGGAGTTTAAAAATATATAGTAGTGGTATTTATATATTGGTATACATGAAGTGAAATTCTAAAAAAAAAATTGAGGTTAAATAATCCAATGATCTTTGTAGAAGAAATACAAAATACATGTTATGATTTGCCTGGTACAATATTTCTTGTGTTGAATTGGAAACAACCAAGTTAAATCATCAGTTTTCTTTTTACTTGCAGAACATTTATTTATTAGAGAAGTTAGGTTTTATTTATTTACTTTTTACAAGGCAATGGCACAATTTAAAAATAATAATATTTGCATCCAGGTGATAATCAAAAGCATTTGGAAATTTCAAGAGAGGTTGTATGTAGAGAGAATAAAGAGTATAGGTTTATAGGTGCCTATAGTACATTTTAAACACAGTAGAAAAAGAATAAATGTTTATATAACTATACTCACCATGAGGTTAGCTAGGTTTTCCCATATTATTGCCACAAAGTTATCCAAACTGATAGGGCTGCCATGTTCTCAGGAGTGCCTTGGACCATCCACTATCTCTCTAAATTTTGGCTGGCTTTGCCCTTTTCCTAGGTAATGCACTTCCTACTGAAAAAATCAAAAACAAAAACAAAAACAAAAATAGTCATATGGATACATGTATGATGTGGAATTTTATTAAGATGATTGTGTGATTCCTTTATCAGTGATTCCTCCACAAGGTCAAAGAGTGCTCACAAATGGGCCTATAAAAATAGAGGCGCAGTAGCATGAAAATGATTATTACTTTGCAAGATAGTCATTTGTTTCCTTTTCAGGATAGTTATTAAATTCAAACTTGATTGCAATGCCTGTAATGAAAGAAATATTGTCTAAATACTGGGAATTTTTTTTACCTCCACAACAGACAACCCCCTTTTTTTTTTCTTTTTAAAATTCTGAAGGCAAGCAGATTATTCCTAGTTATGTACAGAAAGATCATGTGTTTATTAGTTTAACTTAACAATCAAATATGATTATGTAGTGAGATAAAAGTTTAAAAAAAAAAAAGAAAATTAAAAAATTCAAAGAACAGCAGAATACCCTTCTTTCAGGCTGGGTTAAGCACACAGTTTAAAAAACAAGTAGTGCCAAAAAAAAACGTTATTAACATATTTAAAAAAAAATGGGCCAATGTCATTTTCTTTACATCTTTTATCAGGGTATGATTTTTTGTGGGTTATGAAAAAAGAAAGAGATCGAAATATGCAAAAATGTTAAAACTGGTTGAAAAAAATAAAAAAAAAAATTTCGGCAATATTATCTTTAAATTATAATTATATAACATCTCCTATTCGTACTATTGAGAGAAGAGTGGGACACTTTTCATGAATAGTTTCTAGGGGTAGCTGCTCTACTTTTTTTTAGTTTATTCAATATTATGAAGAAACAAAATAAAAAATCAGTCTCATATTTATATCTATATCTTAAACTGTAAGTATGTTATCTGCTCTGCAGATTTGCCCACGTCAGGCCATATAAATGTCTTACTCTTTACTCGCAATGAACTTGAAGTTCAGACCTGACATAAGTTTCATTCGAAAAATATAAAGTGTAAAAATAAGGCATTTTGAACATTTGAAGTAAATTATTATACAAGATGAAGTTTTTTTTTCACAAAAATACAGGTCCAAATTATTTTGTTCATTGAAAAAACAAACAAACAAAAAACAGCATAAATTGAATGTCAAAGTTTGACTGAGTATCAATCACGCATTATTTGAAAATTGTTGAGTGACTAGTCAACATCCCATCCTTTGCAGAGTTTTAGATTATCTAAATTGAGAGTAACTGTTAGACAGCTTGGAGTAAATCATTTCCCGTAGTTTCTCAAAAATACATTTATAAATGATAAACAAGAACAAAGAATTTTAAGGCTATTCTAAGGACAAAGAAAATTCAGGCCTGAAATTTGTTTACAATCAATTTCTGCTTCTTATTCAGTTATTGTTATGTTTTTTAGTCAAACAAAGGCGAAAGAGGTCTGAATTTCGAGATCTAGTCTGCAAAACTCTACTAACCTAGGTCATAGCCAGAATCCAAACTCACCGTTAATCTCACATTGTTTAGCATGGGTATTGTTCTTCATTTTTTATCAAGAAGAATAGAGTGCAAGTGCTGGATCCAGCTAAATTTTTCGTTTCTAGTCTTAATCTAATAAGGATCTTTCTAGGTCTGATAAATTATGCTCTACTCAAATTTTTAATTAAGATCATTTTAAATTTGTATAATTTTACATAGATTCTAGATCTGGGTCTAGATCTAGATCTAGTATCAAGCTCTGTTGAGTCATAATGTGCATCTTACGGATAAAATAGATTGAATTTATTTAACTGCTTTCTGTAATGTTATGTAGAACTAGATTTAGATCTCCATCGATCAAATATTTAGACCATTGACCAAGAATAGATCTACAGTCTACATCTAGATCTATGTAGAAATGTATCAATCCATATTTCGGGGACAGGAATTGAGATCTAGATCTAGATCTATACCTGTGCATGGATTAATTGGATAGTAAAAATCTCCTTTGTTTGCTGATTACATGTGGACTTAACAATATATAACAATATATGAGGGTGGATAAATAAAATATAAAGACATTAAAACGGGTTAGAACGGCCTACTCTCTTTGCAAGGATTGAAATCGTCTGCTGATTGATGAGTTGTTTACATTCGCCGCTCCTGCGCCGGAAGTTACGCATGGTCGAAAAAAAAATAAAGCTAAGATATAGATATTGCTATAGATAAAAATGTTTCAGGTGCTACTTAGCCGCTCCCGCTTTGACTTCCTTATGTGCAATTTGGTTTTTATATTTAGGTCATAATTTTGAGCAACCTCATAGAATTACGGTAGTTTTTTTCTTTCGTTTTTTTTTTTTTAATCTCTTTGAAGGTAGGCTACTCATAATAAGCAATGCCATTCCTATTCAACCGTCAACAACACATTTCACAGAATATTTCATTAAAGTGATTGGCACTAACGATGCCCACAATGGAACAATGTGTTTTATGCACAGCTTAGACATGAAAGAAAAATAAACCAGCGTCAGTCAGAGAAATAAAGCACTTTTTGGTGGTCTACAAGAAGCGATAATGACTTGCATAAAAAAACGCATAAGCCAACTCTAAACTTCCAAACTCCTCTTACTTCTCTAATCCTATTATCCTTATGATTTTAGATTGATAGCAGAAAATATTTTGTAATATAAAAGATGTTATCCTCGACAAGCGCAGGTCGGCAGCGATAACGATTGTGTAACTCTATCGCTAAAATCTTTCCTACCATGTGATGAGTCATTCACTACTTTCTTATAATAATTTTTATCAATATTTTTATTTTGCGATTGTTTGAACACAAGTGAACACTTGTGCTTAAACTCGTTTCTTGGATATTTCTTGCTACTTTTCATTTCATCGGTTTATGAAAATCATTTTTTTTTCTGTTTCAAGACGTCTGCAATGAAAATAGTCATTGCAACGAACTTTGACTTTTCCACTGTTTGATCCTTGACGGCCTTAAGTGTAATAGTTGTGCAGAAATAGGATTATACCAGCATTTTTTTTTCTTTTCAATGAAGATGTTTATCACGATTTATGATCTCTTTCAATAAATGTGCTATGGCAAACATTGATTTTTGTCGCGGGGTATCTATATTTTGTATTTTCTGTTTCTTAACATAGTTTTTCAAACTTTTTTCGTTTTGTTTCTTTTTTTTATATTCGGTCAGTCCTAGAAAAGGTTTTAACATCGATTTATATTTTAATCATAAAACAATTCATGTTCAATTTATCGCACTTTTTTCTTCTTGATTTGGTAATCCCAAAAGGAAAAGAAAACGTATGAATTGCAATATTTACTTTGATGTCTCTTAAGCCATCAATTTTGTCTGTCTTTGCGTCATAAACTTACGTCAAACTTTGAAAGTTAAGAACTAATTACCTATCGGAGACGAATTCGGAAAAAGCACGCTCTCATTCAAGGATTAATTTATAGTCTATTATTGAAGTCAAACTTTTCACCTTTTAGGTTTCATTGTCATTCCATCTGCTGCATTTCACTACGCGCTGCCAGATATGTCACTCATTATAGTACGATATGTGTATATAGAAACTTGTGCTGCCAAAGCGCCATTTTAAAAACAAAAGCACTATAGTTCCAATAATAACTTTGTTAAAAAAAACCCCACAAAAAACGAAGTTGTTTTTTGTAAAGCGGCGTAGGAGAAAAAGAATACGAACATGATCTACAATGATGAAGAAGCGGCGTAGGAGCAAAAGAATATGAACATGATCTACAATGATGAAGAAGCGGCGTAGGAGCAAAAGAATATGAACATGATCTACAATGATGAAGAAGCGGCGTAGGAGCAAAAGAATATGAACATGATCTACAATGATGAAGAAGCGGCGTAGGAGCAAAAGAATATGAACATGATCTACAGTGATGAAGAAGCGGCGTAGGAGCAAAAGAATATGAACATGATCTACAATGATGAAGAAGCGGCTTAGGAGCAAAATAATATGAACATGATCTACAATAATGAAGAAGGGGCGTAGGAGCAAAAGAATATGAACATGATCTACAATGATGAAGAAGCGGCGTAGGAGCAAAAGAATATGAACATAATCTACAATGATGAAGAATCTGCCTGTCACGAGCTGGGGCCGCAATTACTTCAGTTTACTCATCCGAAACTGATCTCGCTACATTACGATATAAACCAAACCTCGTTACTCTTTAGTTGGCACATAGTTATCTTTCAAATATAAATATTTGTCATGTGAATTATTTCACAATATAATTTAACTGTAAAACAGTAACTAGAAATAAGCCAAAGCCATATATATGTCGAGCGCTGAATGAGCCAACGCCAAGATTATGCTCTATAATTTGTCATTAACTAAGCTTCAAGCCTGATGGGACGCAGTAGCACAACAAAAATAATCAGCTTTCGAGGAATAAAAATTTTTTATTTTAGGTACAGTAAATGTGCAATTTATATATAGAAAAAATATCAAATATTCAATAAGATCATACTATTCTTTTATTTAAAATCTCTAATATTTTTTTATAGGGTAAAAGTGCTTTTAAAAGAAATGATATAAAATAACTCCTAGCACCATTGTTATCACGTGGCATAGCAACACAGAAAGTTACCTCATCCTAGAAATTGAGGATCCGAAGTTGAAAGGGGCGTGTGGGAGGGGTTGCGCTTGGGGAATAAGAGGATGAAATTTAACTCGATCTGCCTAATTGAAGAATATCCATGTAAGCAGGAAAAGTAGCAACATATATGTAAATCATAAAAATATTTTAAAAACAATTAGAATATAAATTTATAATTCAACAGGTGGGATCATCTTTTTGCGGAAAGATGAATGTATTGAGGAATAATTGTCATACTGAAAGAATTGCAATTTAATCATGGGTAAAGTGTAATAAAAAAAAAAAAAAGGGCGAAATTTTTACACCTCATTAAAACATAACTCTTTTCAATGGTATTGGCCTAATATAATCCACCCACAAAATCAAAACATGTTACTATACTTGTACGAAGCAACAGATTTTATACATATATAAAAAAGCCAATTAAAAAATAAAAACATAAAAAAAGCTGTTAAGTACATTGAAAATCCTGAAATTGGAACCAAACAATCTCAACTAAGCCTAGAAAATATCTCGAAAATACCGGGTGGATACTTTTTTAAAAAGAAATTAAAAAGAAAAGAAAAGAAAAAAAAAACAAACAAGCGGATTAAACGACTGTTAGGGTAAAACATATTTCAGCTCAAAGCTAATCATTATTCTAAGGTATTAACATATGCCTTGGAGTACTTCTATTGGTCGACACGTGATAGCTATTGGTTCAGTTATCAGATAAATGCGGTACTAACTTTTTTGCTAAAGATTATGTTATGGGACATTTACCTCTTGTTAAAAACTAGAAGCACGTGTTAAAATTACAATTAAAAAAAATATGGCGCGTACATCTTAAAAATTAAAATAATATTAACGACTGAATCCGGCTGCTCGGGCAAAATTGCCATAATCTCAGCTTAGTTCCCAAAGGAAAGAGCGGCGACGCCCAATACGTGAGCATTGGGATGGGGAAGAGTGGGCGTCTCCGAGACAGCAGGCGGGACAGGTGTGTTACTGGGCGGAAGTTGCAACTGCTGCTGCTGCTGCTGCTGCTGTTGAGGAGGCTGTAACACTGGGGTAGGTTGCCACACTGATCTGCGATACACCGGGCCGGAAGGCCGTGATGGGGTGGAGGTGCAAGGGCATGATGGTAAGTGAGGAGCTACGGTCCCAAAGTCTGGCGCCGGAAACACTGAATGCAGCACGGTCACCTCGAAGTGCAAGCAGCCGTTGCGCATGTACGTTGACGAAGGACCAATCAAATCGCGCCGTGCCATGAACTTGCTTATGGCTGGGGAAATGTAATGCGAAAAATAAGACGTAAACAACTGTACAAAATGGCTCTTTGGTTCAAGATTAACACATGAAAATAATTACCAGATTGGGAAACCTATTCCTCTTTCTTTATATATATCTATATATAAATTATATATCTCGTTTTAACGACTACCTCCCCTTCTTACACCCCTTATCCATAATACATTAGTTCCAAATTTTGAACTTTTTTTTTCTATGTTCGCAAACTATATAATGATTTTCTTCTCATTACCTCTTCTGCTGGTGGGACCAGAATGTCCTGGTCTGGCGTTTCTCGGCACTTGCCTGGCCACAATGTGCTGCTCATAATTTTGCCTGTTTGCCATATTCTCTGACTAGAAATACAATTGGAAATGGGAAATAAGAAAAGGGCTGCAATAAAATCACTGGGAACAAGAAATAATTAGTCAAAGAATAAAAGCGAGATAGTATTTTAAATTAATCCTCGGAATCTATTACATTTTACAGCTTGAACAGAGAGAAAGAGAGAGAGAGAGAGAGAGAGAGAGAGAGAGAGAGAGAGAGAGAGAGAGAGAGAGAGAGAGAGAGAGAGAGGCAGAAAGAGAGACACAGAGAGACAGAGAGAGAGAGCCAAGAGATATTACAGATAGATTGATAGATAGATAGATAGATAGAGAGAGAGAGAGAGAGAGAGAGAGAGAGAGAGAGAGAGAGACAGACAGACAGACAGACAGAGAGGCAGAAAGAGAGACACAGAGAGACAGAGAGAGAGCCAAGAGATATTACAGATAGATTGATAGATAGATAGATAGAGATAGAGAGAGAGAGAGACAGACAGACAGACAGACAGACAGACAGAGAGGCAGAAAGAGAGACACAAACAGACAGAGAGAGAGTTAAGATAGATAGATAGAGAGAGAAAGAGAGAGACAGAGGGAGAAAGAGAGAGAGAGAGAGAGAGAGAGAGAGAGAGAGAGAGAGAGAGAGAGAGAGAGAGAGAGAGAGAGAGAGAGAGAGAGAGAGAGAGAGAGAGAATAATTAAAAATCATAACTTATTGATGGAACTAAACCCTACTGGATGTAACAACTGCAGGCCTGAAGCTCACAGAATCAATATTGATAGGCGGATATCTCCGACTGAGGACGCTATCTTCAGCTCTAGCTTGAAACAACTTACTGCTCTCTATAGGAGATGTCAGTCTAAAGAAGTTCTGCGTACATGTGGGGCTCGGCAAGGATTTTAAGTATGTTCTACGCTATCCAAAGCTAGTTCTTAATTGGCCTAAATACAAACTAAGATTTTCTCAGATTGTCGTCTTATTCATGCCTTAAATAGGATAACTGCTTTTGGAATCTTAGAATTATATGTTATGTTAAAGGAAAATCGAAAGTAGAAATCAAGTCAAGAAAAGGGAAGGCAAAATATCAAGAAAACTGAAGAGGAGCACAACACACTTCAAAGAGAAATAGAATTTGACCATGTATACCTGGCAATGGAATAGACGTACATTGAGAGGGAAAAATGAGGCTCACAAGAAAAAAAAGTTAGGTTTGAACGCAGTGGGAGTCACGAAAAAGTGTGGGCCACGTAGGACTTGGAAAGATCTAAAATATGGGGAAGCCATCGTGTGGTAAGATTATCAAGAACAAGTTGCTGCTGATGTTGATGAGGATGATGGTTATGCTGCTGAAGATGGTGATGCTAATAATACCGTTAATGCTGCTGCTGCTGATGGTGACGATTTTCATGACAGTGAGACTAATGACGAGGTAACTATGGTCCAACAGGTCATGTTTGAAATAAGATCTTTACAATATTTTGTTATATTCCGCCCGAACAGAAATTCTAAATTAGATACAAGATCACATGACTATCCCAAAGAAGATGTTAAAACTTGGTATGCAACTGCCTTACACTTATAGTCTTCAAACAGACACACATTACTCTTCGGCATTGCATAAACTTATTTCTCCAATCTTCAACCATTACCTGGTCATAGAGGGTCACGTGACAGGTGGCATTGAACGGAAAGACAATGCTGTCGTCATACTCTCCAGGCAGAAGGCCCAAACAGAGGCTGGCGAACCACTCCCGGCCCTCCCGGAAGCCCTCCATATTGAGGGTCAGCTGAACCTGAGGACAGCAAGATTAGTTGATTTATTGGTTTTTTTTTCTGTTTGATCGATTGTTTGATATATCCCGTGCTCCAGGCATTTTCATGTTTATATCGAGTAATGTATTTAATTTATCGAGGAGCTCAGAATCGAAGAGATGTGGCTCCAATCTCACCAACAGATGGTGAGGGGGGGGGGGGGGGTGGTCATGCTAAAAACAGGACGAGCATTCTAACTGCTAGCCACCTGTGCTTCTAGGAGAAGATAGAATAACATTATTTTTTGTCTAGGACTGAATACCTGTGCTGGTTATGAGGGTGAAAATCATTCCCGCGGAAGAAGTTTTGAAATTTGCTATAACTTATGTATCTCATGTGATCCAAATCTTCCAGCTGGGGACTTTTGGTGTACTCATAAGCACAGTAAACTACATGGTACTTGAATGGAAGTGCTAATTTTATTCTGTAACGCATTCTAAAATTCATACCTCAACCACGATGGTAAAGAGTTCCCGAGTTACATTTTTTTTTCCTTTCTTATACCCGGTGAAACCAATATAGAGTATATATTTTAGAATTTCGATTTAACAGTGTTGCCCTGCAATGCGAGGTCAAGGAAGAATTTGATAGCAAATACAGCTATCACAGCATTGCTTCTCTCTCCTTCCATGTATATACATTCGCCGTACCGCTTATGACACAATCTAACCGGTGAAATTCTCCCAAGGCTAAGAAAAGAAATGATGAAGAGATACTAGTCGCTTGAGAGCAGGAAGATCCCAAACTCACTTTGATAATTTTATTCAAGTTTTCTAAACAGAAAGATGGTCTCAAGCTTTTTAATACAACAGGATCGGGCAAAATGGAATAAACTCTGCAAGAATACAACGTCAAACCTAATGAGAACATTTGTCAAGAAATTTCACTATTGTTTAATATTTCCAGCTTACATTAAACTTGCATACCGATGCTAATGTTTTAAATTCACATGAAACGAAAGTAATCATATGTATCGATTGGGTTCTCTAATTATAGAATATTGTCACTATTTGAAATCAAGTTTACTTGCACTAGTTAAGATATCAGATAAAATACCCCATAAACTTTTTTGTATCAAAACTTAAAAAACAATCCCCCCCCCCTCCCGTCCTTCTCCTCAGGTAGTAATATTTGTTCCTGGATTGGACATGACCGACCAATATATAATCCTTATGTTTGGGACATTCAAAATTGGGAGTCGGATATGCATGCTTGAGAAGAAACATCAAAAATTGTAAAGTACTTTCTGCAAGACTCTAGCAAGTGTAGCTGTAAGTGGAGTGGCTATCCAGATGTACACATTAAACTCTACCTCCGTCGAGGAACTGGAGAGGACAGTAGTCTTCATATCTCTTGCATCCATTGACGTTTGAAGCTCAGCATCAAAAAACAACCGAGAGATGCGTTCGCTGTATTCTAGAAACATTTGAATTATAAAAGACAAACTGAAAGAGTTTTTACGATTTTGAAGGCGTTTTATTAACCTTGTATCCAGGACAACCAGTGTAGAAGGTCGGGCTGCAGTAGCTGGTGTTACGACCCCTGTTGTATCTGTTCAACTTGATTTTCCATTGCAGCCTTCCAGTCACGTTCCTATCTCGCAGTTCTCGCGAGATTTGGTTCTGACGGCGTTGGACGTCTTGGACGGTCGGCTGGAGGTCATCAGTCTTGCTTAAATTCAAAAGAAAAATAACATAATAGTGGAATTTTATAAAAAAAAAAAAAAGTTCATCACGAATCGTAATGATCACACGATTCTTCATTAAAAAGTTAAAAATGGCGGGTTATCTCCACATAAGTGATTTTTTTTTTAAATTCAATCTGGCTTTTAGGTACCGTACGAAGGGCTAGTGATACTTTACTTCTGGTTTGTTTACTACACAAATGCAATGTTATGTTTTTCATAGCAGATGAGTTATTATGCAATCTACGAGAAACTTGCGAATCTTTCTTTTTTTCTTTTCTTTTTTTTTTTACATCGCGGTTATATTTTTAAACTTTAGTGATACTCGAAAGGGCTTCAACGCCTGCCTCTATGCTAAGTTCGGTAGCGCCAGAGGAAGACGGGCCAGGTTCTCTATTGACAACCTTTGGGTGGATCCGGGCACTCCAATAAAATCAGCTTTGAACTCTGTCAAGCGCAGTTTAGTGGCGCAAATACCGCATTTGATCCGAAGATCACTCGCGGTCGATCGATTTGAAAAAGCTTCAACTCAGAGAATTTTGAGAGGTTTCAGAAAATAGGCGCATTTTTGATCGGTAGAAGAAAATTCCCAGGGATATGACGGACATTTTCTTAGTTATAGGCCGCTCAAATTTCATTAGGAAATTGCTCTGAAAATCTTTGATCAGAGAGATGGGTGCCTTGGTTAGATGTAGGTGAAAATATATCTCTGACTTTTAATGAAGAAACTGAACGAGGATTGATAACTATGTGAGACCATGCCGACTTTGGGGACACAATGTAAACCGGTCATAGAAAGACTCATTATCAATTACATTTGGATTACTGGAAGGACTGTGCCATATGCTGGATTACTATGTTGTGGCCGTGGTCATTTTAAGCTAAACAATTGCCCGAGGTGGACAAAGCGTGATACAACGTCAAATATTATATTTTTTCACTTGCCTTACAGATCTAGCTCAAGACAACGTTCTTTTTTTTGTGAGTCCAGTGGGTTCTGAGCAAATTCTAAAATCGCCTTGGCCGATGACGGATGTGATCATTCTTACTGTCATTCATTTTTATGCCATTAAATTTCACCTAATTTTTGCTTTCCTTAGTCCTAATTATTGATGATTAGATTAACTGTCAAGTTATCCTCTGTTGCCGCAGATCCTTGACACATCATGCCATGAACAAGATTTATGGGCTTGAGAGATAGTTCTGGTGAGCCTAGTATTGTCTACAAGAAAAGGAGCCCTTTGCCCCTCCCCCCCCCCCCCTCTCATGTATTCTGAATACGTCAGAGCTAGGTCAGGGTTATAGGCCATTCAAAATTTCGGTCCTTTTTTCTACTTTGAACAAACTATGCTAGATTTAAACAGACACAGTTCAGGTTACTTTGTGCGAGTATCTGTTATAAGATTAATTTATATTGCAAAGAAAATTTTTTCATTGTTTTTTTCCTACTGAACCGCTCAAAAACCTAAACATAAACCTCACATTTTGAGCTGCTCAATCGTTCTTTGCATGGCCAGGATGGTCTCGCTGTTTGATGAAATCACCTGGGCTGCCAGACGCAGGTGCTGTTGAAGGGCATCCACCTGGTCCACATGTTTCTGGACCTGGTAACGCTCCGCCTGAACAATGGAATGGTTCGAGATCAAATTCCTTCAAATAGATAGCTAGACATTTCCCTACTCTAGTTGCAAGGATTTTCGGTGCCTCATTTTTTTCCGATGGATGTTGAACAAAATACTGAAGTGGATATATTGTAATAGGTATGCTTAAATGAATAAAAGAAACCTTTTGAGATCAATGATGTAAAATGTTAATGTTAGCACCTTTAAGTTTTATAACTAGGGAAAAATTCAAAAGAGACAAAAAAAAAAAAAAAAAAAAAAAGAAAAAAGAAACTGAGCTTAGCTCTCCTTAATGAAGACAAAGATATGTCTAAAGAAGATGAAAAAAAATAGAGAATAATCCGACGAAAACTTAACGTTACTAACAGGTTAACGCTAAAATCATCTGCGGATTCTATTGTCCCAAATGCGTGTTTTTTATCTAGTCTTAATATTCTATGATTATTATACAAGTATTTCCACAAACCATTCTCGTCTCGTTTTAACAAATGAAAAGAAAATTGTGGTTTTTACTTCTTTTCCTGCGCTGAAAAATATGGCACAAATCACCGTGCGTTGTGAATTAGACCAGGTCAATAATTTTTGTAAGAGTTTAAAACGATTTATTCCATTTACAAGGTCAGCTCCGACAAAAGGGCGTTTCCTGAAAATAATCCAGATTGTCACATGTAAAAGAAGATTACCACATTTTGAAAGCGCTCTCTCTCTCTCTCTCTCTCTCTCTCTCTCTCTCTCTCTCTCTCTCTCTCTCTCTCTCTCTCTCTCTCTCTCTCTCTCTTTCTCTCTCTCTCTCACACACACACACACACATATACACAAAATTTCTGGCAGAGATCAAAATTAGTCAGCTTCCGACTATTTTGCAGGTAAATTAATAACAAGGTGACTTATCCAAATTGGATTTTGAATTCAGATAATTATGCTTATCACCTTGTAATCACACCCAAGGTAAGAGAATGGACAGCTGGTGTTGACCATTGGGCAGTCTCCACTGATAGGGTCAAGGTGTTTTCTGATATCCTCTCGTCTCATCTGCGCTTTGTGACACACTGAACAGCCGACCTTCACCTTGGGACAAGTGTCGACGTGGGTCTACGATGGGGAATATTCAAGTTCAAGTCAACCAGTTATGAATCTGACAGCATTCTGACATGAAAACAATTTTAAAACTGTCATTTACGTTGATCTAAATTTACAAAATTTCACTTTAAGCCTCGAAAGCATTAATTTTTATGTCTGATCAATAAACACAAAGTTCTCGGATATTTAAGTTTATTTTTCGCAACTTATTCATTTTTAAGACCCATGTAACCTACGGCCTGTACCATAATGATAACTTTGGGTGTTGGGACAAAATGAATTGTTAACTTGCTACTTAGGAAACATAAATTCTAGACACGTCGTATTAACAAGCTTGACGGAAAGAAGAATTCCCCTCAAACAGGGACCACTTTGTCCAGCTTGCAGAGTAGAAATCTAACCTCAGAGCCAACGGTGGCCTCCGTGGGACCTGGCACTCCATCTCCTCGGCCTTTATCATATCTCAAAATTGTATATACAGAAGAAAAAGATCTTTAACAAGATCGATTTTAGTTTTTCATGGGTTTATAACCGCCACACATGGTAATTTCTCTTTGATAATTTATCGTTTACACCTCTCGTGGATTGATCACTCCAACCGGACCACACATACTCGTATACTCGTATAGTATCTGCTGATTTCTAATATAGAAAGAAGAGTAATCTCTGAATATCTCTCACATAACTTACGAAACACACACACACACACACACCCAATCCTCTTTCCCCTGTTTTCTCACAACTGCGTTAAGTTGCTTTGACCTTTCTTCAAGTCATATTTATTTTTGGGTGTCCCTACTGATATTCATCCTGCTTCAGCCGCTAGACGTACTTTCAAAGCACTGAAGACCACTTGGACATGACAGTGGCGACAGTAGATCGTCCTGGCTGGACACTCTCCACAATGCATGTCCAAATCTCGGCGCAGGACCTTGGCCCCGCACTTGTTAGAGCACTTGACCTCTTGATACACGCACGCCTCTATGTGGCTCTGAAAAATACTGATGGATCAATTGGAGTGGCAGCACAACGACTGGGAATTCTTGATTTTCTTAATTTTTTTTTTTTTATTTTGAATAAGAAATAGAAACCTCCCCCAATCTATAACGTATGTCAATGTTTGTGAGCAGTTGTAATTTCTCACAAAAGTCAGTAATTTGTCGCAGGTGGAAATCAAGATATGTTTTTTTTAGCATTTTTGGTCTTTGAATTTATACCTTTACACGATATCCCCCCCCCCCCCCCCCAAAAAAAAAAAAATCGCTTTTTTTTTTTTTAGAATTACTGGCTTGATGGTGTGATATATGATGTACATTATGGCTCCAGCGTCTCAGTGGTGCTGATTTCAGAATATTACGATTGCAATCCTAAAGGAGTAGGGTTTACTGCTTGTTTAAGTATTTTAAGCTCTATACAGGGCTTCACTGTCACTATCTAAAACACCACTTTTGCAATATCATTGTTTGAGTATAACAAAAAATTTAAATAAGATTGTAAACTGAAATCAAGTATTAAGTATGAAATCAGAAACCTCCAAGTCCCTCAGTTCACCAGTCCAGGTACAGCCTCTCTCAGAATTGTTACAGGTAAGTGCCAGGGAAAGAATCTCTCGTCTTGTAGCTACGTCAGGGAAGATCTGCTCAGAAAGGGCAGAATGGCCAGAATCATATTTGTTTGAAAGCTTTGAAGTTTGTATTACAAGAGAAAACAAATGTCTTTCAACCAATTATTGAGATTAACTATGGCGAAATAACAATTTTTATAAAAATTCAGAGGCCTTTTACAAAATAAGAAAAAAAATTATTATTCATGTATGTAAATATGCTTAACATTTACTTTGAGTTATGTTTTCAATGCTTGTTATTTAGGGTGAATAAGCTCATAAATTCTGAATTTGTCATTTGCGAAATGAATCTGTTTGTCTGTATTTTATAAGAATAGATTAAAAGAGAAGTATAAAGTAGTATAAGTCTTCATTTCGACCCATTAAAAAAGGGTCTAAACTCAAATACAAGTTTCTTAGTCTTACAGCAGAGTTAGAATTATATAAAAAAATAGATATGATTTCAATTCAAGAGGGCTCATTTATTGGGGAGAATTCAGAAATCCTCCAAGGTTCTTTAATTTATGCTTCCTCTAACTATCCTGACGTCATAACTAAGACCGTAACTTTCCGTCAAGCCCGAGGTCAGATTGGGGTCACGGCTCCACCCCAAAATAAGGATCTATGAGCCCCATTGCCACTGGCCCAGCAGTGAACTGAACCCAAGTCCACTTTATTGTAAATCCAAAGCTTTGTTCGCTGCGTTACCTGGGTCGGAAGTTACATCTGATCCAGTCAAGTTTTACTTTAGATTAAATTGACAGGCGAAAATGACGTCTTTTGAAGTTTAGCTTGAATTAAATCTATGGTCGATTTGTGGATGATATCGATATATCACTACACCTTCTGAAATGGTATGGCCATGATCTGATTTACAACCGAGAACCATTTCTGATGCTAAGAGTTTCAAAAAGGAATATCATCTAGCGCTACTTTGTTATACCTTTTAAACTATGTGATGTAGGTTTTCCTTGAAACGTTTTTTTTTTAATCTTTTAGGGAAAAAATATTAACCGGTACTTTTTTTTCGTTTTTTTTTTTAAACAACTATTTTATTTATCAATTTTATTAATGAAATTTTTAAAGAATCAAAATGATAATAAATTTAAATACATTAGCTCTTTGGAAAAAAAAATTAAAGTGAGTTATGACCCGTACAACAAAAGTTGCAAAAAATATAGAAATGAATTCTGAAAATGCATTTTTTTTTTTTTTTTTTTTTTAGAAAAAAAGGTATTGGTAAAAGCTTCTGCATATATTTTTTGTATTGAGCTACTTTAAGCCAAGTTACGAACTGATTGGTAAAAAAAAAGCCCTAGCGTTTCCATGACAACTGTTTGGGTTAGCAAAAAAGGCATTTTTTTTTTACTTTTCGGATTTCGATCTATATCTGAGTTAGTGGTACCAAAGTATTTGAACCGTATTGAATATATAACAAAAATGTGGGCTTCAAGTGTAGAAAAATCATCCCTTACCTCCTTAGAACTAGATAGCGTTTTGTCAACTGGACAGCAAAGCACACCTTCTTGTCCACTACATGGGAAAGAGGGATGACATGGATTCATGCGAGTTTTCTATAAAACTGTTTTAAAATCATTGTGGCTAGTCCATAAGTGAATAATAATAATAACGCATGACATTCTGAAGTGTTATGCAAGGGCAAAGAATTTGTGAAAGAATTGATTATCATCATGATTATCAACAACATCATAACTATCACCGTTATCAATGGCATCAATATTGATATAATCATCGTTTTCGACGTCAGATACGGCAGTGCGAGATAAAGCATCTCACCATCTAGCGGATAATTTTGATATGACTTCCGACTGGGTATGTTGGTTTAGTACAAGATATGACGTTGCAATGCCTTGGTAAATCGTTGTTATAAAATAAATCACACAAGTTCTGTATGGCAAACATTGGTCTGTTGAATATGTTGAAAATTTGAATCGAGAGTGTTTTCTTAGCTCATTAGTTCATTTCTTTATAAACAACATCCCATATCGTACCCATTCGGTAGTCCATCCATATATATATATATATATATATATATATTTTTTTTTTTTTAATTGAAGCGCTATCATCTGTGTAAATCGATTCATTTCAAAGTAAAAACTACAGTCTACGAATGGAATACAATTAGAGTTTAAGGTCTACATCTAGATCTGCATCAAATGTGGATATAGATTGTATAATATTATTGCAGATATCGGCCCAACTCACCTTAAGCTTTAAAATTGTACATTTCTTAATGAATTTTATATACTGAATACGAACATGAAAGTTATTCGTCGCAAATACATAATTTTCAAGATATAAGCACTTTTGCGTTGCTCTAAAATTCCATTCAACTGCGAATTTCGATTTCGTCGGAAAACATTCAATTGTGAAGCCCGACGAGAGGTGGGCCGATATCTGCAATTTTACCGATTGCATGCCTTCCGATTTCAAAAGAAAGAGCTGTGGTATATTTGAGCCTCAACTCCCAATCACGACAGATCTAGCGACGCCTGCCCCAACCTCCTAATAATGTATTTACAAAAATGGTGGCCGATATCTGGGGACCAGCCAGGAACGCGTTTTTTGATTGCTGACAACGTAATACCTCAAGACAAATCTAACTATAATTTATGCATAATAATTTATGCATAATTATTTTTATCGGAAAAGGACAAGGGATAAATAGATTTATTTAAGTTCAGTGGTATTCTTCAAGTATTGCAACATTTATATAAATAGGAATGGGGGGTGGGGGGCGGGAAACTTTCCTTAAAAATTTTTAACCATAGATACTGCAGTGATCTATTCCATTTCAACAGATATTAAAAAAAATTTGGTGTAAATAAGCAAGTCGATACATGGTGTGCATTTGGCTTCGTCATTTTTATCGATAAATTAAGATCTTGGTGAGATATCCCTCTGAGACTAAAACACACTATTGAGCTTCACTTAGTTGTATCGCTTTGATTTCAGGGCATCACATTTTATTCTGTAAATTTTGGCGTCTGAATCTAACTACAAATTTTAATTACGCGGGTAAAGAAATAATAGATTTAACTAAGATAATACATCTCAACTAATCAAGCTCTCAGAGGGATATTTTGCTACAATAATTTATAGTACTTATAGCAATAGTAGTACTAGTTGCAGCAGCAAAATATAATTTTTTTTAGCTAACTGACCACTTGGTAATTCTAGACAGGCAACCTTCACAGAAACGATGACCACAAGCCGTCTGGACGGCTTCCCTCATGACCAGTAGGCAGATAGGACACAGAAAACGTGAGTCAATGATGTCGTCAAAATTGACCTCAAAACCGGATGCCATACTCCAAGAACTTGGTTATTGTGGGTAGAGCCAGTCAGTTGCCATCAGCCACACTCCCAGCACTAGGAAGATGCCAGGCTAGATTTTTCTTCTAACCGAAAAAAATGATAGCTGCCCGCCTTAGATCTAAACCTAATTTGCACAGCCTCCTATAACGTCTTATTTAATACAACACGATAACACGATTCAAACTGGAATTAAAAGCGATCTATCTTTTGTACACTTAGGAGATCTTTAATTTGCCAAAGAGAAATTTATTTATGACTAAATCAAAGCTTTAGATGACCAGTGATAGCATCCGACTATTCTTGGTCTCTTTGAGCCAAGTCTCGCCTATGCTAAGGGTGGTGAATCCCGTGCTGTACTGAGTACTTACTGTGGATTACTTACAAATCAAGGTTACGTGTGTCATAGATTTTCCCTTTATTTTCTGGTGTCCGTGTATTGGCCGACACAGACCAAGATGACGAGAAACTCAGTCTCCCACAAAACACTTTGAAGCTCAGAAAACAGACCCAGCAGTCATTTCCAAAATTTTTAATAAGTATTTCTAATATCTTAATGAATAAGCGGTATACAACGAACTCTGCACATTTTTTACTCTTCTGAACACACTTTGATGGTTGGAGTGAGCTGATTCAGAGATTGTTTTTAAAGTTGTGTATTTATTTGGGCAATGGGCCAATGTATGCCACGATTAGTGGTAGAAGAGATATGTGCGTATTTAACCGTTTGCAAATCATTCAGAGGATAAGCAATGGAGCTGTGTTTGTACAAAGGCGAAACACTTTCTTTTGTATCTTCAGGCATCGGAGGATTTGGTTGAGAGGGCAAACGTTTTCGAAGCGCAAGCTTTTTAGGCAACAGAGGACACATAATTCCTCATACCATACCTCCAAAAAAAAGAATCTCTTTGATATTCAGTTGATTTTAGTACGGCAAAAAATTCCCTTTATACGCTTTAAACCAACAAAGAATGAAATACGCAAAATACATTTTTCATATTTCAATATCTCTCTCTCTCTCTCTCTCTCTCTCTCTCTCTCTCTCTCTCTCTCTCTCTCTCTTTCTCTCTCTCTGTCGCTCTCTCACTCTCGGAAACATTGTTCTATTGCTTATTTGCAGGTGAAGGCCCATTTTTTAAAAATCCTTGAGACTAAAAAAAAAAAAAAGAAAAAAAGAGAAAGCATGAACAAGACGACTAGAAACAGAATTGCAGTGTCACTTACTTGACTCGAACTAGGCCAACAGGTGGACAATTATTCTTCAACTTTCTGAGAACGTCAGTAAATTGTTGCTGAAGATCGGCCTCCTTAGCAGATGTGAGCAGTATCGTAACAGCGATTCATTGGAGCGCCAGTAATCCTGGACTAAGCACCAAACAAAAAAACATAAAAAAGACTAAACCGAAACCTGCCATATCTACACTCAAAGATTTCCCATCTCTGCTTTAACTCACAAAGTGCCAAGCGGGCTTTTTTGGAGCACGCTGTCTTTAAATCTGCTAAGGCTAAAGTTTATTATCAAACGATATTTATAATGGACAATAGCTGCGCAATATTTGAAGAATCTTGTCAAGTAAATGCGTTGAACAAAAGATGCTGAACTTTTCCAATGTCAATCATATGGATTTCCGTTAGCTTGCGGTGACCTATTGATTTGATCTTTTTTGCCATAGCCCTACCAATGTGATTGTTTACAAGGCTTACCATAGGTTTTCGGTATCAAACACTGGCAAATCCTTCATTTCTCTAACATCTTGGCAGTGGGTTTGACCAACTTAGGTCATATTAATTCACATGTTTTCTGACTCGGATTCTTCCCCATGTGTTTACTGGTAGCAGAGAGTGTAGGTACATGCTTTTGTGAACCTAGACTCTCTGATTGTAGATAATAAGGATTATGTCAGTAAGTTACATAAATAACATCTGCGCGATATCCTTCGTAAAATCCTTTCAGTTAGTTCACAAAATTTATTATTAATAAAAAAAATCACTATGTCTTCACGATATTTTTAATTAACCTTATCTCAAAAGCTTGATGGGTGCTCTGCTTTGGCTTAAATATTAGATCTACCAGGAGGCATGATTCGAAATAAAATCTATTTTTGTGTAAATGGCAATGATTCTAGGAAATAATTAGATCGATGTACCCAAGAAAATGTTTGAAAAAAGTTGAGTAAAACCAATGTACTCGTGATGGCATTGCCTAATAAGTAGGGACTAAAAATAAGCTCCAGATATGGAAGCGTCTGGTAATACACTTTGGGATCATAATCTATTTACGTAATTTAAAAAAAATTGATTTACATCTTCTTGCAAACAGCTCATCTCCCAAAATAAGTTTTATTCCTGCTACGCTTATGAACTCATTGGATTTTTGTTATAGCTGTCACAGGCTTGTCTAAAAAGAGACTTAATCCAGTTTTGCTTTTCTAGTTGCCTTAACTTTTCATTACTCATCCAAGATAACAAGTTAAAACACGTAACAAAATTTTACAATGATCTCTGGGTTTGCCAAGATAATTGATTCTAAGATTTATAGCGTATTTATATAACAGTTAAAAAACCGTGCATTGATAAACCATTCATTGCTTTCCAACCTTTATTGAACTCTGAAAGTGGTTTAGTTTTTATATGATGTAGAAGAGCAGCATAACTACTATATTACCATAAATACTGCTGATATTGCTGCTACTACTACTGCTGCTGCTGCTGCTGCTGCTGCTGCTGCTGCTGCTGCTGCTACTACTACTACTACTACTACTACTACTACTACTACTTCTACTACTGCTACTACTACTACTACTACTACTACTACTACTACTACTACTACTACTACTGCTACTACTACTTACTACTACTACTACTACTACTACTTTTTTCTGCTGTTGCTACTACTATTACTGCTGCTGCTGCTGCTGCTGCTGCTGCTACTACTACTACTACTACTACTACTACTACTACTACTACTACTACTACTACTACTACTACTAGTACTTCTACTACTGCTACTACTACTACTACTACTACTACTACTGCTACTACTACTGCTACTACTACTACTACTACTACTACTACTACTTTTTTCTGCTGTTGCTACTACTATTACTGCTGCTGCTGCTACTACTACTACTACTACTACTACTACTACTTCTACTACCTCTACCATTACTATACTCTGACGGTTTGAATTGTTTCAGTTTGTTTCAGTTATATAGATCTAGTACAAAATGAAAGTAAAATCCATTTTTTTATTCCCAGCTTAATGCTGTGTGTATCTACTCAAGCTGCTTACATAACTAATTCAACATGGATAGGTAACGTGACCCTGCGTTCTCGCCTCTGCATTTAGTTGATTTTAGATACGCTACAGAAAGCTTGATCTTTAGTCCCTACCATACCTTGTTTTGCTCACATCCCAAAGCATATTTTTCAACCCAAAAAGCATAAACTTTTTATTGTATTAGATGTAAATGATTTAATGAAGATATTACGCCGACTACAGAAAAAAAAATGTTGGTGACTAATTTGATGAGCCACAAACCAGGCTTAATTTGCTATTGGAACATTGGTCTGCAAGACCATAATGCCTACGTAGTTAATAATTGTAGGTTTTTTAATTATTATTTTTTTGTAGAATACACATGCTATAAGTAATTATATACGTGTTTTATCGACTGTTAGACTTATTTTTAACTCACTAACTTTAAACTCTTCTAAAGATAAAATGCTTTCAACATCTACGCAAAGACACTGAGATAAATTATTGAGCAGTACATCTTGTTCAGTTGCTTATCCTTTAGAAAACAAGATTTCAATAGCGCCAATAAGATCTACTTTAAAGGCTGGAGTGTCATTTTGTGTTTATTATAAAATATGTTAAGATCGAAAGCATAACTTAATGAACGGTGTCCTTCTAGTAGAGATAATCCATTTGTGTGGCCCACGCCAAGACTTGAGCTTCTCGTGTTTTTGTGAGTTGACCTGATAGGATGCTGCTTTTAGTTTCATGTTTAAGACTTTTTCTCCAACAATGGAAACCTCTTACTCAGCTGGTGGTAATGTAACCATAAAATTGTTGTTTTTAAATTTTTTTGAGCAGTACTGATTTTATTTGATATGAACAAAGTCATCATTGAATATTTTAACAAGCTTATGCAATGCAAGTGATATTTTGCAGCATTAAAAAGCGACAAAAATCATATTTATTTCTTCAAAATATTCCAGTTTATTTTTTTCTAACAAAAACGTTGCATTCAAAGTAAAAAAAGATATTTTTTAACTAAAAGTCTCAGTGTTACCACTACCAGTGTGGCGTGAAAACGACAAACTTTATCACAGGAATAAATTCTACTTCAGTTTCAATGAGATTTGATAGCACGGAACTATTTATGCTGGAGCCTCACACACGTACTTTGCCTTACTATTACATGCCCAGTCATTGTAGCGATCGTGGTCAAATCGTATTTCGATACAATGTTCATTATTCAAAGAATTACTTGGCTCAGAGGCGGCTCCCCACGTGAAAAAGGTAACAGGTCTTTTGCTGTGCCAGAATTTGAAGACACCCTCTTCCTCTATGTCATTGCCACCAGTGAAGAAGTTCCGAGCTCCGCCCACATGCTTGACAAACTTTAATACAAAGTTAAACTCATCGTCGTCATCTATCTCGACCAAATAGCCACCGAGCATGGAACAGAGCGAGTCCGCAGCCTGAATGTTGAAAGGAGAAACTGTCCTGCTGACGAAATACTTGCTTCCTCTGTGAACCTCAGAGACATCAAAGTTACTCATGAGATAACTTAACTTGTACAACTCTGTGAAAGACGTGATACTCTCTTGAAGTTTTTCAATGGTTGAGTTCTGGGTTTTCAACTGTTCGCCTAAGGAGTCTACATTTTTCTGTAACTTCTCAACATTAGTATCAACTGTGTGAACACTTTGTTCAATTTCCGTTGTTGTGTTAGCCACTCCGCTCATGATATTCTTTGTGAGAAGGCGGAGGTAGTCCTTACTGGTCCCGTCTGATGTAGATCCACTGGGCATGGCAGCGTCAGAGGTGATGGAGATGGTCACGACACGTCCATTCCTATCCAGGCCGTTGGCTATACACTTATACTGACTAGCCTGACCATTTCTGGGAGATTTCCAGGAGAAGACAAGCTGTGATTTGGTGTTATCTGCAGTTCCGATTCTTCCAAACACGTCAACATCCGATGCCTCTACATCGTTCAGCTGAGGAATTATGCATCAAAACATTTTTATGCCTTTACATCTTTTGCTTCACAAGTAGTTAAACTTCCTTGCAACATGAACCAATTATTTATAGGCGTTGATTGCCAAACGCTGGTTGCTGAAATCGCATGTATTGAATATGCTACTAAGAGCCAGGTAGTTGATGCACAAACATGACCAAATGGTCAATAGAATCGAGGTCCGAAAATTTAAACTAAATATTAGTATACATCGTCATAAATTCACTGCATAAAAGATGTAATATATAAACAGAAAAAAAATAATAATGGCCATTTCAATGTTACCTATGAGTGTTATGTTAAGAGCAATAGAGAAAGAAAAACCCAAGCAAGGTATCGTTGCTGCTTCCACACAATCATTAATGTCTTGATCCTCTGCAGCAGTAGTGTCTCAAGTGCGTCGAAAGATTGATAGATTTAATGACTTGGGGCAATCTTGCGTGATGTCTGTGAGCACTACCTGCCTTTTTATGGATCAGAAGTGACCGAACTTGGTTTCTATTGTTCGTATATTGTGCAGACGTCACATTGTCTCTCCCTGTTGTAAAAGAATGAACTGAGGCTTCATTTAACGTCCGATACTTACACCCATTGAAAATGAAAACAAAAAATGAAATCAAGAGGAAAATTTCCTAAATTTTATATCGGATATAGCACGGGAGATTGGGGATCTTATCACTGTCTTGACTCTCAACCCAAAAGAAAACAAACTTTTGCATAAATTAAAATGATCTATTGCCTTTAATTTTTTAGTTACCAGAGTAAAAACACGGTGCAAATTTTTAGTGAAAGGCCGACCTTCAACTTACCATAACACATTGCCAACAACATTTTGTTTTATTCCTATGTCCTTAAAACGCTTCCATACACCTAAGACATTTGTGCTGCAGTGGGACGAGCAGTTCTTAAACTCGAGTGATTGATCTTTACGCGACTATCTAGGTGCCGAAACGATGCAATAACTACGGGTGTACAACTCACCACCTGAGGGTCGGAATTCCACAGGTCCACAGATGCCAAGGGAGCAAACTCGCCCGCTTTGCCATATGGTTTGGAAGCATACACCGTCAGAGCTGTGACCTTTTCCATAGCAGTCAAGCTGGAGTTCAGTGTGCAGCTGATGCTGTGTGTCCTCACTTGGTTCCCGCTACCAGAAGCCGGGGTTACGTCCAGCTGTATGGCTTGGCCAGACACTAGGTAGAGGACAAATGTATCGACCGTAAGATTGTTTTACACACAGATCACAACTTGACTTTTTCAGCAAATTTTTAAACCTTTCTCTTTGATTCATCGATAGTGCTGTCTGAAGCGGGTGCGGATGTTCGATTTAAAAGTTACACCTATGAGGACACTGTAGCGGTGTATATCGTTAGGTCTCACTGTAAGTCACAATACTTCACTTTAAAAAAGCTAAATCAACAGAATAGACTTACATCCTAACGTTTAGACATGGGGAAAATGATACTATAGCTGCACAACAAAGCTCTCTATCTTTCTAATTCTATACGTCTTTCTATTTGTCTGCCTCTTTTTCCATACAATATAATTCATATTTATCTATAAAAGTTTACTCATACATCGCTACTCAACAGTGGCAACAAGACGAAACGCTCAAGATACATGTTGTAAGTAACTTTTTCTTTCTTAGAAGGAGAGAGAGAGGGATAAAGAAATTTGAAAAAGTTTTAATCTTAGAGAATCTAAAGCTACCTGGGTGGCTGTAAGCTGGTGGTGGAGTCTCCAGCAGAGCAACACACCAGAGGACCAACAGCGCTTTGTCTAGCATCTTGGGATCGACTGCTGTTAGAAGAGAAGATAAAGACATTAATTTTTCTAATCTTTATCGCAGTCTTTTAATTCAATTATTACTCCCTTTTTTTGTAAGGAAGAAACACGATCAAGATTGATTTCATACAACCTCTCCACTACTATGTTATCTGAGATGCTTGACAATTTTGAGCTGGGCGATTTCGATTCCCATAAACCTAATTTTGCCAAACTGTCACCGAAGTAATCGATTCCTATCCTTGAAAGAATTTGATATCCTAATGTCTCCGACGGAACTGCTACCGCTTTGACCTATGATGGAGGTGTGTGTGTGTGTGTGCATGTGTGTGGTGTTTCACAGAGCCGGTTTCATAAGTAGAAATGACTTGTTATCCAAGTTTTGTAGAGTGCCTTTTTGTGAGCGGGTTTTTCCCCTCTGTTTTTGTTGTTTTGTGTTATTTTTAATTTTGTTGTTAATTTGATAAACAACCTAAGGATTTAATCATTAGTTTGTCGCCTGATTTTTTTTTTTTTTTTTTTTTTTGCTTTTTTTTTCTAGATTTCAACAAAAAATGTTTTTTTTCGAAGAATTTTTTTTTACTTAATTTTTCCCTGCATTTTTATGCATTATCTTTTCTCCTGAGCGTTTTTCAATTCTCTTGTAAACATCCAAACTATACATATATTTATCTATTCGCCTTTATCTATCTGTCTATCTATCTTTTGATCTATCAGCTTGTCTTTCTAGTTATTTCTCATCAATTTATTAATCCTCCGTACTGTTTTGTTTGGCTCGCATATTCATTGATTTACTGGATACATAAAGTTTTCTATCTATCTATCTATCTATCTACCTACCTACCTACCTACCTATCTATCTATTTCAGTATCTATATGTATATAACATTGATATAACTATAATATCCCTTATGTAAATATTTTTCTGTATAGTTTTTGTTACTTTTTGAAACAGATTGTAAGAAGTTTGTAGTGAGTGAATCACTCATTTCCCTAAGTGTAGAAACTGGAAGCTTTTGTTGTTCCATTGCACTGTTCTTCATTCTCCATTAAAACGGTACCCACTATTAATCACATAATCTAGCGATGCCCTATGTCCCACAATTTTGAGCACATTGAATTTCATATTTTTACCAATCAGAAGCTATATGGGTGAAAAAAAAGACTAAGTTTGAAGAATAAGATCATAAGCTATGTGGCGTTCTAACAAAATCATTTTAAAATTTTGACACTTTCCACACAACTGAAGCATTATCCTAAGATTATCTTCATACAGCTTTTTAAAACTGCTTTAAAATTGTGATGTTCCAAAAAGAACAAAGCCTTTTCACAATTTTTTAAACTTTAAAAAAACACATCGACTGTTGAAAAAAAAATTATATTCAGTTATACTGTTATATAACAGTTTATATATATATATATGAATTAACTAGCTTAAAATGTATCAAATATAGAAAAGTAAAAAAAATGTTGTTCACAAGGAAAGCTATCACCTGACTTTATTTCAGTGGGAATGAACGATATCTTTCTTCTGTTTTTATGTCTTTATTCTAAGACTATTTTAAGTACAGATGATGTTGCCATACCTGAAAGGTGTCCAGAAATTTTAAATAATTATTAATCAGAGTAAAACTATGGGGGTTATAATTATAATGATGTTAAATCTCCGTACAGCATCTTTCTCCTGTGGATGGTCTCTGGTAGCGTGGTAACCGACAAAACTTCCTTTTTATCAGCTGGTGAAACAAGGATATGTGGGCATGTTCGTTGTTTTTTTTTTTTTTTAATTATTATTACGGCATAACGTGAGAGGGATATCTGGGTCACAATTTGCTTCATGGGTTATCTGCAGCTGCAGTATAGTGAGTAGGCCTATACCCTTGAGATAATCTCGGGCTATAAAAAAAAAGGGATGGTGGAAATGAGGGGGAAAAGGGGGGGGGGGTGTGTGAAGGAAAGAAAGAATAGTCAAGATAAGGCAATGGAGAAATTATCCAGATTTTACGACGAGTCTACATCTGGCGTTTTGTGGCAAGTGGGTGGGTCGTTTAAGAAATTTCTGTGAAAGAAGCTCCGATTTGAATTTCGTTTTCTCCTCGGGAATTATAGACGGATTTGAAAGTGCTGTATCAGTGCAAGAAAACAGACAAACTAACCGAATGTCTTGAAATAACGTTCGAATGGCGTTGCTTCTTTTCCTCTCTCTTTGTTTTATAATTCAAAGCTCTCGTAATTTTGGTAGTTTTGAAAGATTTTTTAGTTTGTTTAGATTACACTATGGCACTACCCATCCACACAATTACCGTAGCCCTTTTTTGTATTTGAAACAAAAAAAAAGTTATTGCCAGAGATGGAGAACTTCGATTTTACTATTTCATATTATTAGATCAATTTTAAAAAATAGTTTTGATAAAAAACGTAATATATTCTCGATGAGGTTTTTTTTTTCTTGGAAAGGTGATAAAACTTCGAAAATAGTCGAGAAGGATAAAGAACCAAAGACTTAAAACTCCGTTTGGCACTGCGGCCGCCATTCATGTTGTTACTTGAATTGATATCCTCTCTCACTTGCATTGATTTTTCGCATGTTTCTTATGGTTTGCTTTACTTTTTCCAGAATAGTTTCTAGATGCTGTGTAATTGAATATTTTCACTTTTGTTCATCAGTTTTCCAAACACAGAATACAGTAGATCAATTGTTACCTGTATGTAACGATGACTGTACAAGATGAAAAGATAATTATGATCAAAATTTGTTTAGCAGTTCGATCATGTCCTTCATTTCCAAAGGAGCGTATGTTGTGGTCAGCGTAGCCTAGTGATATTCTTCACGCTTTCGACCCCGCTAGAACGGTGAGTTATGGTGGCGCCTTACCTTTCCAGCTCCGCTCTGCCCAACGGGGCTTGTTCGATAGAACCTTCTAGGGCAACTGTGATTGTATCAGCCTCGCCCTTATCCCTTGATCGTGAACAAGTCGAGCGAGACATTCTGGTCTAGAGAAGGAGGGCAAGCACGTTTTGTTAAGTTCGAATACCAAGTTGTTTTTTTTTTTTTTTTTAAGCAAACTGTTAATTTATGTGGACAGGCCATATCAAAGAATGAAAAAAACAACAACAAAAAACCAACAAAAAACAAAAAAACAAAAACAAAACAATACTTTTTTCTATAAAAATAATTGATTCGAGAAAGTCTTAATTTATAGCACTGATTTTCCTGATTTAGAGGGAAAGTGAATTCACTAAATAACTTTTATGTTCTTATTCATTGAAGTATGGCTAGGACTAGGAAGCCAAAGCTACAGAACATAAATTTATCTGTGATGAGATTTGTTCAACAGTCGTGTGAAAATATGCGCACCAAAACTGCATACACACACAGTTCTACGCATATTTCGTTCAACTATAACTAACTTTTTTTGAGCATTCTATGACAACTTTCCTGGCTTCATAAAATTTTGTTATGTATTTTCTTGCTGATTTATATCCATGAAGTAGAATTCTTTGACTGCATGACTTGTTATTCTGTCATAGAATTTCCTGCCATATTTCAAATCGAGATTATAGAGCACAGGTACCACAGGTTTTTCTCTTTCCTCTAAAACAGTGCGTCCTCAGAAAACGATGCTATAACGTTCTCTCGTTGGGTTTGTCTACGTGAAACTTATCTTCACTATCATCTTTTATGATATACGCAAATGAAATTGCAGTTCTAAGTTTATCTTACGGATATTTTAGAGCTGCAATCCTTTTAATTTGTAGAAGGAAACGAAGCGGAGATATTTTATTTTCTCAGGAGGGAAGATCTTGTTTATGCTCGCTAAAGTTCTAGGAGATATGGGTTTTGATTTGACCGTGAGCTATCAAAAACATCCACTGACTTAAGATCACAGGATTATCGTTTTGACACCGACTGCGTCGGGTTGAATGCAAATTTCTGACTTACCCATCTGGAGCCCAGAATTCATGCCGTTCTTGCAGCCTCTGTTTTGTTGATTTATCTTTTCGTTCAAAGGAGTTAATTTTTGCCTGTGACTGATTTAAGAGGAGGGATATTATACCAGCAGTCAGTGATCTGACAAAATGATAACAAAATAATCTTTTTAATAAAGGAAGTCGACTAATTCTGTACTCTCCCAATCTGATTTTAGATCCGTTTAAACGCGTATGAGGAAGCTGCGAACGTTCGCATTAAGTGCATAAAAGTGCGCTGCGTTGCGGGATTTCTTTGCCGCACATTTATTCAAGCCTACATGATAATAAACATCTAATGCGTTGGAGAACCAATGCTCCTATTGCCGGACGCTGGTTTTTAAGCGAGCCGCTGACTGCATATAAAAACCGCCATTTCAACAACCGGATCCCTTCACACATCCTGAAATGGTTGGCTTGTAAAACTGGGGTAAAGTGCACATGCCCTGCCCGTTCGTCATAATTCTAAGAAGAATTATCCAAACGGTTTCAGTTAAACCTCCATTCCATTATCGGCAACATCCTGGTCCTGGAGAGAACGGCAAGTCCAAGTTGGCACTTTAAGAGATAAAGATCGAAAACATGTCAGCTGCGAGTACCTTCAGTATTTTTATTTAATCAGTAATTTATTGTAAAAAAAATCCAAAAGTTGTTTGTTTCATAGCTTCCACTTTCTTCTTCCTTCTCTCTATTTTAGTTAAAGCTCTCCCCAGCCACCCATACCCGTAAATCTCTCCGGCCTTGACAGCTGACCTGGGCTTGATGGGGGTCATGCAGTCTGGGTGTCACGTTTCTATCCAGGCCAGGCCAGAAAGTTGAATATCAAAATTTCCAACCCCATTTTAACCATCTATATCTCGAACTGTATCCACACTGAGTACTTTTGATACTGAGTTATGGATTATAAAGATTTTATCTGGATTATTGTGAAACTTCGGTGTTTCTTTCTTTAAAATTGTCAGTGTTAGAAAAGAAAGAAAACTAGATGAAGATTGCCATTTACAGTAACATTAATTTTCTCCTTAATTTAAGAATATCTTGAAAACTGAAAAATATTCAAAACCAAATTATATATATATATATATATATATATTTTTTTATTTTTTTTTTTTTTTTTTTTTTTTTTTTTTTTTTTTTAATTATTAACACCAAGGTTTTGTTCTTTTTTCTCAAACTTACAAATTCGTGGAGTCATAACTTTAAGTTCTTGAAATTTTCACCTAAATTTCTCTTGCAATTTTAGCAAACATTCTTAACAACCCATCATGGAACATTCTCTAGACTATCATAAACAGTGCTTAAACGATGTATGGAGAATTTGTGTTGAACTGCTTGCAACATCAAACTAAATAATCCGACAACACGTCTGAAATCACAGAGTGACATTTTACTAATCTATGGTTATGATGTCAAGGATGAAAAGATGATAAAAAATATGGACTCAAGTTATCTGTGTAATAAGCTTTACTTTGCAATCAGAAACATTACGAAGAGACAGAAAGCTACCAGATGATCGCTGCCCTTGAGCACAGAGCGCGAGGCACAAAGAATCAGAATTTTGTTGTTGTTGTTGTTGTTGTTTTTGTTGTTGTTGTTGTTGTTGTTGTTGTTGTTTTTGTTTCAGTAAGTAAAATCTCACAAAAAAAAAAACAACAAAAAAAAAAAACAAACAAAAAACAACAAAACTTGGGATTTTGGTTCCCGGTCCATTCCTCTAAGAAAATATCGAATCACATCATAAATGAAGTTTAAGCGAAATTTTCAAAGATGTCCACAACTTAAACTGCTGGGTGAGAAAAAGATAGAAAGCAATAGAAAAAGCGCGCGCGCGCGCGCGCGCGAGAGAGAGAGAGAGAGAGAGAGAGAGAGAGAGAGAGAGAGAGAGAGAGAGAGAGAGAGAGAGAGAGAGAGAGAGAGAGAGAGAGAGAGAGAGAGAGAGAGAGAGAGAGAGAGAGAGAGAGAGAGAGAGAGAGAGGGGGGGGGGGGTGCGGAGCGGGGAATGATAAAAGAGGTTCAGAGACAAAGAGAGGGTTGTCAGATCTGTAAAGAAAGGGATAGTGAGAGAGAAAAACTTCTCGTAAACATTTGTGTTCCAAAAGCAATTCATTACCACAAGATAGTCCTTTTCGTTGTTTTCGAAACTAAACAAAATTTTTGATTTTTTTTTTTAAAGGAACTACTGAAGTATGTCTCGTTATATTACCGTTCAACTACAATAAGAATATGAAGGCAAATTTGTGTAACATGATCAAAATACTGGTAAAGCTGTCAGATACTGTGATCAAAACTCATTTCAAAGGAGTTTTTTGTAACTTTTTTTTTGGCCTCTCAAGTTTTTCGAAAAATCTTCTACGGACAAGGCGACTTTCGATCATGCAAGGATGGGGCTGCTAAGTTAGAGCCCGACACAACATATGCCAGACGGGTATCGAACGCAGGACCGTCTGCTTGCCAGCTCAACAATCTGCTGACTGAGTTATCAAGCGCCTTGTTGAAAAGCACAGAAATGCCTGGAAAATAAATGTCGACCCACAGATTTTATACATTGAAAGCATATAAACAGTTATTCTGCTCACTCGCCTAATAAATTAAGGAAAGACTAACGTGGACAGAGAGTTTTAACTACATCTATCTTGATTTTATGGAGATGCAAACATAAATTTGCGTTGGGCCAAGACTGAACGCAACACTCTTTCCGTAAAAATGTAATGAAAATCTAAGCATTATAGAACGACTGATCATACATCTTGGTGGTTTTATGATCAACTTTATTAGATACATTGTTTTGTCCACTAACATTCAGATAATCATCTGTATTGTGTGGTCAACATGGTGAGTTCCTGACCGAACGTCTATAGTGGTGCGGTCCAACAAAGTCAAAAGGAGGAGTCCACAAAATTTAAGTGTCAATTGTTATCTGGGGAAATTATGATAAAGATAAAATAGAGATTGAGATAGTTCAACGTCTCTTCACTTATTCCTTCAGGTGTGTATTTACAACTGTTTAGATACTTTGTTTTTACTTTTGCTTTTGATAGCTTTTTCTGACTTATTGGCATACTAGCTTTTCTGTCTTATTGGCATACTAGCTTTTCTGTCTTATTGGCATACTAGCTTTTTCTGACTTATTGGCATACTAGCTTTTCTGTCTTATTGGCATACTAGCTTTTCTGTCTTATTGCCATACTAGCTTTTCTGTCTTATTGGCATACTAGCTTTTCTGTCTTATTGCCATACTAGCTTTTCTGTCTTATTGGCATACTAGCTTTTCTGTCTTATTGGCATACTAACTTTTCTGTCTTATTGGCATACTAGCTTTTCTGTCTTATTGGCATACTAACTTTTCTGTCTTATTGGCATACTAGCTTATGAATGACGGATTTTACCTTTTTTTCATCTGCAATATCATTGAGCATTTATTTCTTTCTCTCAACAAGTTTACTTTGATAAAAATCCCTCTGCATGCACCGTAGAAAAGCAGGCTCTTAAACGTCGTATAAAAAAACCCACCTTAAAATACGATGTATATTGACATTGTATAAAAACAGCGTAGATAAATGGTGAACATTTACATTAAGTTAAAAAAAAAGTACAAAACGGTCAAGCTTAATGCCATGCACCGTATAAGAAGTTCAGTAAAACAAGTACTTGGTTGTTATATCAACTACTTATTCTACAGTAATAGCTTGCAAGGCATGATTTAAATCAGCTTGAAGTACAGGATAAATAATTATACTTCGAGTTTCATCGATACATAACAATGTCCTAAATGGCCTCTGATTGTGGCACTAAAAAAAAAGTATCATTGGTTTTGTGGTTGCCGCATAGGCTACAGTCAAATAAAATGCAAGTCTTCGTGATACTTCGAATTTCACCCATACATAACAATGTCCTAAATGGCCTCTGATTGTGGAACAAAAAAAAGTATCATTGGTTTTGTGGTTGCTGCATAGGCTACAGTCAAATAAAATGCCAAGTCTTCGTGTTGTTTTCAGTCAACTTTATTCGCCAGGGTTGTTTGATTCATCCATTTATTGGTTTTGAGAGCAGATAAGGCAAGAACTTCACCCACTCCCCCAAATAAAACAAAACAAAACATAACAAAACAAAAAACAACAACATTGATTTCTTTCACAAAAAAAAAAGAAAAAGTTTGGACAGTTAATTGATAATGAACGATGTATAAAATATGTAAAGTTATCTCCCTCCCTCTCTCTCTCTCTCTCTCTCTCTCTATATATATATATATATATATATATATATATATATATATATATATATATAGAAAGATATATATATATATATATATATATATATATATATATATATATATCTTTCTATCGATCTATCTACATGTACTTATCTTTCTCTTTCTTTCTCCCCTCTCTCTCTCTCTCTCTCTGTCGCTCTTTTTCTCTCTTTCCCTCTAAAGATAAAGAGGGGTGGCAACATTAACCAGTTCGGGTCACAAAGCATTCACAGATGATGCGATATCACCTTATATAAGCAACTGTAAAGAAGGCCTTGAAGGAAAATCTTTCATTTTTTTAGAAAATGAAGATCCTCTATTAAGCCAAAGTTTCCTCCTGATTAAATAAAAATGAGTGAAAATATAATAGTTTACCCTATTTTATTTGAGAGCTTCAGCTTAATGTAGTTATAAAACCTGACATCTTTGGTTCATCGCCTGTCAGCTCATCAAAGCGAGACAAGTTATTGCTAGTGGCTTGTCCAGTGACCTTGCTTCTCTACCTAGAGTTAATATCCTGGCCGAGCACATCCGCCTCTACATCTGCTCCGTTTCATGATTTGTATCTTTGACGCATGATCACGCCCCGAGTAAAGCTGTTTCACCTTTGCACCTTTGCACCTTTTTTTTTTTTTTTTTTTTTTTTTTTTTGGGGGGGGGGGGGGGGGGGTAGCACAGTTTTTCAAAACATTCTTTTTTCCTAAGAATTTATTACAAAAAGATGGCACCCTCTATTTTTGTGATTATTTCAAAACCAACAGAGAAAAGAAGTTGAGATTTGCACACAAGTAACTTCCGCTTATGTGACAGGCATGTGCAAAATTTTAGAGAAAATGATTGAGACACATTGAAATGGCGCTTCGAAGTGCAAAGGAAGTATTTTTTTGCAAAGTTACGGTGCGTCACCCTTTCTTTCCCGCGCTTGCGTTTTCCTCCCAAAGCCCTACTGAGCACTATTGAAAGCCTTTTTTTCTATACGTCAGTTAATGACGTCACATGGCAACAACTTAATTTATAAAGAAATCAATTTCATAGTCCAAGACACTCTTCATTTGCCATGGCACCGTGGACAGACGTAGAGAAGGCCTTTTGTGTCCGTCTCTACACTAAGACAGGCAGCATACTGCAGACACAACAAAAGTTTCGACACTACTTCAACTTGCGTAGATGTCCAGCCAAAAATTCTATCTTTAGGTGGTCAAACAAGTTTGAAATGTTTGGCAGCACAGAAAATCGTCACCGAAAGCGAGCGGGACAGGCAACTAACTCCGGTCGCCCGAAAACGAAGACAACGCCGGAAAATGCCGCTATTGTCTTCCAGTCCGTCCAGGCGGATCACGAGAAATCAATAAGACGGAGAAGTCAGGAACTTAGCCTGTCTAGGAGCAGTGTGCACAGAATTTTGCATTCCAATCTGCAGATGCAATCGTTCTCACTGCAAGTCAAGCAGCGGTTGAACGATCAGGACAAGGGGCAGAGGGTGCTCATGTGCCAGTGGTTCCGTGAACGTCTTCGTTGTGAGCCTGACTTTCTTGACAATGTGTGGTTCACGGACGAAGCCCATTTTTATTTGTCTGGACATGTTTCCTCACAAAGTGCATTTTACTGGAGGAAATCTCCACCTGAGTATGTTCTCGAACGGCCCCTTCACGCGGAGAAATGTACTGCTTGGGCTGCTCTCAGTACTCAAGGAATTATTGGCCCCATCTGGTTTGTCGACGACGAGAACGAAACAACGACAATCAACGCAGAGCGTTATATGGGCGTGTTGAAGCAATTCTTCGTCAAACTGAAAAGAAAACATGTCGATGTGGACTCCCAATGGTTCATGCAGGATGGGGCTACTCCCCACACTGCGAACTGTACCCTTCAGTGGCTCAGATCAAAGTTCCAGGACCGAATCATCAGTAGACGCACTACAGTTGAATGGGCTCCTCATTCTCCGAACCTGAATCCCTGCGATTTTTACTTGTGGGGTTATTTGAAAGCAGTTTCCTATCGTGGCAAGCCGGCTGATCTGGAAGAATTGAAACAAGCAGTTGAGGAAACTGTTCGTGGCATTCCGATGGCAACATGCAAGGCTGTCATCGCAAACTTCGCCAAAAGAGTTGAAAGGTGCTTGGCCGTCAATGGGACGCACTTTGAGCATATGCCATTCTAAAATTAATAATTGTTAAATGAGTCATTAAAACTAGATCTATTTACTGTATTTCTTCAGCTTTTACTCGCCTATCTTTGCATTTTCTTTTCACAGTTTTTTTTTCCAGTTGCCCCCACCGGCCACCTGATTTATATTGTTTCAAAACACGTTTTTCAAGTTTGACGTTAATCCTGTTCAATTTCATTTTCACTACTTTTTTTTAATCTTAGCTGTTGGTTGAGCTTTTGTTCCTTGTTTACAAAAATTGCACACAAGTTGCTACATATACTGTTCTATGTTGAGCCTAAATTGTTTTCTTACACGTTTAACAGTTACTGTTTTATTGAAAATTTCGAGGGTGCCATCTTTTTTGAAACGGGTTGTATTAAATCAACCTCAAAAGCCTCTTATGTTTAAATCTAACAACACATCTTTTTTTAAACATAAGTCTTCAAGAAACAATCCACAACTGGCGCTAGTTTGGGAAACCAACAAATTCTGTACTTTTTAAATCTATGTAAAGACTCCTCTTGGCACATATTAGAAGGCGAAACATTCCCGCACAAAGTGTGAAAAGATGAAATGCCTTACCTTAATTCTCGTTACTCTTACTAAGAGGATAGAGAGCGTTTAAAGAGATCAAAAGCGATTGATATTTTACAAAATTAGTTAATTATTTCATATTTTTCCGCCGTTGCACCACATACGTCTCACATTTCGCCCTTCTTTCACTTTAAGCTCCTTCTCAAGTACTCCAACCTTGAAAACTTGTAATTTTATTTTTGTCATTCTTTGACTAGAATCATATTAATTTCCATTTGTGTAACTGTGATTACTAAATTAAGACTTTTTTGGAAAGTTCATATTCTTCTCAGACGCCTAGCGAAACACCCATAGTGATGATCTGTAGGTTAATATGTGGGTAAATATTCATATGTGGGAATATAGAGAGCAGGTGTGTGTGAGAGAAGTTGTCAGATAAAGAAATGAAAGACTTAAAAAGTTGTTTTGTTTTTTTGTTTTGGTGCTGCGAGTTTTAGGCAAATAAGATTGTCTGGGCCATAATTCTTTTGTAGCAATTTATTCAAGATTTAGGAGGTGACAGGAACCAACCGTTTCCTGGTTGTTAACACATCTGCCTCGTGAATCTGTAAAGTGTCTCTATGCTGAAAGTTATATAAGGCAAACCTCTGCCTCTTGTCACACACGTTCAGTAACCTAAATCTAAAGGCTTGATCAGCAGTGGGTCCTGGTAAGCAGTCGAACATTCTCGTCACCTTGCTGTAAACCCCAGGGTCCTTTTTTTTCTTGTCAATAAAACGGGCTTTCTCTTTGGCTAAGATCAGGCGAATATAATTATAAAAGTTGTAGATTATAAAACCTTAGTAAAAGTTGGATATGAATGTATCAGTTATGTATCATATAGCAAAACCTCACTTGTGATTAATTGTTCTCGGATTCCAACCATAGTAAAAGTAATGGTGACGAATTTTAAAAAAAAACGTTGTAAGGAGCTAAATAAATTTAACAACATTACTTAAATTATTTTGCTGTTTATTACGAATTAAGAAGAAATACTTGAATGTGACAAAATTTCTATAATTTCTTTTTTCTGCTTCACAGCAAAGGTCAGTTACACAACTGATGGATCTGGGAACTGAATACTTAAGACTTCAATCTGTAAAACCGGGTATACACATTTTGGAGCTGAAATATTTATTTTCATTTCTTTTTCCTTTTTTTGTCCTTAAGGATATAAATTTATCCAAAAGGATCAAAGTAAATTTCACACCCTCTCATAGTTTTCTTCAATTATTTGTCTTTTAAATGAAGGATCTTTCGGGCGATAAATAATACCTTTTGTTCCAGTTAGTGATAGAGATGTTCGGCGCGGGAAATCTAGGCTTAAATACCATCTTGGTTGGCGTTTTCGGTACCGCATTTTTCTCTCAGGAAATATTTTCATTGCCGCCCCGAGAACTGGAAGGTAAGGGCAATATTTTATTATTATTATTATTATTATTATTATTATTATTATTATTATTATTATTATTATTATTATTATTATTATTATTATTATCATTATTATTATTATCATCATCATCATCATTATTATTATTATTATTATTATTATTATTATTATTATTATCATCATCATCATTATTATTATTATTATTATTATTATTATTATTATTATTATTATTATTATTATTATTATTATTATTATTATTATTATTATTATTATTATTATTATTATTATTATTATTGTTATTATTATTATTATTATTATTATCTATTATCACTGCCACATTTATTATTTCCAATCCAAGGCTGGTGTATTTGGGTTCTAACAAGCTTATCAAGGACCTCAATACATCGTGCTCGTCGTGTTAAAATTAAAGAGTTAAATCTCACACTTTAGTAAACCGTCTTTCTAAGTTTTGTCTAAGAAATTCCTAAGAAATTAATTAACTGTGTGTTCGGAAACCTTTAATTTTAAAAGAGTGTATATATAATTATATATATATATATATATATATATATATATATATATAAGGGAATCCTACTCTATGAGTGGAACTAATTTTGTTTGCATTGAGAAAATTCAAAGGCATTAGAGTAAGCTACATAATTCTTCCTTTTCGTATGTTTATTTATTTCTTAATTAGTTAATATAGCCCATCCAGAGTATTCGGAATTTAGGTTTCTATAGATATCAAACAAGCCGGCAGGGTAGGGCGTGAAAGATGAGACTTTAAACTTATGGCCCTGCGGAAATCAGAGCGGATGTTCTAGTCTGACAGTCAGCGGCGATTTCATATTTCTTGCTATGATAAATACATCCTAAAGGTTGTCTTCTTTACCTTTTTTTTTTTTTTTTTTAATTTTACTTTACGAGCAAGGTGATTGGAAAATAGTCAAAATTGTCCAAAGTGATAAAACACTATATTTTTTAAATTCATACAGATTTATTGTGGTAGATTTCAAAAAGCTCAAAAGCCAAAAGCGTATCTAATGAATGAAAACTTTTTTCTTCAAATTCCCCTACACTTCGATCGACATGTGCAAGGAATCGTCTCACCACAGAATTGTTGAAAGCTTATGTAAAAGTTAGGGAAATTTGATTACTAGGTTTAATCCTCTCATAGCTGTACATAATAATGTAGATTTGTAGTGAGTCCATGAGCATCTCCTATTGTTTCAAGCTTAATAGGCAGAAAGAACGGAGGAGAGGAAGAGTATCTCCCATAGAATATTTTATTCTGGTGTATGAGTGAGTGCGCGTGAGTATGTGAACACTAGCGTACAGTCTGTAGCATTAACTTAATAAAAAGTTTTAGGCTAATTTTTTTCTCAGGTACTTCTAAGCTCCATGGTTTAAAATGGAACATATTCTTAGAGTTTTAAATTGCGAGGTTAAATCTTTTGCATGTATTAAGTATTGTATGACAAAACGTATATCTGACAAAGTTTTCATCCACCGTCTCACTTTTTGAAATACAAATATTGTCTAGATAGCTTGGTCGACATTGAATTGCTGTCAGAAAACTCCAGCCCAAATGTTCGGATAAGAAGAGAAGCGGACTCCAACATGCCAGACCATCTGAGCTTCAAGGTGTCCACCCCGAAAGGGGCGACTACTCTCCACATGAGGCGGACCAGGCTGCTGCCAACAGTCACAAGTCACTCGAACATTACCAAGCCATTCTTAAAGGTGATTTTTCAACTCATAGGTAATGCAATTAAATTAGGGTGGTGATGGAGTAGAAAATGCAAAGTGATTTTTGCCACTAGTTGATGACCTACTGGAAATCCACGTTCACTTAACCTGTTGTAAAATATATTGCAGTACATTTTTTTACGTGTTTGGATTCTGCACGTCATCTTAATAGTCGAAAAGTGAGGGATACCTTTTGAAAAGAATTCGTAATTTTTCGGTTAACTCTAAAGATCTTACTGACTCCGCTGTCTTTTGTATTGATGTTGGGTTTTCCCTGTTAAGAAAGACCCGTTTGTTTAAAAAACCCAGTGTGTTTTAGGATATGATTTATTTGTCTTTTATTAGTGATTCTAGTGCTATCAGAAAGTTAAAGGTCCCGTGTAGAATGAGAGACAGCACATCTTAACCAATCCATACTAACAAATCTCATCTGTTGACCGTTTTTGTCGCGCAGTGCGGAACAGCATTATTCCTATCAGGGTATTATGGTTTTAGAAAGATTATTTTGGTGAAGTTTGCTTTTTTCCCGATTAAGTTTTAGAGCAGCAGGTTTATTTATCCCTTTCATGGATTATTCTTTCCCACGTATGTGGGCTAATATGTTCCTTTTATTTTTAGTATTTTGCAAGTTAACAGTGAACATTTTCAAGGCTTAGAAGCATTGCACCAATTGAGGCCTAACTATGGCCAGCAGCAGTACTGTTGACTCAAAATGAAACATGAATGATGATCAGAAAGAAGACAATTTTTAAGTTCCTCACCAGTGAGTCTATGCTGCTAGTAGAAATAACCTTGACACTGTAAACACGACTAGCCTCCGATCTGGATCCTTTCATGTTCTATCTCTAATCCTTATTCCTTTTATCTTATCCACCGTAAGCTTAATCCTGAACGTTAAAAATCCTATTTTTTTTTTGTTTGCCTTTTCCATTTTATTTATCCTTTTTCAATCCTCCACAATTATTTACGTGAAAGAATCGCACAAAGTTGATTATAACGAACTCTCGAAATCTATAAGACACGTTCTTGAACAGGTCATTAATTTAACTGGCGTATCTGAAAGTTAGTCCTAATCGTTGCATACATTAAAAAATATGTTATGACAAGAATCAAATCAATAAACCGTAAGTGATTTAAAAAGTTATAAACTTCATTTGTCGTCCTGTAGCAAATTAATTCATTAAGCGAAATAGTTACCACTCGCAATCACACTGTGCGTACGTTGACTTTTTTTTAAAAAATAAGTCTGACTATGATCAGTTAATATCAAACATATTGAAATATTTAAAAAAAAATAACCAACCTAACAACCTTAACCTTACCCATCTAATAAAATTTAAAAAAAGCAGTCAAAGGAAGAATTTTATCACGCTGCACAGTTCGGTAACTGTGTCCTCAAATTATTTTCCTCGGTTCTACAGTGATTGTTTTAATGTTTTATTTCTCTTCTTAGCTTGAGAAAAAAGTTCCAAGTATCTCTGTGCTCTTTTAATTTTTTTTCTTGAGGCAAGAGGCGTGTGATGTGAAAGACTCATTCCGACTCCAGGGGTATCCAAGTATAACATGCTGTTTTTGTTATTTATTTATTTATTTATTTTTTTTACATTTTTTCGTCTCTAGAATGCAGCAGTTTATATTGATATTGACAACGCAGGATCAATGATTGTAAGAAGAAATGGGGACAGAGATTACAGTTTGGTGAGTGGCCTTCACATACCTTATTTAGGATTCAAACTTCTTTCATTCTACCAAAAGAATAAAAATATGAAGAAAATATCATATAAACTTCAGTCTACCGTTTGATTAATATACTTTGTTTAAGTCAGATATAGGTATAGAAAAAATAGAATCTAGAGATTTTCGCTGAAACAATACTCCGAGTTAATTTGTTCTACGTGGACCATGCGGAGTATATATCACATATCTACTGTGCAAAATGGATAGTGACATGTTTTACTCTCTTTGTGTGTTAGTGACAGATTTTCTTTTCAACGTCCATTCTTTTGTAATTTACTATTTTACGATTACTTCTTTTGTTTTGGTCTCACTTCCATCTTTGGCTCCTGTGTGTCCAGCGAGGCTCCTTCCTACATGGCCAGGTAGAGTGGCATCTGGAGCCCCTGACCAGAGTTAGACGGCAGGTGGGCGGGGTCAAATATCACAGACTTCTGCCCGGACATCCGGAAGCTGAGATCATCTCCTACGTTGGAGACGCGATTGTGGACGATGAGCGTAAGTAGTTCCCATTCATGTCATGCGTGCAGAGTCACAGGTCAACTTCTACATTACTTTAAGGGCTGGTAGGACGTCAAACTTGTGAGATTAAAATTATAAATTCTATTTAATATGTTTGTTTAATAAAAGCATCAGTTCTCTTTATTTTTCCCCGCTTTTGGTCAACATTTGTTTTGGATTTTGCCGAGCTGTTTTGATAAAAAGTGGCAACCAATATTATTTCTCCGCACATTGATAACTAAGAAATGTGTATGTAGTCTGTATGGCTAATGTCGTAAAGACAGTTTGAAACCTATCAAATCTTAAAAATCTTGTTGCGTATTAGGTAATAAGGAATTTAACTGAGATATATCCAAACGGGTATAAAATAATTGTACAATTCAAACCAGCTCATTTATCATGATTGCTAACATTGTACAGCTCCTGTGAAAATCCAAGCGGGTATAAATTAATTGTACTATATACCCAAAAAAAAAAGATTTTTTTTTCAATTCAATTAGCTCATTTATTATGATCGCTTAACTTATACAGCTCCTGTGGAAATCCTCAGCCTTGAGGAACGAAACCGTTACCGCTTGCTGAGATTATCCAAACTACGAGCGAAGGAAAACATCAATATCACCCAATCGGAGGTTACAGGCCACAGAAGGGAGATGAATGGCACGTCTGCGACAGCTACGGCGCAGCACGTCGTGGAGATGGTCTTTGTCGTGGACTATGCCGATTATCGGAAGTAAGAATATTATTTAGAATATTCCTTAACCTTACGGAACAGAAAAATCATGATTATAAGATAAGATAGACATATCGAAATACTTAGAAATTTTAAACTCCACTATGAAGTCTGTTCATGAATAAAATAAGTGTACGCGAATAGAAAAAAGTATTGCTTCACAAAATGTAGAAATTCTTCAAAATACGTTTCGGGCACCTTTAAGACGATTGATGCTACCATGAAATAAATAACAAATAAGAAATGAATTGCACAAGAACAGAGCACAATGATAAGTTTGATCATAAAACGGGTCATATACCATTTTTGATAATGTAAGAAAAAGATTCAGAGTTTTTAATTATGAATTTTCAATTGCTCAATCGTTATTTTAGGAACAAAACTTCCCCCTATCGTCATCATTAGTTGAACAAGGCTTTTTTACGATGCAAACTGTAAAGATGTACTATGTCTACTTAGAACATTTTCAAGTAAAACTCTTTTTGATCTTGGAGCCTTTTTCACATAAAAGAAAAAGTGAGATACACAATCAAAATTGATGTCAGCCACAATCCACATCCTAAAGTGCGTTTTGCTAACAAATGGAAGTGAAATCAGTTTCACAAGATCTAAGGGCGAAACACTGGGGAGCGGTTGAGACAAGGAAAAATTCGATCCTTTTGGAAATCAGTTCAGGGTAGGTAGACAGAAACTGAATGAGTTTAGGCTTGGTGTGTCCAACTGGAGGAATTGCGCTCTCATAGAATCATCTTAAGTACGTACATACGTGCGCCAAACCATGTTACTTTCTTCAGATGTAAGAGATATCCTTCATTTCAAAGCTCGTTCGCAAGGGGAATAGTTGCCTGGTTTTGTAAAATCCAAATCTGTTAACATATCTTTAAAAAAGAAAAAGAACATTCGTTATCATCTAGGTTTTAATAACTGCGCGGCTCAGAATTCTCGCAAGGCAGTGCACTTAATGCGAACATTCACAGCGTTTAAAAGGATCTAAAAATAAACTGGGAAAGTACAGATTTAGTTTTAAATCATATAATTTTACCACAGCCAAAGAGGTTCTACTTGCTGTTCACAGGTGGGTGGCCTATGAAGGAGCGGCCCGTGCCATCTCTGAGATGACGCTATGGTACTCATATATAGCGGAGTCAGTGAGTTTGGACTGTTCATTTCTTCTAAACAACCAATCATGCACACAACGATTTTATTGTTATCTTCTTTTTCCAACTCTCTCTCTCTCTCTCTCTCTCTATCTCTCTCTCTCTCTCTCTCATTCTCTCTTTTTCTCTCAAGACAAACTCATATATTATATATACACGTTTGTGTGTATATATGTGTGTGTGTGTATAGATTATCAGTAGTTATATTTATTCTCTTTTATCCGTCTGATTCTTCGATTTGTCTCCATTATTTATTAATATGTTTTATCATCGTGACAAACTAACACCGTAAAAAGTTTGCTTTGAAGTAAAATTTGGCTGACGATAAAATGGCTCTGGCTAAGGACTACTCTGTTGAGACGTTCGGCCGAGCATACAAAACAGTTCAATTTATGGATCTTTAAAAACATATTCTAGAATAGGAAAAAAAGTATTTTAAAAAAATTGAAGCAATGAGAAGAAGAGTTAAAGAAGGATAGAGAAAAAAAAAAAAAAAATGAAGCCCGCAATTTTACCAACAAATGGAAGACTCTCGGCAGCAACACCAAGCTAACGGCAGAACCGACATGACAATCGAATCTACAGCAATAAGATTAAATGGTGGTTTATCGAAATTCCTCTAGAAAATCAAACAAAGTTTATCTTTTTATTTCTCAAAACCTTTCTTCCCTTCAAATTTATACCTATGTGAAAATGGATTCATCTAATTAACAAGTTCTCTGTGTCTGCATGTCCAGGTGGACAGCCGCTTCAGGACCATCTCAGACTCAACCTTTCAGATCGGAACAAGGGTGACATTTCTGAAAATCCTGACGGTCAGTTTCAGTCGCGGAAATGATGAATTTCATTAAAGATGTCTAAACGACTAAAAAAGAATAGACAGATATTTTTTTACCACTCTTTATCATTCTTTTTATATATAATTTTAAATATTCATCAACATCATCATGTAGCTTTCTTAAATATCGATATAAGCCGGGAGGAATCCCCGCTATGCTGTGGACATTTTGTTAATTGATAATTCTAAATAGTTTAAAGTTGATTGTTCCTGAAAAGCAAAATGATCCCGATGTGTAAAAAAAAACTTTGCGGCTAAAGTCAGTATTTTTTTTCTCTTATTCTTTACAAGCTAAAAATAAATTCTGCGAACGGGACCCTTGTGTCAATTTGCCGTGGCTTGAATGCATACTAGATATTTATCCTTTCACTGACATGATCCAGATATAGGCTTGTAAATGAACTTGATAACTATACTTTCACTGACATGATCCAGATATAGGCTTGTAAATGAACTTGATTTCTATACTTTTATTGATATGATCCAGATAATATGTATCTTCCCCTAATTAAGTCTAGAAATAAAATCTAAATCTTAACCTTTCAACTTATGCTAGCTGCAGTAAATATCTAGATTCTAGATCTAGAATATATGTCCAAAGAATTTTTTTTTCGATTCTTAACTTAGATCTTACTCTATAACATGTAGATATATTCTGGACGATTTCAGAATTGTCGCCGCCTATATTGTAGGCCTTCAGTTTCAGTCCTGACATCTTACAGGAAGTAGTTCCCACATCCACCCCTTTTTTTCTTTTAGGAAAATGATAAACATTTTTTTGCCTTTGAATATTCAAAAACAATGTTTTGGTGAAAAATAATGATAACCACTACAATCTTAAGGTCAATGTCCAACTTAGTGCTTTATTTGCCGTGCCTAGTTGGTCTAGAAAATGCTCGGTTGGATCATTTTTCCCCTAGCTTCATTATTAAGAGATGTGCTGTGAGTAAAATTCCCAACTTCATTTGACACCTTTGACAGATACGACATTAAGCTATTTAAATCTGGTAATGGCAATACATTTTCTCTTCCAGTTAACACAAAGTGTTTCAATATAATTAAAAAATCTTACTTGAGGAAGTTGGGGTTCTATGTGTATTGTATTCGGGAATTTAAAAAGAAAATAAATTTAAGGCTTTATTTAAAGTCGCAAATTAATTCTTTCAATATTTCAAATTCATACCGTCAGAGGGACAGCGATGACGATTTCATCGAGGACTTAACATCATCTGGGTCGTTCGATGGCAGTCAGGGCCTGAGAGCTTTCAGAACCTGGTACCAAGATCCTCGTAACGGCATCCCGAACGCTGATCACTATATGTTATTCACAGGGTACGTCCTCTGCCTGGGGTAAATGACTTAAGGCCTACAATCATGTTATTCACAGGGTACGTCCTCTGCCTGGGGTAAATGACTTAAGGTCTACAATCATGTTATTCACAGGGTACGTCCTCTGCCTGGGGTAAATGACTTAAGGCCTACAATCATGTTATTCACAGGGTACGTCCTCTGCCTGGGGTAAATGACTTAAGGTCTACAATCATGTTATTCACAGGGTACGTCCTCTGCCTGGGGAAATGACTTAAGGTCTACAATCATGTTATTCACAGGGTACGTCCTCTGCCTGGGGGAAATGACTTAAGGTCTACAATCATGTTATTCACAGGGTACGTCCTCTGCCTGGGGGAAATGACTTAAGGTCTACAATCATGTTATTCACAGGGTACGTCCTCTGCCTGGGGGAAATGACTTAAGGTCTACAATCATGTTATTCACAGGGTACGTCCTCTGCCTGGGGGAAATGACTTAAGGTCTACAATCATGTTATTCACAGGGTACGTCCTCTGCTTGGGGAAATGACTTAAGGTCTACAATCATGTTATTCACAGGGTACGTCCTCTGCCTGGGGAAATGACTTAAGGTCTACAATCACTATAATAATGTTATTCACGGTGTACGTCCTCTGTCTGGGGGAAATGACTTAAGGTCTACAATCACTATTTTTTATTCACGGGGTACGTCCTCTGTCTGGGGGAAATGACTTAAGAGCTACAATCACTATAATAATGTTAACAATCACTATAATAATGTTATTCACGGGGTACATCCTCTGTCTTGGAGAAATGACTTAAGATCTACAATCACTATAATAATGTTATTCACGGGGTACATCCTCTGTCTGGGAGAAATGACTTAAGATCTACAATCACTATAATAATGTTATTCACGGGGTACATCCTCTGTCTGGGAGAAATGACTTAAGATCTACAATCACTATAATAATTTTATTCACGGGGTACATCCTCTGTCTGGGAGAAATGACTTAAGATCTACAATCACTATAATAATGTTATTCACGGGGTACATCCTCTGTCTGGGAGAAATGACTTAAGATCTACAATCACTATAATAATGTTATTCACGGAGAACATCCTCTGTATGGGGAAACTGACTTCAGATCTTTAATCATTATATGTTATGCACAGGGTACTTTCTCTCTGTTTTCGACAAAATGACTTAAGATCTACAATCACTATATGTTATGTACAGGGTACTTTCTCTCTATCTTGGACACATGACTTAAGATCTACAATCACTATAGGTTATGCACGGCGTACGTTCTCTCTATATTAATCTAGAAATCAATTACGGAAAGGATTATTGTTAACAAGCGGTGAATTGATATCCTCTTTCATTGCAACATTATACAATTTGAAGCGTCCTGGTTGACTGCGTGTAAGCTGAAGCTCTCTCTGATTTCTTATATCCCAACTCCTTTATCTCAAATGTCAATTGTTTTAAGCTGCGAATAGACTTAAAATTCAGTCAACAGCGACGTGTCAAAACTTTTTCGGTGGACATATGGTCAAATAATAATTGTGTTTCTATGCATGTGTTGATAAAATGAATACCTTTAATTGTTCATTTGATGCTTCCTTAACATTTGCTGGGTGCGAATTAAACTTTACATTTATGTCACTGTATCAGGCATAATTCTTCTCTGTGTTATCATATTCGATATATCGTCTTCGCTGTTCTTTATATCATCAATATACATCATAATTTTCTATTTTAACAGTTTCGATATATTGTCTTCGCTATCTTCTAATATCATAAAGATACATCATAGTTTCCTGTTTTAACAGTTTCTATAACTATATTGTCTTCGCTATCTCCTAATATCATAAATATACATCATAGTTTCCTATTTTAACAGTTTCTATAACTATATTGTCTTCGCTATCTCCTAATATCATAAATATACATCATAGTTTCCTATTTTAACAGTTTCTATAACTATATTGTCGTGTCTATTTCCTAATATCATAAATATACACCATAGTTTCCTATTTTAACAGTTTCTATAACTCTATTGTCGTGTCTATTTCCTAATATCATAAATATACACCATAGTTTCCTATTTTAACTGTTTCGATATACAGTCTCCGCTATTCCCAAATATCATAAATATACATAATAGTTTCCTTTTATACCAGTTTCTATAACTATATTGTCTTCGCTATCTCCTAATATCATAAATATACACCATAGTTTCCTATTTTTAACTGTTTCGATGTACAGTCTCCGCTACTATGTAATATCATATATATACATCATATGCTGAGCTGACTGCTCTATTTATTTCTTCTACCACAGGTTTGATTTAGATCAGGGTTACATAGGTATTGCCTACTTAGACCGGCTTTGCACGGCGTCTGGTGTGTCCATCACAAAAAACAGGTTCTCGGGCTGGGTTGGCAAGACGGCTGCTCATGAAGTGGGACACAGGTGAGCGCTTTACGGGAAACAGGATGGACAGGGAAAACAGCGCGAGTCAGGGGGCTGACAGGATTTGTTCACAATTTTTGATGGGTACAAGGATAGGTAAAGGCATGCATTTTAGACAGGAATCATTTCTTATAATTTTTTTCCTTTTTCCATTTTTGTTGTTTGTACGTTAGTAAACGTTTAAGAAGTGCAAGTCATGAATAAATACTATTAAGCTTCATAAGCGACAATGAGTGAAATAGAGAGAGAGAGAGAGAGAGAGAGAGAGAGAGAGAGAGAGAGAGAGAGAGAGAGAGAGAGAGAGAGAGAGAGAGAGAGAGAGAGAGAGAGAGAGAGAGAGAAGGAGAAATTAGAAGATGAAAATGAAAGAAAATATTTTACATTACTATAATGGCATTGATTTATTTGCATTAAAACTATCTTTCTTTTTGAATTCTTACATCCTCAAATCTCTTTTTACTTTGTGATTGGTTTACCTTGTCGAAACCAGTCTGTCGGCGCGACATGATGGAGATGTGAACGGCTGCACTAATACTCCCGCATACATCATGTCTGGCGCGTCCAGTGTACCTGTCACCACGGCAAACAGTGGGAACCCCTGGCAGTTCTCCTCCTGCTCTGTGGCTGCCTTCAAGTCATACCTTCGCACGTGAGTCGAGCTTCTTCGTCTGGGTGGATCACTTTTGAGAATAGTTCGAAAATCGCCAATACCGCTGATATACATGTAGTGGTCGCTTATCAACGACATTCCCATAGTGCGAGCTTTAAATCTTGAAATCTTCCTTTGGTGGGTGATGGCAAAAATCTTATTTTCCTTGGGTGAGAGATGGCTGATATTTGTTTTTCAAGAAATTTTAATTCTTGTGATGAACAGTGTGCGATTAAGTAAAGGGGTATAGGGAAAAGATGGGGTGGGGTTAGGGGTGTTTGGGCGAAGGAATGCATGAAATTGTGAAATTGGTTAAGAATAGCTTGTCGAAATGGGTTTGTTTTACTGACTGAGCAATCATAGATTGAGTTTTTGACCTCACAAAATAGTGTTACTTGATCAGTCTCAAGTTGTTTCAAGTATCAAAATCGACCTAACAGGTCGGATTTATGTACTTCAACAGCAGCAACGGTAAGCATATTTTTTTTTCACTTGAGTGAGGTGCCTTTTCCATGTTTGCCTCGTTCAAAGTCGCAAAGCTTTATTCGTAATGCGAACAGAGCGTTTTCATGAGAGCTCAGTTAAACTGTATATATGTGTGCTTGATTGATGGTACGTTCTGTGCCTACGGACGAATAACGTTACATTTGAATACACATCCCGGAGCTATACGGACATCGAAAGCCAGAAACGCCTCAGAAACTGTAAGGTTCTGCTGTGTTCACAACTTTCTCTTGCTGAATCAATTGATGTTGTGAGGCAAATCATGCAGTTTTTTTTTTTCTGTCTAGGAACGACTACAGAGACGGCCTAAAGGTGATTTATATAATTATGGAACAGTCTAACTGACACTCTGCAATGATAGGGAAAGAAAGGTAGCCACATAGTCTGTATCCTATGAATTTATTATCTTTTGTTCATTCTCGTAAGAAAGGAATATAAAACTTCTTATGGTTTCGTTTTTTTAACTCTATTTTCTTGCAAACGAAGAAAAGCACGTAGCCACATCTCTAGGTACGCCTATATCAAACCGCGGCCGATTGAAAAAATTGGGAAAAATTTAATATACACGCACGTATGGAAAAAAAGACTTTACTCCTTGTACATCAGACATAGTGTACACAAAGAAAAATCCCTTAATATGTTACGATTTGCTTAACATGGTCAAACTAGTTTACTATTTTAATGCATTAGATAAGTTACGGAGCTGGTCACTCATTATCAGGGCGAGGGAAAGCATTTCGATATTCTTTTATAAATCTTTTAGGGCAATTAGGGCAGCTGTCTGAAAGTTTCATTAAGTGTTCCAAGAGGTTAATAACAGTAGCGATAGAGCTTTTTCTTGCTGAACTGGGATACGCTTGTAGGAATGTTTAACTGCATAGGTCAAAGCAGTAAATATATTTTTCTATAAGTAAATATAAGTTGTGTTACTTAATATTATATTAAACGAGAAACGATTAAAAAAAATGTTTGCCTCCATGTTAGGATGTATTTATAAGCTGCATGGCAATGATAGTGAGTGTTATTTCAACAGCTGGAAAACTTTAATTTTAGGAAAAGAGCTTTCTTCATTGTTAATTGATTCAGAAGCTAAGAATGGAAATAATCAAAAGAGATTGATTTTAAAGCCACTTTCAGCCCTCGAATTGTAGTGTTTTTTTAATGAAAAGTGGGCCGTGGAAATAGATTTTTTAAAAGATCTATCGACAGTATAAAAAACGTTCCTTTTAATCAGTGTTCATGATGAGGAAAAGTCAAAAAGGAGGAAAATACACTGTAAGAAGTGCCAAACCCGCGATAGAAATCTCGCCAGATCATACCACACACACACACACACACACAATTTAATATAAGGGAAGCATGATTAACCTTTTCTTAAAATCTTGCAATTAACATACCTTTGAATGCAGAAAAACAAGCTTCATGGGCTTGGATGAAAGTTTAGAGTAATTTTTACTTCTGCCTCTTAGAAAGAGGCTCCTTGGTGTGAAGCTTCCTTTTAGCAGATTGTCTTTCTTGGGCCTTTGTATGGCTTTGTAAAGCTTGCTTTACAGCCCTCTCTCTGATCCTCTTTGCACTAGATTTGGTCAGAAAATGTCCAATTTCCGATTCCAGTGCCCTCTATCTTTCCAACTCACTCATTAATTGGATCAGTACGAATGGGAAAAAATTCACCAAATAAGCTGTGCCAGGAACCGTAGTATCCCAAACCTCTGAAGAAAAATTAATATTGAGTTTTTATTTTTTTTTAAAGTAAAGGCTAAAACAAGGGCTGGTTGGAGCTGTGACGGAAAGAAGTGAACGGCAGCCGAGGTTGTTCCAAAGAGATTTTGAGATATTCCTAAACATGCTTGGAGCTCTCATCCTACATCGTAGGATGGAATCTAAGTTATGAAGAATTGATATGGTGTTTTTCGAGTTCTATCACAAACTTCTGGAAAAAATATTGAGTTTCTGTTTTGTTTTTTTTGTTTTTAAAAACTTTACCAGTGTTTCGTGCACAGAGCCTCAGAACACGGGAACCACTGATAGACTCCCGGCTCCTACAGGAGACAACAGGGCTGGGTTAACACTCAGCACGAATGATCAATGCAAGCTGTACTTCCAGGACAGCACCAGTTCATACTGCAGTGTGAGAAGCCTTGTCTGCCACTCTCAAAATACACGCATAAAAGAATCACAAGTTCACGACTCTTATTCCTAAGTATTTTTGTTGTGATACATCGTTGTTTTAACGCATGGAATGTCTGCTGTGTATTTACTTTTGGATTCTCATGTTCGGTTGGGAACTTGACGACGGAAAAAAAAGGGCAGGGATTAAGTACATGAAGCAGTAAAATACGAAAGAAGTAGAAGTTGTAGATAGATGAAGAGAAAATATTGACAGTATTGAAAGGAGGCAACATACCGCGTAGAAGGTCAAAAATTATTCCTTACGAGACAAATCGTTCCCCGTGACAAGTACGAAAGTAGATCATACAGCTTAGATGAAGATTTGGGGTGTCACGAGAGAGAACCGCAAAAAATAAGGAAGTTCTCCCTAAATCAATATTTATATGAAATGAGATGCTTCAATGGATTGCCTTATAAAAAAACGACCAAACAAACAAACACAGCATATCACCAATAAGGTTTATTTGCTTATTCCTTAAAGACTTTCTTTGTTTATCTCTATTTATTGTTTAGCCTTTTCGTATAACGTGGTATCGTGTATCAATGTAAAGCCTGTAACTGAAATTTTCCCTATAAGGATTAATAAAGGCCTTCTTTTATTTATAATTCTGTATACTGTAATGATTTAGTAACGACAGCAGCGGCATTATCATCAACATTGTTCTCATTAAGACCTTCATTATTACCATCATCATCAACATTGTTCTCATTACGACCTTCATTATTACCATCATCATCAACATTGTTCTCATTACGACCTTCATTATTACCATCATCATCAACATTGTTCTCATTACGACCTTCATTATTACCATCATCATTAACATTGTTCTCATTACGACCTTCATTATTACCATCATCATCAACATTGTTCTCATTACGACCTTCATTATTACCATCATCATCAACATTGTTCTCATTACGACCTTCATTATTACCATCATCATCAACATTGTTCTCATTACGACCTTCATTATTACCATCATCATCAACATTGTTCTCATTACGACCTTTATTATTACCATCATCATCGCCGCCATCGTCGTCGTGGTCGTCGACTGTTCGTCGTTATTATTTTTTTTAAATTTTTTACATGTTTTTTTAGTTGTAACTGTTATTGGTGCTGGTTTTTTTTGTGTCGGTGCTACTATTACTACTATTACTTTTTACATCATCATCAATATCATAACAATCATCATAATTGTTTTCATAACGGCCGCAAGACTTAATAACATTATAAAGTACAACCAACATTATGATTTACTTTACTACTATTGAGAGCCACTAGCAACATGCAACTATTTGAATCAACATTTCCGTACATTTTAACCCTGGAAAATCGACGGTGTTTCATCTACAACATTTTTGGGATGTTTTCACATGGGTTTAGTTGTCCATCTTCCACTCCAACAATTTGTAAGTAAATCTCTGCTCTTACTTTCGTTCTAGGGTGTTCAGAGCCGTTACGGCGGAATAAGTGGCATTTGTAATGGCATGTGGTGCACTATTCCCTCAAGGCCTGGCTATTGTCGGGCCATGGTGCCGTTGGAGTACACTTACTGTGGTTTTGGGAAGGTAAGTTCTCATTTTTATCCACAAAATAAAACTTTGTACAAAGTTCACAAGGCAGTGGGACTAAAACTTCTACAAGATGTAGGACGTCTGTATCTTCCTGACTTGATGATTGTTTTTAGTTCTGTTTAGCTTTTTCGATGTGTTTTTTTTTGGGGGGTATCGTGGTTAATGATTGTATTAAGAGAAAAAGAAAAGAAAGATAGAGAAAGAAATATTTTCTACATCTACTTTAGCCACACACAGAGGTAAGAAGAAGGGTGAGTTAGAAGTGAGAAAAATAATGAGTGGCAAAGAAGACAAAAGATAAGTAGGAAAAGGAGAAATAGCAAAAGGAAAATGAAGTGGAGGGTAAAGACACAGACATTACGTAAACATAATAAATCAAGACAATTTATTAAATTTAACAACAAAGATTAATTTTAGCCAGCAAGTTAAGTCAGGAACCTCTAAAAAAACTTTTTTCTTTTTTAATGCTGAGAACAGAAGTAAATGGGGATCTGCAAGAATAAGAATTTAGACCTACACTGCATAATTCTGCATTAAAGCAGAAAATTTTAAAGAAATCGAAAGATCTTGAAAGATCAGCATTATCAAAATTTGAAATTCATGTCAGGGGTTCTCCAATCTGGTCTTTAATCACGCCTAATCACTAAAAATGTTTAGAACTAATAAGATATTTGTAAAAGCAACCTATATCTTATATCGGATATTCTGGTCTAGTTCTCCAACAATCGTTTTCATTCCCTCTTTTTGCTCTCTGATAATTTGCATTGCGCAATCTCTGTAGCTTTGTGGTACACGTCTGTTGAGTACTGGTTGAAATGTGTGATTATATTCCATGTTCCAGTGGTGCCGAATGGGGCTGTGCGTAAATAATGACAGAACAACCACCTCTCGACCGATTCCAGCTCCAGGACCACAGACAATATTCGATTGTGTCCCTTATCTCCAGAGGCTAGACTTGATTGGATTGCTCGCCTGTTTTAGGTAAGGCCCAGAAAAAGTAACTACGGTGTCTTAAAGGTTTAGAAAATACGAGTTGGGGCTTGTTTTCTTGCACCCAATAGCGTCGATCGTATTGAAAGGGATTTAAGAAACATATGTGCTAAGAAAGGCTGAGTGCTTCCTGAAGATTTAGTGTCGTGTTCATTTGCCAACGTGTTTATTGTGTCAATCTCTTTTCCAGATTGTGGACTAACTCTCTACTGAGTCTCTACGTTACGTTCCGACTCTCTACTGATTTGCTTAGCTGGGCGCTGGGACCCTGTTGAGTCGAAAAGCAGTGCTGTAAGTCCCTGTGAGTCTTGTGGTAACGTATAGAATCCCCAGTATCTCACAAAAGGTGTGCCTAGTCACGGGTTAGTAACCAAGTTGTGAATGACTCACTAAGTTACGTACGGGATTCCTAGTATCTCGCTAAGTTATGTGAGCAGTAACGGATCAATAACAAAGTTATGAATGGGTCACTAAGTTACGTACCGGATCCCCAGTATCTCGCCAAGTTGTGTGCTTAGTCACGGATCAGTAACCAGGTTGTGAATGAGTCACTAAGTTACGTACCGGATCCCCAGTTCTCGCCAAGTTGTGTGCCTGGTCACGGATCAGTAACCAAGTTGTGAATAAGTCATTAAGTAATGTACCGGATCCCCAGTATCTCGGTTAGTTGTGTGCTTAGTCACGGGTCAGTAACAATTGTGAATAAGTCATTAAGTAATGTACCGGATCCCCAGTATCTCGCTTAGTTGCGTGCCTAGTCACGGGTCAGTAACAAAGTTGTGAATAAGTCATTAAGTAATGTACCGAATCCCCAGTATCTCGCTTAGTTGCGTGCCTAGTCACGGGTCAGTAACAAAGTTGGGATTTAGTCACTAAGTTACGTACCGGATCCCCAGCTTCTTGCTAAGTTGTGTGCCTATTCACGGGTCAGTAACCACGTTTTGAATGAATCGCCAAACCGACTGGTGCACTGAGGGGCGTTTAATGGTTGGTTATTGTGTAAGCCATGTCCATTTTAAAAGTCAATAAGAGTCAATCTTAAAGCAGGCAGCAAGTTTCACCCATAGGAGCTCAGTAGCACCTGATCTTTACGAAACAACTAGGCGCTAAGGAAAAGCAAAATGGTAAGCCCATAAAAAATAAGCCCAATTACTTGTTTTGCATTTTTTTAAAAATTATTCTTGTATTGATCACGAGACTTTTATAACTGGATAGGTCTGTGGTATTTCTAATAAGCATCTTAATTCATGAATTTTTTTTATCTCTTTCATTTCATAGCGAAGTCCTTTTCGGTTAATGGATATTTCAAGCCCAAGCTTATGACAACGATATTCACCCCTCCACTACGGACTTGTTCAATCAACAACTACGAAAGATTTCTTTCATTAACGAAATAAAACTAAAAAAAAAAAAGAGAGAAAATGTTAACGATCAACTAGACTTTGAAGAGTCACCAAATGCCAAATTTATTATAAAAAAAAGGATACAATGGATTTTGTACTTCTCTCATTGTTGTTTTGACCTACTTATTACGGTTATATATACAGAGAGTATAAGTCTAGATAATTCAGTAAAGACACTATCATGTGTCAAATAAGCGAGAATTCACTATAAAAGCGGAAATAAAATATTTGTTTTCCAAGTGAACTCAATAATATTATCATTTTCGCTAGCGTTCTCATCTAGAGCGTTCAATAATCTTTTTCATTTTTACCCGAAAAAACGAGAGAAAAGGTGATCATGGAAGATATATATCAGTGATCACTTTTTTGCGATCCCGAAACCCAAAACACATTCTTGTAAGTGGAGAGAGAAGGACATCACTGATTTTGGATCATACTCACTATTCACAAAGTTTTAAGATCATCACAGATCGCCATTATGTTTTTAGCTTGGCTTGGTTTGGTTTTTATTTGTTGTAGTTTTTCTTGATTGGGTAAACGAAGTTGTGCATCGACTCTCTAGTGAGTCGCTTAGTCGTGAGTCAGTTTCCTTGTGGGGAACCAAATTTTGCGCGGAGATAAATGAAGAAACAACCAAATGTCGATCCAACCCACCTCCAGGAGCGCAGACAGTATATAATAATTATGGTTAATGCCAAAACATAAGTCTATATCTCAATTCTTCCTATTACAATTTTCTATTGTATGTACTGTAAGAAAGGAAATTCCGGTACATGTGACGTCACAAATCTCAGCACGCTTTGAGCAAGCCGTAGCTTTCCTCACACTGTGACACGCTGCAGGCAACCACTTCGTTAGTTTTAACGATACAACGTTAGGTCACTCGCCTATATACATGTACTCCATTTTGTGTGTTACCGCCCTTGCATTGTTGCAATGATATCCCGTGTTTCAAAATGTCCTTAATGTTGTATTTAACGTTGATGATGATACGATCAGACGTATTTTTGAAGTTTGTCTATAGTTAACTTATTGGTCTAACCAAGAATTAGCTGACAATGTGATAATGGTAGATGTGACAATTCGCATTACTTTTTATAAAATCTTTGTTTCAATACAGAGAAAACAGGAATATTTAATCTTCGCTTGTAGTTACTTGTTCAAGTAATAAGCTTAGGGTGTAGGCCCTCTTATGCGCCAGCATTTGAGATATAACAACTATGGGATCCAGGCTGGATCAGTATATTATACTCTCGAATCAATTGGTTTGTGGATACAAATTGCCAGTATACAAGTAGTTTTTAATTACATATCAAAATGTAAGAGCTTTACACTTTTTAAAATCAACTCTTCTGATGAAAAAGCTATCATGACAAATAAAAGAAAAGATTTTGGAAAAACTAAAACGATAAAGACGAAGGACTTTCATAGAAAGCCCCATTCCTTCTCAATACCCAGGGAGTATTCAATAGCTTTGTGACCAACATAACTGCAGAAATGGAGAATTACAGTGGAGAGTCTGATGGAAATAACTCGGCATTCTCTTCCACACTTAATCAAGAAATGTGAGTCAACATCCTGATCTTAGCATTTGTGTTTCAAAATCACAGCCAGGACTCATGCCTCTCTCTCAAAAAAAGAAAAATATACAAATTTTGTCTTGTGTTTATTCATCTTTTTAAACTACATAGCCATTTTGTCTTATCATTAATTATAAAAAAAAAATTATACTTGTTCAAATAATTCAAATTTCTTTTGATATATTTTCTCGTCACAGATCTCTGTTAAAGATTAAAGCATGTAACTTTACCTGAGTGACAAAAAGATGAACTAAAAAGGCAGGAAAAATGAGCAGACGTTTTCATTTCTAAAACAATGAGAATACTACCATGCATTTTGTAAAAAAGCATGAATATTAATGTCTAAATTAAACATGATTTCGCAAAAATTAGAGCAGGAAAAAAAATCCACAACCTAATGAAAAAGTTAAAATCTTGAGAATTCTTTAATACCACGAGATGCAAAAACAAGCGCTATCATATTAGCTAAAATATTATGATGGTCTATCACACATAAATAATAACAATGAATTAATGTAAATCACTTATTGTTCCATTTAGAGTACATACAGTGTAATTATATTAACCCATTTAGTGCTTACTGTCGGAATGCTCAAAATATCTAAAACAGCTTACATATATTGTTTGAAAAGTACATTTTGTACATCCATTAGATATAATGGTCATATGTTTTTGAGCTGGATAATCATCAAAATAACAATCTTACATTTTTTGAAAAAATGAATAAATACAAAAAAAAAAAAAAGTGAATTTCTACTTTGATGTAGAATCACAATGTCAACACCAGATTAACTTTCTAGCATGATGCTCATCTATTCTGTTGGAACATAGGGCTGAAAAAGTAAAATTTCCCTGTTAATACATGTATGATCAAAGTTCAACTTCAGAGGTTGCCAATCCCTTTAAACATGAAGGAGGGTGTGAAAGCATTTTGCGACTGCTGAGCATTGCTGAATGCAACACTGCAGGGGAGGTTGTGAATATTGTGAACCAGACATCACTGGATGAGAGTGTGTTATAGGAAATCATAGCTGCTTTGCATTAGATAGGTAATGCATATTACACCCTATAAACTACTTATCAAGGTAAAGCTTTGTTTCATTTTTAACAATATTTCATCAATATACTTATACTTAATTATTACATTCAATGTAATACAAATCTGAAGAACTAAAATGATTTTGAAGTGCAAAAAGAGATTGCATCCATCCAATATTATAAAACTAGAAAATTTTACAAGAAGCCATATTGCCCATAATGTATATTTTTTTTCAACATTTTAACTAAGGTAATGCATTTGAAAACAAATTTATTGTGGATAACAAAGTTTCAAACTTCTTGAATGCGCTATTTCAAATGTGTTCACATCTTTTCAAGCAAACATGGGCGAATTTGATGGCATTTGCACAATAATTACTACTTTACTCTTTACTATTTTCTCTAATATATTTTTTAAAATTATCTGAGATTTTTAAAATCAGTTTGAAATACAGATTAAAAGGGCTTAGAGATTTCAGATTTTTTACTCGCATATTTAACAAAAGAAATTGAAAAAAAAATGTATAAACAGCAACAAAAGGTTGCTAAAATCTTCTTTTATGTGGAGATGAAAGAGTTAAATTTCTCAGAGATGAGATATCTTTAAAAAAAAACATGAAAGGCTTAGAACTAAGCAACCATCACAAGATAGTTCGCTATACATGAACAGTTCGTCGGACAGAAATCTTTCATATCAGAAATTTATAGACAGTAAGTTCACTAAGGTACACTTAATACAAACATATTTACATTGCATATAAAAAAAAAAATTCTTTCAAATACAAAATCAGTCTTTCTTTCTTCTAAGAAAAACAGATAATTGGCCACCTTTTAATGTTTTACTGATTATGTAATTATCCTTCAAAAACAGTCGAATTTCAGTTTAGATCTATTTAACCATTCGCATCAAAAGCTAAATATCATATATATTTATGTCAAAATATACAGTTTTAAACGATAACCCTTAAAGCACCATGATAATTTCAATTAATCTTTCTTTAATTAATAAGTACAATCAAACTCGTATGATTAATAATTATGTTATTCTTTAATATTTATTTTTTCTTCCAATCAGAGTTTTAATTTTTCTTACAAAGGTAATGTTTCAAGTTCCACTGATGTGACACACATGGGTTATAAGGAAGAAGAATAATCTGCTGGGCAACAGAGGTGCTGTGGAGATTCCTAAAATATAATGGCAAGAAAACCTTTTTTTTTTTCTAACAAATCAAGTAAGTTTAATGTGCCAAAGGTTAGTTTGGCCTTGAACCTCTCATTCAAATTCTCGTTCATTCTTCAGTTCCAAGGAAGTTCTTTGTAGTCAACCTCTTTTGTTAGGTACAAGCTTGCTTCTTTGAGTGAGACTCAGAACAGTACTCTTTTCTCAGGCCCAGCTAAAATTAATCTGCAAGAGGAATAAAATCATAATTTCCAGTTAATGTTTCAAATGTTATTTTATACTTAAACGATGTGGGAACTGGTTTGTGCACAAAATAAAAAAAAAGAAAAAGAAAAAAGTCAAATCAAGATGGAATTAGAAGAAAAAGAGGTTGAGATAAATGCTGAAATAATTCATATAACAACAACAAGAAGAAGAATTATAATGATAATGATATTGAAAATAATATGTTCTGAAAAGTTCAACAGCTTGAACAAATATGCGCGTGCAATTGTGTTCCAAAATTAGCTGAGCCAATTTAATTTCACATTTTAATAGAAGAACTATTTTTTTCCACAAATTTTTATACAGGAGTCACTTCAGCCCCAAGTCCAATTTTATTTCCATTTATTTGCATTTTCTTCGATCATTTATGCACCAAACTGTTGTTCTATAAAGATTTTGCATGCTTGGGTCTCATTCACTAAAAGTTCTTGGCAAGAATTTTTAGGCTAAATAATCTCTCCTATACAAACACAACACAAAAGATAAACATTTTTATGAGTCTCAAAGCAACTCATTTCAATTTTGCAAAGCATAAAAAAAGCATTTCAAACAAAATAAAAGGAAATGTATAAAAAATATTCATACACAATATACAATGCAGGTACCTAGGGGTTGTTTTGCACCAGAGACCTGGTTGTGAGTAGGTTAGTTAAGACAAGCCAATATCTCATTTTTGGGGGGGAGAGCAAAAGGCAACTTGAACATATTGCCAAGATTCCAGGTTCAATGAACCCTATGTCCTTAAGATATTCTTTGGAGATCTCTCCAGCCCTAAAAGCTAGGCTTGAAAACTGATGCGACACACATAGTCACTGATGGGTCTCATTAATCCAAACTGTTCGAAAAAAAAATTTCTTTGTCTGCTGTAAGATCTTTACTTGAGTAATGAATTGTTTTTGACGACTCATTTTCTTTTTAGTTTTATCAATAACATCATTCAGTTTTTATCAATGCTTCATACTTTTTTTTTTTTTTACTGTAATTTGAGGGGCATGTGATGGATCTTAGAATATTTTCTTTCCTAACTTGAAATGACAAATGAGTTTTGGTAAACGTTAAACAATGAATGGTGAGAAGATATGAGAATAGCTGAAAAATCTTAGGAAAATATTCTCTAAAAAATAGATTATTTTCAATATCTGAAAGTCTAAAAAAAGGGCATGAAACACCCTTTACAAACCTGTGTACTAGGGCTGCCAGAACAGCTCCTACTCCTGGCCCAACCCAATACAACCAATGATTGTCCCACACATTGGAGTTGAACGTTGTCATGGTAACTGCAGGACCCAAGCTGCGGGCAGGGTTAAGTGATGCACCTGATATTGATGCACTGTGTAAGAGAAAACAATAGACAATACTAATGGCAATGCCTATAAACAAAAAAATTAAAACATAATATGTAAGACATTTGATCCACTTCCATTAAGTAGTTTCAGAAATTCAATTTAATTATCTTAAAAGAGGTTGGACCTATAAGATCTTTTTATACAACACTACAGAACCTCATTTCTGTTGTTTTATCCAATTTTCTTTTAATTTTTTTTTAAACAAAAAATGTGTCTATTAATAATAGATCATACATAATTAGCATAGAGAGCCTTCCTACTTTTTAAAAAATTTAATTATATATGAAAAGCACTTTTAATAGTTAAGAAAATCAATTAGATACTGTAAACGCAACTTGGAACAAACGTACGAATTGTCATCATTATCATAGAATACTTTTTGCAGCCCATGGAAGGTTGCAACGCTGACAAAATTTGCACAAAATCTTCAGACTTTTCTATCATAAGTCATTGCATTTAAAAATGAAGTTTTCCATGAGACTGAGAATTTTCTCTTTTTTTTTTTTTTTTTTGGTACAAAACTCACATAGCCAAAGATATTAAAAATTTGAAAGTCTAAAAATGTAAAATCAAGGTTTATGAAGGATAATTGTATAAAATGTTTTTAATTTCTCTTCAGCAAAGAGTAGTGTGTTTGATGGTGAAGATATCGAAAGGCTGAAGTTCTGGATAAATAAAAGGTCCTTTCATTTCCAACACCCTCAACTGCCATGCAAACCTTAAAAGAAAATTTAAATACCCTGCTAGGATGTCCACGATGACAGCAAAGCCAATAGCTATAGGTGCCAAACTTGTCTTGGTAGATCTATCTACTGCTGTCAACAAAACTGTGATGATGAGGATGGCAGTGAGCACAATTTCAGCTAGAAGGCCCTCACCTACAGTTGAGTTAGCCCCTAAGGCACTCGCTCCACCACTGATATTCACAAAGGCTGCTTGGCTTAGGGTTCCCTAGGTGGAATATCAACAAACCGTTTATTTTTTTTTTAAGCCTTATGCAAAAGCAATCTTTTGACTTATAAAAATAAGAGCAGTTAAGTTGAAAAAAGATCCAGAACTCCATAAAAAATTTATTGTTGAGCTAAAAGATATCTTTGGCACAGACAAAAAAAGCAAAAACAAGGGTACCATCGAAAATTTATATTGAAACTGTAGACATCGAAAATTTATATTGAAACTGTAGACATCGAAAATTTATATTGAAACTTTAGCGTCTTACTACAAACAAAATTAAAATATTACCTAGAGAAGTCTAAATGTTATCGAGCCAATTACAATTTAAAATCTAATGCAGTTATAATCCGCAAGTCTCTATCATTACAATCAATGATATTGGATACTTGAATGTCAAACTACCTCCACTTACTCTAGTTAGTGCTGCACCTGTGATGCTCCCGATTAATTGAGACACAATATACAGAACAGCATTAAGAGGGCCGATTCCTCCGGCGAATAATACACCCAAAGTCACAGCAGGATTCAGATGGCCTCCACTGTTAGAGCAAGAATACAGCAAAGATAAGAAAATTGCAAACTTTGCTGTTTTGACAAATGTATCTAAGGTACCCCTTGTTGGTTCTTTTGGATATATATATATATATAAGGATTATCATTTAAGCATGATATATAGATAAGATAGATATAGATACATAGATAGACAGACAGATAAATAGTTAGATGGATGGGTGAATCGATGGATGGATGAATGGATAGATAGATGGATAAACATACAAATAAGTAGTTAGATTGATAGATAGACAGCCAGACAGATTGATAAGCTTAGATTGTTCTGAATACATAGATGAATTTAACAGGCCTGTGAAGTTGAATAAAGGTTAAATCGATGGAGTAAACGATGATGTGGTATTTTTTTTTCCACCAAAATTTAAGGCTACAAGCACACAAGTGCCAGGAATTTTGTATTTTCCTTTTTTAGCAATCTGGGCAATGAGTTTTCGTACATTTTCATTGACTTAATCTTTGACAGTCTCTCAATTTATGTGATATGCTAGGCCACTTAACTGAAATAAGCCTACATATCAAATTTGAAAATTCGTACAGAATAAAGAAATCCTGGCGCACCGACATTATGCTTTGAGAGTACACTAACAAACTTCTCTCTCTCTCTCTCTCTCTCTCTCTCTCTCTCTCTCTCTCTCTCTCTCTCTCTCTCTCTCTCTCTCTCTCTCCCACTCACCCCTCCCGAATCAAGTACCGGCAATTTTGTAGTTATAGTTATCGATGGAGATCATATTTAACACTTTTCAAACGTTAGACACATTCAAATGCATTTTTTAAAAAACCCATATCTGAGGACTAGCGGTACCTAAGTCTCAAGCTGTCCACCCACCTCACATTCCCCAGGGCTGCAACAAGCAGTGCTATCATCAGGCCGTGAGCAATAGCTATGCCCAGTATTCCTCCAGCCCCTGAAACCGACATGGTTCCGACGAACACGAAGAGGGTCACTCCAAAAAATTCTCCCAGACATGGCCGTATCGTCTGCTCGAAGAAACCTCCGGTTTCCATTCGCATCTCTGATTTGTCCTCGTAGCCACCATGGCCTCGGCTGTTCAGTAGAGGTTCATGTTCGGACATCTTTTCTCTGTCGCGTTCACTTTGGTGCTTGACGGGTTGAGGTTGCTCTGTTGGGCGTAAGTGTCGATAAGACTTGTCTGAATCTAGTGTTTTGTGCACGGTTACTGAACGGTTTTTGTTATCGTATGAGATCATTTTAGGCGCGCAAGAGTTTCCTCCACCTACAGTTTCTTAGTTTGAATGAAAGCTTTGGCCAGTAATTATATTGCAATTATTCTTCTAGTTTTGCTTACTCTGCATTCTTGGAAAATGTTAATATTCAGCAGTTTGAGCTTTCGCAACTTTTGTTTCAATATCATTTAATTATTGGCAAAAAGAAGTTAGATTTCAACACAGTAGAATATCGAATCTGTTTTGAATGTATAACATTTAAAACGAAGAGACTCGCTGAGTACAGTTCTGTAAGTGTTCAAAGATTAGAGCGGTGAATCAGTTCATTACACTAACAGGGATTATTTAACATTATTCACGAAGTTTACTTCTTCTTTTTTCTCCTCCTTGTTTCTCTTTATCAGTTCCTTTATTCCTTTCATGTAAACGCGGTAATACCAAAGTGGACATCCTAGAGGATACAGATACACTGGTGGACATCTAGAAGACTATCCCGAATCAACCTTGACCTATAGAGGTCACGACCCTCTTACAAAGTAAAACACATGGCTCTGGTTTTACTAGAGGATCTATGTAGCTCGCTTTGGGTATGTATCGCATCTTGGTAAATGATTAAAAAAGCAATTATTTTTTTCTTCCAATCCTCAATAAATAAATGAATGAAGATATATATATATTGTGATCATGTCATTAGTTTTATTATAGTTCTACAATATGCTTACATAATATGCGGGCAAAAATTGAAGTGAAGAAAGAGGGACATATTTTGAGGTCTCAGATCTAACACCTTGATTCTAGGCAAAAATCCAACAATTGAAAACACAGAGCACACGTTATGCAAAAGTTAATATAATTATGTCTCAAAAAACTGAAAAACCTCTCTAGTGGAAATATGAAAACAAAACCGAATAGAAAGCGACACAAATCTACACATAGCCACACAATACTGTTGACTATGTGACAGAGGCCTACTGACTGTCCTTGAACTAAAAGATAGCATTCGAGATGGATTTCTTAATATGCTAATTAGTGGTATCGAGCTACATCATGTATAACACTATCATGTGATACCCATTGAGAAACCCTTACGTGATAAGATAAATTGAAAAGGTTAACTTACCACAACAGGGTCGGCTTGTTCTGCAGCAGGTCTGGCTAAGATTTCGGCACTAGTTACTGTGTTGATTTCTCGAGTGCGCTGCTGTTTAGTTGATGAACCTTTGTAAGTAGGTCAATAACAAAGGGTTGAGGCTCTGTTAGGGATGATAGAGATGTCATTGATTTTTTTTTTCTTCAGTACTATTGCTGACAAAGCTTTTCCTTCTCTCCTTTCAATGGGGCGCATAAGTATTTACGTAAAATCTTCTTCCGACAATCGTAAACCTATGATTTTAACATGAGCTACACTTATAATTAATGCCGGTCAATTTGTAAAAAATGATATCAACTTATCTTATTTTTTAAATGCTCGAACATTACCTCTTAGATATTACATGTAGCTGTTATTAATTATGATTTATCCTCTACCATCAGCAAATGAGTGTAAGTTCTATCACGCATTAATGAATATTACCAGACTTGCTCTTACTGGGCACTAAGTGCAGTTATAGATAAAACTTACAACTCTGTGTGAACTTTGCTGCGGATCAAGGGCATAAGTCTTATCCAATTATTTTCATTTTGTTTAGAACCAGCCGTGACACCACACGTTTTCGCCAATTATGTAAAACAAAAAGTTGAACCTGGTTTAAATAGTTACGACTAAATATACACTTAGATTGAGTCTTCAATTAATTATTCGATTTAGCATGCTCCCAACGCATAACCAGTCTCTCTCTTTTTTTTTTTTAAGAAGAAATAAGAGAAGAGAGAGAGAGAGAGAGAGAGAGAGAGAGAGAGAGAGAGAGAGAGAGAGAGAGAGAGAGAGAGAGAGAGAGAGAGAGAGAGAGAGAGAGAGAGAGAGAAATTTGACATAAATATTGCCCTTACCTTTGAAGCACGCGAGTTGTTTGAAAAAGGCTTGGAAAGATGAGGAGATAAAGATGCTGTGATGGTTTGCCGCAAGTCCAATTTTCCTGCCGCACAACTGCTGTGGTAAAGGCACAGAAACAGTTTGGGGTTTGCCTGAAGATTTTGCCAGAGGTTCCTTTTTCTCTGGGAGACAAGTCATGTGAGAAGAAGTTTTTTTTTGTTTTTTTTTTACTGCAAGGAATAGAACAATGAAACACCCCTCGTGATTTCGGGGGGTGACAAGAGAAAAGGGGAGAGGGGTTTGGGAGAGGGGGGGGGGGAGGGGGGGGGTGTATTAGGTCCGAGAGTTCAAGTGAGGAGAACCTCCACATGAAAAGAGGAGGGAGCTGAGGTTCCGCTACAGGTGAGTTGAATGGAGGGCGATACATGTACTGATTTTGATAGACGTTCTAGGTTCAAATAAACGGATGATTGAGAAAATGGGCGAGGATGGTGTGAGATAATTTATATATGAAATGAGAGATGGATATAATATATATATATATATATATATATATATATATATATATGCAGAGAGAGAGAGTGAGAGAGAAAGAGATAGAAAGAGAAAGAGAGAGAAAGAGAAAGAGAGAGAGAGAGAGAGATAGAGAGAGAGAGAGAGAGAGAGAGAGATAAACAGAAAGTCAAATCAAAGAAAGAAGGGTAAGTGATAGCACACATTCAGTCAACTTAATTAATTTGTATTTGGAAAGAAGCTAACTTTGATAATACAGCGAACCAATAAACTGGTGCTAAACACACACAATGACAGAGGGATTGAATGCGGGAAGAGAGATGTGGAGTGGAGTCGGGATGGAAGGGGAGCAAAAAAAAAAAAAGCAAACAAAACAAAACAAAACGAAACAGAGAAACGAAGAGACAGACGGAAAGTTAGAGAGGTAAAAAAATTGTGCTTGCAGGGCTTTACCCCCCTGACCAAGAAAAGAGGAAAGAAAAAAAAAAGTATGTTGGGAGAGACTGAGAGACAGAGAGAGAGACAGAGAGAGAGAAAGAGAGAGAGAGAGAGAGAGAGAGAGAGAGAGAGGGGGGGAGAGAGAACGAGAGATAAGGAAAGAGGGAAGCGGAATCATATATCACCCTATACATTCTCTGTTTCTACGGAAGCTTTCGAAGACGGAAACCTGTCCCCAGGCAACTTACAGTCAACCATGTACTATAATAGATCTATTATAATAGACAGAACAGGTGCAAGTTCAAGGCCTGGGAAACTAACTATGTCATGTGACTGGCATCAGTGAGAGAGTTCGTGACAGTGAAGGATGGTGTGACCAGTTCAACCTCTCAAATCAGAGACAGCGATAACAGTAAGCTGCTACTGATCATGGAAAAAAACTTTCTCAGACTGGAAAGGGGATTCAGCACATGTAGTTCACGAAAGGCCTTTTTTTTATTCCACTTTGAGCTGATATAATCTTATTTTCCTCTTCTTCTTCTTCTTCTTCCTCTTCTTCTTCTTCTTCTTCTTCTTCTTCTTCTTCTTCTTCTTCTTCTTCTTCTTCTTCTTCTTCTTCTTCTTCTTCTTCTTCTTCTTCTTCTACTACTACTACTACTACTACTACTACTACTACTACTACTACTACTACTACTACTACCACTACTACTACTACCACTACTACTACTACTACTACTACTACTACTACTACTACTACTACTACTACTACTACTACTACTACTACTACTACTACTACTACTACTACTACTACTACTACTACTACTACTACTACTACTACTACTACTACTACTACTACTACTACTACTACAACTACTACTACTACTACTACTACTACTACTACTACTTGTTCTTCTTCTTCCTCTTCTTCTTTTTCTTCTTCTTTGCAATCACCACCATCATCATCATCATCATCATCATCATTTTCTTCTTCCTCCTCTTCTTCCTTTGAGACATCATTATCACAAAACAAACATCATTTATTTTATCACCACAATCTCTTTGTTATTTTTTTTCTGAGGCTGGCATGACTAAGATATTTATAGAAGCAAAATTTTCTTTTCTTCCCATGGCGTCATGGTCCCTGACAGAAGTGAATTAATTTTTCATGTAACAGCCAAACATGACGAAAGCGGCTTACACAACTCATTACAATTCTAGCGTTTCGGTTTTTTTTTTCTTCTTTTTTTTTCTTTTTTTCTTTTTTTTTTTAAATCTTGGAATATATAAATAAATAAAAATAAAAGTAAAAGAAAGGAAAAGAAGCACAAATGCCTCAAGTCACAAACTTGTAGTAGACAGATAAAGAATACTGACTGTCTCATGTGAACAAGTCTAGCACTAGATGCAATAAGGTGAAAAGTCAGCTCTTCTTGGTCAGACAATGGTCTAGAGATGGGGCGGACGGGGGAGTAAAAGGTGGGGGCAGGTAAGATTGTTAATGGTGTCACGAGGACATCATGAGAGATGAAAATAGTAAAAAGAAAAAAAAAAAAAAAACAAGGGAAGAAAGACGAACAGACAAGAATTTTTTTTTTTATTATTTATTATTTATTTTTTTTTTTTTTTTTGGGGGGAGGGGATGGTGTTAAAAAAGAAAAAGATAAGTACACATGTGTAATGTTATGACTCGCGGAAGAAAAAAAAAGAGTTGAGATGGAAGAGGAGAGAGAGAGAGAGAAAGAAAGAGAGAGAGAGAGAGAGAGAGAGAGAGAGAGAGAGAGAGAGAGAGAGGGAGAGAGAGAGAAAGAGATAGAGTATGTGCATGTGTAAAAATCAGGTCTGTCTGTCTGTCTGTCTGTCTCTGTCTCTCTCTCTCTCTCTCTCTCTCTCTCTCTCTCTCTCTCTCTCTCTCTCTCTCTCTATGTGTCCCGCTGTTTCTCCATGTCTAAACCTGTCAAATCATATTGACCTATGAGGGGGGAGGGGGGAAGGGGGGGGGGGGGAGTTCTTTTCAATATATCTTTAAATGAATGTCCTTGTAAATGTCCTTGTGACAAAAAAAAAAAAAAAAAGAAATCCAACTGATTTACTATAAGGATTTATTTCAAATGTTTATTTCAAACAGTTTTAATGGAGCTGAAAGATTTTTTTAACAAACCAGCTTGATGTTAAACTATACAATCTTTGACGTGGGTTGTTAACATTAAAGAATTGAAGATCTAAGATTTTCGAAAGCTATGTCTATTGGCGATGCATTTGCACCGTTTAAAGAACTCAAGAGAAATACTTGATGCGGATCTAATGGTTGGCATTTAATGCATGACATTTCGAAAAAAAAAATAACATGGATTTTTTACGAGTTTTGCTATCTTTTATCGCATTTGTCACTTACTTAACCCTTTTTAAACACTCATGCTAAGTATTACCACTTTACAGGTCGGTGTTAAAATGACTGGACTGAATGGATATATCTCAACGAAGAACTTTTTCATAGTCCTTATGAATAGGTGATATCGATTTTCTAAAATTGTCAACTAAGCTCAGCTTTTCTTGGGAAAAGTCCCTTAGTCCTCTAAACTGATATAGAAAAAAAAAGTCTGCGCATTAAAAAATGTATTTGCATGATTGCGTTTTGAATATTTGAAGTCTCATTGAAGGTATAATATGTAGACCTAGTTTTTCATGATTGCGTTTTGAATATTTGAAGTCTCATTGAAGGTATAATATGTAGACCTAGTTTTTAATCATTTATTTTGCACAATGACAAGGAATTTAAATCCTAATGTGAAAGTCATTAAGAGATAGAATATCAATAAAAAATTTGCGTCTTTGAAACTACTTGTGTTGTTCTAATACATATTCTCAACGTGGTCTCTCTTTATTCTTCTAACACTCATTTTTGCAACGTTATATGAGATAAAGTTGAGAGTGAGATATTACATCTCTACAGCATGTTAGCGCTGTACGGAACTCACTGACTATGAATCTTCATCATTTGTCGCCAAGGTCGCAAAAAGTGCCAGTAGTGGTGGTAATGGGAGTAACAGCAGTAAATATAGTAAATTTAGTAGTAGTAGTAGTAGTAGTAGTAGTAGTAGTAGTAGTAGTAGTAGTAGTAGTAGTAGTAGTAGTAGTAGTAGTAGTAGTAGTAGTAGTAGTAGTAGCAGCAGCAGCAGCAGCAGCAGCAGCAGCAGCAGCAGCAGCAGCAGCAGCAGTAGTAGTAGTAGTAGTAGTAGTAGTAGTAGTAGTAGTAGTAGTAGTAGTAGTAGTAGTAATAGCAGTTTCAGTGTTGTAATACTAATAGTTACATATGTTACTGTGGTTGTTATTGATATTTAAATTGCTGTTATTATTGTTGGAACTTTCACGTCAAAAAGAATAATAAAAAAAATAGATAAAACAAGACAAAAAATCCTTATACGGGAAAAGCGAATGTACAAACTTTCATTTATGTGGTCCCTACACTAACTTCAATCACGGGACTCCAACCTGCAGAACCTGTTATTAGTCAGGTGGATGCGTCGACACCTGCTATTATAGAAGAACAAAAATATTATTGGGCATCTTGTACTTAGTGAATAATAGTTGGTGCACTTTCTCCTAGCCTATGTGTACAGTGCGTGAAACTGTTGAGGGAGAGAGAGAGAGAGAGAGAGAGAGAGAGAGAGAGAGAGAGAGAGAGAGAGAGAGAGAGAGAGAGAGAGAGAGACAGACAGACAGACAGACAGACAGACAGAGACAGAGAGAGACAGAGAGACAGAGAGAGAGACAGAGACAGAGAGAGATAGACAGACACAGAGAGAGAGAGAGAGAGAGAGAGAGAGAGAGAGAGAGAGAGAGAGAGAGAGAGAGAGAGAGAGAGAGAGAGGAGGCGAAAAGAAGCCAAGGATGACAAATAAAGGGAGAAGAAGACAGCTGGTTCAACTGCATGAAATAAGATGATTGAGAAAAGATGAAAATATTGCAACTTCCTGTTTGACTATAATTATTACAATGCCTATGCCCATATGAAGTTAATCCACTGTAGCTCAGACCTAAGGTCACTACCAAAATGTTGCATTGTATATATATAAAATTGATTATTTTAGTTGCTTTGGCTAACTCTGTCTCGATATCTTATGTACAGATGATAAAATCAGAATAAATATTTCATTTCACCCTGCTCCAAATAAGACGTTACACAAACATAACATAACTTCAGCTTATTTTCGCATCAAAACAAATTCTATATATTTCCATAATGCTCAATTGCAAACTGAGTGAAGCTAATTGGAACTATTTCAATAAACAATCTGAAAAAATGTAGCGGTAAATATTTTCTTGTCAACTAAGTCTCTCTCAGTTTCACATTGGAAGTAGCCTGCCATTTATATCATATTTAGATATGAATGTTTCAGGAGGTCTTGGATGATCATCACAACCAGCTTAGAAATCTTGATTGTCTCACGCGTATCAACTAAGAGAGGACTAAACCTTTGATTTGCAACACCCAGTAATAATCGAAGACCATCAGTTTATAAGGTTGGAAGTAACCACGTTGTTGGAGGGAAGAAATTATTTTAGATGATTGGGCTGGTTTTAGAAGTTCATGCAAACCTGACATCATCTTAAGCAGTCTCTCCTTTCCGTGTTGTCCTTTTCCGGTATCCTATTTAGCTGCATAAACGTTTTTTTTTTACAACCGATTCTTTATAGGGAACAAAAGAAGCTAATAAGCGAAGTAACGCTACAAAGTTTATGAAAGATATATATATCGCAGTCATATGACTTGACATGTTAAGAGGACAAAAACAAAAACAAAAACAAAAAAAAACCCGAATTGTTAGAAAAATGTTAAAGTTACACGGTAATTTTTTTTTTTTATTTATAAAAAGGCATTGAAAAAATTATCGCATCCACTCTAGTAGAGAACAAAAATGGAGATAGACATACCTTTAAATCAACAAGTAGACAAGCATTTAATGAAGACGGAGGATTGTATGAAAAAGAAAGGCAGAAAAAAAGTGGCGGGAATAGCAGTTGAGAGAGAGAGAGAGAGAGAGAGAGAGAGAGAGAGAGAGAGAGAGAGAGAGAGAGAGAGAGAGAGAGAGAGAGAGAGAGAGAGAGAGAGAGAGAGAGAGAGAGAGAGAGAGAGAGAGAGAGAGAGAGAGAGAGAGAGAGAGAGAGAGAGAGAGAGAGAGAGAGTGGGGTAAGGGGTAAGGGGTCGCAAACAAGGGGAAGAAAGGTGGGAAAAACATATTTAGGCTTGAAAAATGGTTAAGATGTGAAGGGGCAAAAAAGTAAGAAGTCATCCTTAAAGCCAACATTTTGGGTCTATGATATATGCGATTTTTCCTTCGACACCGCGTGACTGGGCATAGAGGGTTTCTCCTTTAGAAGGGATTTTATTTATTCGGGAAATGCGGCTATCAGATTGTTTCTAGGATTCATGAAATCGTTTAAGAAATGTAATGTTTTGGATGATTAATCCCGTGCGCAACACTTCTAGTTGCTCTACTTCTTAATTTTTCTCCTTTTCAATTCAAAAAGGAAATAAAATTGATAAATAAAAAAGGACAAAAGCTAAAAATAATAACAAAAACAACCACGTCAAACAGCTAAGCTGAAGAAACTGTGCTATTGAGAATGCCATTTCACAAAAGATTATGCTACCAAGTTGCAAGTCATGAGTTCTGCTATAGGTCGTTGTAAGCGTATCAGGCAATAACGATAAGAATGCACAGTGGTGTGAAATTTGAAGTAAAAAAGGAAAACAATAATTAGTATGTGTGAAAACTTGTTGAATTCGCTTAGATCTTCATAATGCTTTTGATTGTTGAACAAATTCCAACTAAGAGACATACCTCTTTGTGAAATACCATTCTTCAAACAGACCTGGATAGTCTTTAAGATCTCAAGGCATAGTGCATTACGGTATCTATATTGGATGGTTGTTACATAATAAAGATAATCATGTGGATAAAAAATAAATGTGGTTATGTACCAATCATTATTTCTGTCCTTGAAAAACGTGAAATACCCAAACAAGACATCCAAAGCAGTCATTTAATAACAAAACAACCAGTCTCTGCGACAATACCTTGTTAAACACAGATTTGGCAGCTATTCTGTCCTCAGACTTGGTCTGTACCTGGACTGAATTAGATCATAATTAAGCGGATCAATTTATGAAGTAATTTTTATGAAACGGATGCTCACATAAAAATCGATTGATTCAGGAGAATGGGCAGAAAGCAAATCTCAACAAAAACAAATTGTCAACGGAGAGAGAGAGTGGAGTGAGCGGAGAAACTATATCGCGTGACTTGTCATTAGCCAGATAAAAAGTAGTTGCAAGTCCGCTTTATGGAGCGTAAATGTCGCATGTTGAGATATTTTGTGTGACTTTAAGTATTCGCCTTTACTGTTGTGTTGTTTTTTAACCCGTTGGTGTTACTGTTGTTTGTTGTTTTTTGTTGCCGTTGTTGTTATTAATGTTTTGGTTGCTACATCTGTTGTTGTGTTTTTGTCGCTGGAAAAAAAAAAAGAAATAACATGAATGGTTAGTTTATTTTTTGAAACTTTCAACTCTTTGCTGGGTTGAGCTTTTCTTGGTGAGAATCGGTTCTTGAGAATCATTTCGCACAGATTATCAGTAATGTTGAGTCTCATTTGTCATCGCTGTATGTTTACTACTACTACTACTACTGCTGCTGCTGCTGCTGCTGCTGCTGCTGCTGCTGCTGCTACTACTACTACTACTACTACTACTACGACTACTACTACTACTACCACTACTACTACTACTACCACTACTACTACTACTACTACCACTACTACTACCACTACCACTACTACTACTACTACTACTACTACTACTACTACTACTACTACTACTACTACTACTACTACTACTACTACTACTACTACTGATGCTACTACTACTACTACTACTACTAATAATAATAATAATAATAATAATAAAGCAACTGTAGACAGTTACAAATAATTAAAGTTTTTTTCCCTCTGATTTCTCTGGTTGAATTCCAAGATTTAGTGCGTAATTTCAGTATACATTATTAAACTCCCATTTCATAAAGGAAAAAAGACAGCAATAAAGGGAAACTGCATAATGAAATCATGCTATGGTTTTTCCTGTATTGCTGGAGACTAACCCAACGCTTACATAATTGTTCCATAATTGATAATCGGACGAAAAAAGAAGCAAGAAATTGTGAACGTTAAATGCTATAGTTTTGTTTCAAGGAAAATGACCAGCACTTATTCATTATACGTATCATTTCTTCCCGCATTAGCTCTATGTATGACCAAAAATGCTATTATTTTTCCCGGTGGCAGTGTTGTAAAAAAAAAACGTGAAGCCACATTTTAGTTAACAAATAACTATTTCTCATGAGAAAACATTCTAATTATCAGCGTACATCTGTTGGTTGTGAGTTAATGGTTATATAAAGGTGACCATTTCTTGACGAACTGGGCTCTGATTAGAAATAAGAATCCTTCCAAGGAAGCTCAGCTTTGTAAGTAAAATGTATACTGTCTAAGTATTATTATGGTACAAGGCTGATAACTAGTTAAATGAGCTGCACTCTAGGCCTGTCCTTTCATTATTTTTTTTTAATTACTGTGCCTTGTAAAACCAAGCTTGAGATGTAAGAGATGACAAGAAGTAGTGTAGTACTGGTCTCTGTTGAATGAAGTGTACAGCAGTGTGACAAAAATCGGTCTGTGTGGGTTTCTCTCTCTCTCTCTCTCTCTCTCTCTCTCTCTCTCTCTCTCTCTCTCTCTCTCTCTCTCTCTCTCTCTCTCAAGTTTCTTGTCCTCAAGTATTATTATTGTTTTGCAGAAGACTCGAGGTACTGACGAATTTTAAAGAAATGGATATCACCTGTAAACTGAAATTCAAGACAATTTATGCATTTATGCATTTCATCATCTAAGTTCACTTTCACTAGAGGCAGAGACATGCAGAGAGAAAGAGAGAGAGAGAGAGAGAGAGAGAGAGAGAGAGAGAGAGAGAGAGAGAGAGAGACAAAGAGAGAGAGAGGAGAGAGAAATAGGGAGAGAAAGAGAAAGAGGGAGAGGAGAGAAAGGAGAGATAGAAAGAGGGAGAGGATAGAAAAAAGGAGGGTAGAGAGAGAGTAAGAAGAGAGAAAGGGGCGAGAGAGATAAAGGAAGAAAGATAGAGAGGAAAGAGTAAGAAAGAGAAAAGAGATAGAAAAATAGAGAGTGGGGAAAAGAGAAGAGAGGAAGAGAGAAAAAGGAGAGAGAATACAAGAGTGAGGGAGAAAGAGAGAGAGGAGAGGAGAGAGAAAAAAATAGTGAGTCACGACAGGAGAGAGAAAAAAGAGTGAGACACGAAAGAGAGAGAGAGAGAGAGTGAAAGAGAGAGAGAAAGAGAGAGAGAGAGAGAGAGAGAAAGAGAGAGAGAGAGAGAGAGAGAGAGAGAGAGAGAGAGAGAGAGAGAGAGAGAGAGAGAGAGAGAGAGAGAGAGAGAGAGAGAGAGAGAGAGAGAGAGAGAGAGAGAGAGAGAGAGAGAGAGAGAGAGAGAGAGAGAGAGAGAGAGAGAGAGAGAGAGAGAGAGAGAGAGAGAGAGAGAGAGAGAGAGTTAATAGAAAACAGTCAAGAAATCTCAGCATGCGATTACACCTCAATTCCATTATTTTCACCGAGCGCCACAAATGCGTTTCTTTTATTAAGCCTACATATTTATTTTTTAAACTAAAAATTTTTACCAGCTCATTCCTTTATAATGACTAGATTTAACCTACATATTAATTGTTCAAAGTCAAGGTATGATTTTATATTTTACTTTCCATCTCTAAACATTACTTTTTGAAAAAAAAAAAAAAAAAAAAAAATTAAGCTTAGCCTAGGCTCTGTTTGTCAGGGGTTCAAGGAAGGTAACTCTCGCTAAAATTTACTAGAGATATCGTATTTTCAAGGAAATAAATCTCATACAGCCCAATTTATTGTATATGCACATGGTATCTAGAAAGGCTTTTATTTAACATATTCCATTGAACAACAGAAGTTGTGTTATTGTAAGTTAAAGAGTATTATTTTTATTTTATCTCATGAAAGCAATATTCATTGTATATATTTAAATAAATTTCAAATAGCATTTATTTCTTTAAATAAAAAAAAAAGTGTTAACAATGTTAAATGCATTAACAAAATATAATCAGGTTAAATGTAAAAAGTGCATCACAATACCATCAGTTAAAAATATCGCCTACTTCTAATTTCGATGAAAAAACCAAAGGAAAAAGTTTGTTACTCAAAAATGCAAAAAAAAAAAAAATCTGCTCTAACTTACACAAAAGCAACATCCTGAGGTAGGTACCGGAGATACAAGTGAAAAGTTTCAATAAAATATTTCATATAAAATAACGTCAGATTATAGATTTTAATGAAAAATTTTTATTTCCAACATGACCAAAAAAAAATAATTCTTGAAACATGACACATAAGTTAAAATAAACAATAGAAATGAGCTTTTTTTAGTTTCATAAAACTTTTATGATAAAGTGCAGATCTAGTCTTGTCTGTTTTTGTTTTGCATTTTTTTTCTTTGTAAAAGGAAGGAAGAATGGGATGAGATGAACGATTGTATCAGATCAGTTCCATGTTGCAAAGTTTGATCAGTTATTAAAGACCTGAGACATTTAGAAAAGGTTTATTTTTTTTGTAAAAGTATACCTTGGTGGGATTTTTAGCCACATGAGATTAGCTGGTAAATAGATTTCTCCAGGAAGTTATATTCTTCTTCTCTGGTAACGTTTTTCATTAATTTCTCTTTACATCCACTTAAGAAAAACATCATAAGCCACACACACACATTTTGGTAACAAGGCCTTTTTCTTGAGCTTTTCAATATTGCAAGAAATTATTAATAATTATACTTTTTCGAGAGATTTTGAATAATCTTGGCTTTGGAAATCTTCATGCTGATTTCATTGACTCTGACAAGAGAAGCATGTCACTAGACTATTCTAGAATTGTCATAATTGTAATAAGATTGGTGATATTCTGCTTGACCTTTTGCCCTTGGATTGTACACTGATTGGTCAAAGCTAAAGGAGGAGGCTTCATGGCTGTAGTCTAAAGCTCTCAGGCCGTTTCCACCAATAAAACCACCATTCACTGCGTCTCTGTAACCCAAGAATCGAGGCGAGCGAGATTTACTGAGCTGGGACTCATCTCCAGTGTCTCCTAAGTATGTGCTAGAGTTCGCCATACTACCTTTTTCATCGTAATAGGCTTCTGTATACTTCCGGTTCCTTATCATTCTGAGGGAAGAAATAAACATTTATAAAAATTACATGCTTTAGTTAATACAGCTATGCCTTTTTGTAAACAAAAACTTTCTTTTCACTTGTGTGTCAAAAAGTTTTTAAAGCAACCACAAATTTATACCTGATTATTGTTTCCGCTAGATGCAAAGTAACCTTGAAATTATTTTCTTGCTTTACATAAAGTTGTAAGATAAGAACAAAATAAAAAAAAACAACAATTTTCTCACCAAACTCTTTTTACTTCTACTGCTCTAAACTCTTGTAAACAAATTGGTTTTAACTAATTTAACCATAAATCATGCAGAAAAAAAGTTCACTGATCAATAATACCAAATACATCAATACTTTTGAGAGTGTTGATGTTAAAGCTACATAAAGAAAGCCTTTTGCTACCATATTTTCAGTGAAAGGCAAATTTAAAGTTAGTTTTCTTTGGAGTAGAAAGAATAGGGAGGAGTTGCTTTCTTTTTTATTTTGAATGAGCATTTCCACACAATAATAAAAGCTGACATGACAAAGCTATATAGTATTGTATTCATAACATTAGTTCCTTGAGGCATTTCTTTCTCCTTAAATATATTAGAGACCTACATTACTTATAATATATGGATTGAATACCCGTAATATCTCCTAAATTTGAACAAACCTTTTTACAGAAATATTCTTTTTTTTTCATTAGAGCTTATAATATAATATTTTAAGATTTAAAAAAAATAACAGCTCAGATTATAAAACCTCAAATTGTACCTTTTTATCAGGCAAATTATAAGAAGTATGAACAGTAACAAGAAAGCCAGGCCTCCCACTGAGCTTCCAATGATGATCTCATTTTTGTTGTCTGATGCTTCCTCTGCAGCTGCAGGTGATACAATTTGCAAGTAAAAAAAGAGAAAAGTAATTATTGCTACAAGTACATAGAGAAAATATCAGTGATTTTCTTAAATAAGTCTATCTTTATAAAGATTTCAAGTACACATTAAACAATTTAGCAATAGTTTAAAGTCTATTTTCTTCAGTGCAATTTACCACGTTGAAAGTGAATATTTATTTAACAAATGGAGAGCAGAGGTGAAGGGAGGAAAGGAAATGCAACCTTGACGAGATTTTGCAAGTGACAAACAGCATGTAAGAATGTTTGACAGATAAATCATGTAAAGGAGATGTGAAAGACAGAGTGAGACAGAGAAATAGAAGAAGCGACAGGGAGTCAAGAGAAAGAGAGAGAAGATTTCAAAGACAGATAGAAAGGGAGACAATGATAAATACATACATACCCAGACAGACAGGGTTGAAAGAGAGATATACAAATGTGAAGACAAAGAAATATAAGAAAATGAGAGAAGGATAGAGATAAACATAAAAACAGCTAGCCAGAAGAAAGAATCATAAAAATAGACAGTTTTAAGATACAAGAAAACCCAAACAGATTTATTCATGCTAATGACAAAAAAAGCTAAGAGAAAGAAAAGTAACGCTTACGCCTTCTTATTGTGCACAACGACCCCTCGTAATAATCTGTGCATATACAAACTGGGTCGCTGGCTTTTGAACATGTTGCTCCATTTTGGCAATATGGTTCAGAAAGATCACAAACATCTGTAAAACCAGAACAAAAAAAAAGCTGAACAAGTTAAGGGAGGGAATGGCAGTTTTAGTGATCTTGGGTCTTGGAATACAATATTGTTGGGTTAGCTTAACATAACACAGTTGGTCTCCTAAATATGTAATTTGATATTAGTGTATTTATATACCAAACGCTTGCAATGTAAAAAGCACACAAAACCCCGCCGAAAAGGCTGAACAATAAGAACCGAGAAAGTAGATAATAGTGCTTTATGGAACTTGATTACATAATTAAAAGGCCTATGAAAATAGTAATAGTTCGTCTTTCATGTATTTGAGTTCATTTAAGTTTTGAAACTTGATGATGAAATATACAGAGAACGAGAACTTTTTAACGGTAAAGCCCTACATACTTTCAAAAATTTTTCTTTGTAATTCGGTATCAATAAAATCCACAGAATGGTATATATGTAAACTACATATTAGCTTTAATAAATCATCTGTACAGTTTTTTTAAGAATTTCCACATATAAGAGGTCTAATACCAGTTTTTTCAAACATTTTAAAACACAAATGTATCAATATACACAGAGCTGTAGATGTAATTTCAACACAATAACAACGATCTGCTCATTCTATTTTTCATTTCACCATTTTCTGCTAAAAACAGCCTCAGTATGTCATTAATTTAACACTTCAATAGCTGAATTATTATTTGATTTTGTTCTGAAATTTTGGCAAAAAATACACATAGGGCTTATCTAAAGAACCAAATGTATGAGAATGGGGATATTTTTTTTTTATTCCTGCAATGATGGATTTATAATTTTGTACTAACGTGTGCAGACATCTTCAATGATAGGTTTATAATTTTTGTACCAACGTGTGGAGACATCTCCAATGATAGATTTATAATTTTGTACTTACATGTGCAGACATCTCCAATGAAAGGTTTATAATTTTTGTACTAATATGTGCAGACATCTCCAATGTTAGGTTTATAATTTTTGTACTTACGTGTGCAGACATCTCCAACAATAGATTTATAATTTTGTACTAACATGTGCAGACATCTCCAATGATAGGTTTATAATTTTTGTACTTACGTGTGCAGACATCTCCTGAGCCAGCAAAGTTGTTGTTACAAGAACATGAGAATCCCCCATCGTCAGTGTTTGAGCAGGTAGCATAGGATGAGCAATTGTCCAAATTAGCCTCACAGATACCTGAACAAAAGGAATATACAGTGAAAACCTCAAAAACAGAAGTCTGATTATTCGAATTTCTCATAAACCAAATTTTGCAAGATAATAGGTTATTTTTTTCTCTTTGGCTTTGTTAGAATCTGGCTCGTATTTCCAAGTCTTTCTGATTCGATGCACTTCATTTGAAGTCGATACCACCCCATAAGGCATCACAAAAGTACTACATGCATCTCTCAAGCAGCAAACACTGCTAATCACTGTCGAAGAAAGGCTGATCGGTGCACTAACAAAGAAGATGCACTAACAATTAAGTGCCAGTAGTAATACTGTACTGATACTGATAGCAACATAAGACAGGGGACGGGGAGGGATGCTTGTTGCAGGCACAGTGCACACTCAGTCAATGAGTCATAGATTCTGTTATAACCATTTTTATAATTCGAGTATCCTGAATTCAAAGATTTAATCCATTCCCATGGAATTCGAATTATGAGGTTTCCACTGTAGTTTTGTACAGTTGTATTCTTTAACAGTTCTTTAACATGCACCTCTTGCTTGGTACTCTTAAAAAAATGTAACCCTGGTTTTCAAGAGAACATGTTAAAAATTGGAAGAAAGATTAAAAGAAGAAAGAAAAACATGTGGATTATCAATGCAACTTAAGTCCAAAGAGTTATTTTCCCAGACTTATACATTTTGAATCATAAAAAGCTTTGAAATAATGCTTGCATGCTGTGTTGGATTGGACAGGACGGGTATGTTGATAACTGGATGAAATGAAAGTTGATCGAAGCGCCTTGGAAAGATTGATAAATTTAATAATCAATGAAAATATGAGTTATGACAAGATAAATTTAAACTCTATCTATTTATAATATTTTTGCATTTAGATTACAATTTTGTTTTTGCATGCAATCATAGCAAGAAGCGGAACTCATAATTAGTACTCCTTAGCTGAGATTCACTTCAGAGCATTTTAAGATCACCATCTTTAAGAACTATTTTTCCTGTTCTTTAGGCATTCATTTTGATTTAAAATTTTACTTTGTTTAAACTGAGAAAACAATACTGGTATCTTGTTTGAAAGGTTCTGTGTTATTGCTTGTTCAACAGTACTGATGAAATCAGGAATGATTTGAGTAAATATAACGTAAAAGTACATTATGTCTGTGAGAAATATATCCAGCTAAACCAATCCTATGCATGTTAAATGTATATTATAACTGTATGCATAAGATGGTTATTAAATCCAGAAAATAATATTGCAAATGACAAAGCATCATATTTTGTCAAAACCATATTCAGACAAAATTTTTCATATAGAAAATCTCTGAAAAAATCAGTGAAGAAGTTATATATGTGATCAATTGTTTTAGGCAGCTTATCTATTTCACTCACCAAGGCATCTGTCTAGAGATGTTGCTCCATCATTTAGGGTGACCAAATTGGTTGGACATGCCACGCAACTAGATTGTCCAGCACTAGGCTGATAGGTGTTTCTAGGACAGTTCTGGCAGCTGCTGGCTGAGCTATTGTAGAACCGTCCAGCTGAGCAGGATGCTGAGGATCAGAGAGGGGGGGGAGAGAGAGAGAGAGAGAGAGAGAGAGAGAGAGAGAGAGAGAGAGAGAGAGAGAGAGAGAGAGAGAGAGAGAGAGAGAGAGAGAGAGAGAGAGAGAGAGAGAGAGAGAGAGAGAGAGAGAGAAAGAGTACAATTAAATGTCTGTAGATATGATTGCCTTTTGTATGGTTCATCGCAGTTAGGAAAAAATGCATCAAGACATTATTTGATAAAAATTTAGTTTTAAAACTTGCAAGTATATATATATTTATAAATAAATCAAACTTCATAAAATTATGTGCCTCAGTGAAGAAAATAATAAAAATTGTTGTGTCATTGCAAAAAATGAAATCATAATTAAAAGAAGAAATAAAATGTTATAAAATATTTCTCATATATAGTATTTGTTTCATTAAATCTAAGAGGGTTTTCTATTTGGAAGAGCAATTATTTATTACCTCAAGGAACAAAAGTATACATGTAATTTGGTCTTGATAAAGAGACTTTAAAAAAAAGAACTTTATATATTTAAAGAAGAATGTATATGAATTTCAATTTTTTATCGCAACATTAATTTTGTTTAAGATCGAACTGGACTTATTTAGGATATCCAAGCTCCACTCACAAACAGAGCAATCCGAAGCTGAGGTGGACCTTGTTCCAGTTGTTGTCAAGTCCTGGGGACAAGACTGGCAGGTCCAGGTAAGGCTGGCATCCCTAAAGAAGCCCAGGCCACAATCTGTGCAAACATCACTGGTCTCATCAAGTTGTTGACCAGATGGACAGTCACCTGGGAAACATTTCAAAACATACAATACATATATATATATATAGTGATAGAGAGAGGAAGGTGAACAAAGGGGAGAAGGAGAAGGTATGGAGATATGGAAAGAGATGAATTTCGAGACGGATAGAGAAATAAAAATATAAATAAAAGAGAGTAAGAAAATAAAAGGAGGTGGGGAGGATATTAAGAAAGAAATTGGAGTAATGGAGACAGGTAAAAACAGTGCTAAAATAGAAAGATTTACAAGGGTAAGGAGAAATAGACAAAGATATAGATGAATAGTGAAGTTTTATGGAGGGACAAAAGAAAAGATACAAAGAGAGAAACTAAGAGGAAGTTAGTGAGAAATAAAGAAATAAAAATACAAACAGACTCATAGACAGATAGTTACTCTACATTTTCTTTACAAAATATAGAGAGGGGGGGGGAGAAAGAAAGAGAAAAAGATAGACAGAGAGAGAGAGAGTCATAGAAAGACATAAACAATAAAGTTAGGAAAAATACAAAGACAAAAAGGAAAAAGAAATTAATTAACTTACAAAACTAAAGAAACAAATTAAAAAAAATGTTCGCATTCTGAGGTGGACTACATGCAAGAAAGATAGTCTTTAAAATCATGTAAACTTCGTCAAAATAAGATTGTTGGCTCTTACAGAGAATACAACCACAGATATGTATGCAAAAAAAAAAAAGAAGACCAAAAAAAATACAATTTTTTTCATGGAAATGGTTTTGGAGGGATAAGAACTCAAACAAACTGTTTTTTTCATAAAAAATTAATGTAAAGAGGAAACCTTAAGTTTTTATCTTTTCTTTGCTTGTAGTAATAATTTATTGCAGACATTATGAACTTAAAGACTTGCATGCAGCATTCAGCACAAAGATTTCTATTACAGATGGTTTGTACATTGAAAGCCAAAATTGTTTTAACTGATATTTACCTGCAGAAAAAGGAGGCCCCTATGTGGTAGTAAAATTATAAAAATGAAAAAAAAAATTGAGCTCACGCAAACACTCAGTTTCTGTTGTCCGTCCCATAGTCTGAGTTGTAAAACCATTAGGGCAGTCCGCACATGCATCTTGCCACCACTGGTTGTTGTAGGTCCCTATAGGGCATTCCTCACATTGGTTGGTCTGAGGGTTTCTATACTCCCCAGGCGTTGTGCAGTTTCCTGAGAAATTAATGACAAAAGGCTAGAAATTTTTATAGATGCTTTCGGATTAAAAAAAGAAAAATATATAAACAATGTTTCTTATCAGCTCGATTTTTAATGTAGATTACATGTAAATTACAGTAGGCCTTAACTATATGGATGAATACCAACAAAATAAAAACATTATTCTTTTTAAAGATTACCAATATTATAATTGAATTAACAAAGTAAATTATCAGAAGTGCCGCAAGATAAATTAAAAAATCAGAATTGAATAAACATCTTGCAGAGATAAAATCTTTTGCTTTATAATAATGTGGTAAATGTTGCAGATTTTAAAAATGTGTATAAATTAAATATATTAAAAAAAGCAATGAACTAGGAGAATTGAAGCTCGTCAACTATTTCTCCTTACGAATATTGCAGTCAGAGGCTTGATCACTGGATGTAGTTGGTGAGATGAAGTCCTCTGGACATCTTACACAGGTGACTTGAGTAGCACTAGACTTGTCTCTGTAAAACCCTCTCTCGCAAGGCAGGCATGAATCAGTAGACTCAGAGAGATAGGTACCTGCAGCACAGTCCACTAAGGAGAATAGAATTATGCATGAGAATTAGCCTTTTTTAAACTTTACTATGCTGAAATAACTAAGAAATATCATGTAAACCAAGAGGCTTATATTACACTATTATTTTTCATGTCTTAAGTTGATGTGATTTGTAAACAATGAAAAGGGAATCAAATAAGGCTGCCGATAGAGCATCATAATCACTTAGGTAACTGGGCCTTAAGGTATATTATTAAAATCTCAACTCAAATGATTCTAGAAGGCATATACTTGTGTAAAACTAAGAAATTCTTCTAAAAGCGTGTTTGAGAAATTATGATAATATTGCACATTATTGCTTGCCTACAATACAGAATAAAAATCTATATGATCAGGAGTATAACACAGTCTCGTTATAAAGCCATACTACAGATAGAATATTTATAGTTGTAAAAGCTGTTTATGCTTTGGAATCACATTCATATGCAATTCTTTCACACCTATAAATGGGAACAAAACACGATTCGAGTAATAAAAAACATGCAAAAATATTTAATGATTATTCACCCAAACAAATTTATCATCGTAGAGTGTTTTAAAATGCCAAGAAAAAGAAAGAAAAAGGTGAATTTCTCATTCAAACCAAAAAACATAATGTGTTTCATTTTTCATTGAAAGTATAGTCTAAAATATCTGTTATGACATTTTATTTAATTTTAGAATTGACCAGAAGGATGTAAAAGTTTCAAAAGTTATAATTACACAAGCACAGGCTGTCTGTTGTAGCTCCCTGGACAAATGTGGTGAATCCTGCCTGGCAAGAGAGACATGACTCCTGCCACTGGTCAGGTTGGTACTGACCGTAGGGACACTGCTCACACTGGTTGGTCACTGTGTCTCTGTAGGAACCAGGGTTACATGCCACTGCATTGTATTGGAATTAAAGGACAATAATATGAAGTCACTCTTCTAGAATGAAACAATATTAACCAATAAAATACAAATTGTCATAAATCTGTAAACAGAAACTATTCTAAATTATCATAACTTTTTGTTTATGTCGATAGATCACTGTCATAACTGATCAGGAACAAGCCCAAGCAAAAATATTTGGTAAATACGTATAAGATAATTAAATGCTGTCAATCAGATCTACAAACTTTGATAAAGTTTGTTATTGCAAAAAATATAGAAGGAATTAGATAAATGATCATGTTTGCATGGGGTCTACATAATTAAATAAAAGGTAAATAAGCAATTGGCATTATAAGATTATTTATCAAATTATGTTCTAATATGGCTCACGTAAAGAACAGCTTCCCTGGCTCTGTGCCCCTGTCTCTGCAGTGATGAAACCTGTAGGACACTCAGTGCAGGCACTGTCAGATCCTTCAACATCTTTGTAAAAGCCTATAGGACACTCTTCACAAGACCCACCAATCAACTCTTTGCCAAGAGGACAGCTTGCTGTAAACATATTTTTTTTTGTCAAAGTGTAAGAAAAAATGGTATTCTAACGTATATAAAAGTTTTTAAAAAATGAAAACATGCATATACACTATGAAGAAATTTCTTTTTAAAAGAATACTTACAACTGCAAAAGTTTTTCCACAAAAAGGGTATCTTACCATAAAAGGTTCAAAAGAAAAAAGTGGGCAGATAAAAATTCCTAAAAGCTTTGGATAGACGCTTGTAGAAATTAATTCACTCTAAAGGGTTTCAGAATTTAGAATAAAAACTATTGACCATAATATAGTAATTTTCAAATGAGAGAAAAATCAATAAACACAAATTTCAGTCTTGCCATATTAGGTCCAAAAGCAATGAAATAATTAAAATTTGCATAGAAAGTACTGAAATAAATGCAGTTTTAGCAATTGCAGTGTATCAAATTTGCCTGATTATGAAAAAAAAACATGAACCATCTGACTGTTATTAGGCCCTCATGTCAACAAATCCTTTTTAAATGTTCAATAAAAACAAAGGCAGCACCTCAGTGAGGTAATCAAACTCACAAAAGCACTGGTTACTGCTTGTAGCACCAGGTCCACCTGTGGTTGTATCCTCAGGGCAGTCCAGGCATGAAGTCTGCCACTTCTCTGGCTGGTATGTCCCTGTGGTACATTGTTCACACTGGTTCTGGCCATTTCTGAAAGAGCCTGCACTGCAATTTCCTGAATGGGAAAAGTCAAGTTTTAATATAAACAAGAAAATGGAATATATGTTTAAAATGATCCCACAGTTTTAATGTTTAAGCAATTGAATCACCATTTTACCTTCATACACACAAGAAAAAGAGCCCTGGAGTGCTATATTGTAAAAACAGCTACAAAGAAACTGGAGGCCACAGGTTTCTACAGAAAATGCTACAAATCTCATGGACTGTAAAGAAACCAATCAAAACAGTTTTACAAAAAACTGACACAACAAGATCACTTTTAAGTAGAACAAATTAATGCAGGGCAAGCTTTTTGGGCCATGTAATGAAAAGAGAGAAACTGGATTATCTTGTGACACCTGGAATGATTGTGGGAAAACGCAAAGAAAAACAGATTTTGGACGGACTAACCAAGAGTCTAAATGAAGGACAAATAACAGATGCACTTAAAGCAACTAAAGATCGATATGAGTGGAAGGTTATGATTCCCTACGCTAAAGAGTAGGGCACATGATTGATTGATTTATACAGATGTTATGATTTTTCAAAAATATTTCATCTCTGAGCTTTTAATATTATAAGAACTACGTGTCTTTATTTATCAATCCTAAATTACCTGAACCATACTTAAAGCTTTTGGAGAATGATCAAGTTTATTATTTAAATCAAAATGCAGAGCTTGAATGTTAAGTGAATATGTGTTTTAATTGAATACTTGTTATCTAAATAAGAAATAAAATTAGAAGCTCTACTGACTTATGTTACAATCTGCGACTGAGACAGCAGCACTAGCACTCGTGATGAATTCACCACCTGGGCAAAGGGCACATGCACCGAAAATATCATCTGAGTTATCTTTGTAGTAGCCAACCTCACAAGCCTGGCAATTGTCTGTCCCAGCTATAATCTCAAATCCTGAATCACAATATGCTGGTTTAAAAAAAAAAGAAGAAAAAAATTATTTAAAAAAACATAGTGGTTTTTCAGAAGATTTGTTAGAGTAAGCAATATAGTGGACTTCTATTTCACTGTGAGATAGAACATACAGGTAGCAAAATGTGACACTTAAATTGGAAAAACTGGCATTTTGTTTTTTTAATATTAGGACCAAAACACATGTGTGAACTAAGTAATCTGGCATCAAAAAATATTTACTGCACTTTTATGAAATACACGATTTTATGATCAGTAAAATGGGACAATACAGTTAGAAATAGGTGCAGTGTATTCAGTCTGCACCATGAGAAAAGTACAGCTATTAGGAGAACTGTAAGCAGAGTGGGGAAAAGTATGAGTAGGAAAATTTATCTATAAGCAACATCAGGAACAATTAAAAAGTGAGAACCAATATTGAAGGGGAAAAAAAGGGGGGGGGGTGAAAAAGAGAGAGAGAGAGAGAGAGAGAGAGAGAGAGAGAGAGAGAGAGAGAGAGAGAGAGAGAGAGAGAGAGAGAGAGAGAGAGAGAGAGAGAGAGAGAGAGAGAGAGAGAGAGAGAGAGAGAGAGAGAGACAGAGACAGAGAGAGAGACAGAGAGAGAGAGAGAGAGAGAGAGAGAGAGAGAGAGAGAGAGAGAGAGAGAGAGAGAGAGAGAGAGAGAGAGAGAGAGAGAGAGAGAGAGAGAGAGAGAGAGAGAGAGAGAGAGAGAGAGAGAGAGAGAGAGAGAGAGAGAGAGAGAGAGAGAGAGAGAGAGAGAGAGAGAGAGAGAGTGAGTTTATAATTCAGCACTGTTGATGCATACCATGCACTCTGTATCCTAAAATCTGCATTGTGAACTGCATTTTGTATATTTTACCTCCCTGCGGGAAAGAAGGAAAAACAAACAAGCTACCAAATGCAGGGTAAAAAAAACATGCCTGTTGACATACCCTCACACTGTGTCACATCTGTAGATGCAGTCTGACGGGTGGATGTCTGACCAGGGCACAGGTCACAGGAGTCTTGATAAGGCTCAGACTGGTAGAAGCCCTGTGGACAGACCTCGCAATCTTGAGCTCCATTCTGAAGAGTAATTATTCTGTAACCAGCTGTGCAGTTTCCTGTGCAAAACAAATATTGTAAAAATGCATATAGGGGTATAAATTTCAATGAGGCAATTTTCTTCAAAAAATAATTCATATACAAAATATCTTGCACTTTTGTTGGACCAAAAATTGAGCCTTTGCCTTGAACATTGCTTTAGAAAACTGTTAAGTTAAAAACAAAGCAGAGCAGCATATTGTCAATGGTCTCCATTGTAAAAGACACCAAGTCTTTAAAGGAGGAGAATTTATACAATTTTGATTCTGTTAAAACAGTCTTTCTGGTGAACTAGTCCTTTGTTATTTTGTATGAATGTTAAGAAGTCTAACATTGTTTTCTTAAAATATTTTACTTTTTATTAATAAGTATCATAAAGAGTTAAGACCGAAATAAAAAATAAAATAATTTTTTCTATATTTTCTTTGTATACTACTAATTTGACTTTTTAAGATTTGATAACTGAAATGATTAGAACACAAGATTAACAAACTTGTCACAGACTCATAGTTAACTTAGGCGGGAGTGATGGGTGAAAACTTACTAATGCAGTCTGAAGCTTGGTCACTTGCTGTAGACACTGTTGTGAATCCTTCTTGGCATTGCACACAGGTGACTTGGATAGGACTGGACTTGTCTCGGTAGAATCCTTGTTCACATGGCAGGCATGAGTTAGTGGAAACAGCAAGGTATGTGCCTGGATCACAGTCCACTGGAAATCGTTGAGATGAACAAAAGCTAACATTTCAGAGAGTACTTAAACATTAAAAAGAAATACTTGGTAGTTGATTAATCTCATAGAACTTGCAAACAACAATATATTTATTACAGCCTTGATGTTCTTTATAGTTAATACTTTTACAACTATGATTTTAATGCCAGTTTGGCACAGGCAAAAATACAGTTATAGTCAGGGTAAAAAAATATTAACTTATTCATTTGTTGAATAAAAATAAGACATAAAGCTATAATTACATAAGCAGAGGCTGTCTGTTGTGGCTCCTTGGACAAATGTTGTATAGCCTGACGGACATGAGAGACATGACTCCTGCCACTGGTCAGGTTGATACTGACCATAGGGACACTGCTCACACTGGTTAGTAGCTGTAACCCTGTAGGCACCAGGTTCACAAGCCACTGTAAAGTGGAATTGATTAGGCCTAATTAGTTTCAGAGGGTAAATCAAATTAATCAAACTTTTTTAATGTCCAAGATATGGCCATATGACATTTCTCATTTTGCATCACTAGCAATGCTAATTTTCTACATATTTAATCACATGAAAATATCAAAATGCTAAAGAAATTTGTATTTATAAATAATGAAATAGAGGTGAGTAAAATTTTACTAGATATTTTGAATTTTTAAATAGAGTGCAAAACTAATGACTCAAAGTACAAAAGACATGGCAAAAGAAATATAGTAAATAATGTTTAAAAAAAATCTTGTCTTTTTTTTAAACATCATTTTAAATAAAGATTTGCGTCACAATAAAAGGCAAGGTTGCCTTAATTGTTCTCAATATTGCATTAATATTATCTTCTTTATTTTTTACTCTAAAACTAAGCCTAGTTTAGTAAATCATTAAGTAACATAATCATTTCATAAATATAAACACAGGTAATAGCAATGGCTAATCTAATTATAGAAAATTAAATATGCTTACCAATTAAACAACTTCCCTGGCTCTGTGCCCCTGTCTCTGCAGTAATGAAACCTGCAGGACACTCAATGCAAGCTGTGCCAGATCCTACCACATCTTTGTAAAAGCCTATAGGACATTCCTCACATGTCCCCTTAATCAATTGTTTCCCAAGAGGACAACTTGCTGAAAGAAATTTTTAAAAAGAAATAAAAAGAGTAATATATCTATCTATGTATGTATGTATGTATGTATCTATCTATCTATATATATATATATATATATATATATATATATATATATATATATATATATAAATTTTCTTTTATTGTTTTCTAATTTACTTTTTAGAAGTAGGATAATAGATCCATTCCTTTAGCTTGATTAAAGATTTGAAGATAACTATGGATAAAAATAACCCTACGACACTAGAAGTAAAAGAAATGCATGTATTAATACATGCTTCAAAATAAATACATTTTGTTTCCTGAAAAAATACTTTTTCCTTGCATAAATTTTACTTTAAAAAGTTACATTTTTATTTCAAAACACAGTTAACTTAAATGGAAAATTCCAGCACAATACAGCTGATGAGGACAAGCTCTTCTAGTCAATTAAAGGGGGAATAATGCTCCTTAATGAGAGAGATTAAGAAAACCCTTCAAACTTACAAAAGCATTGATCACTGCTATTGGCCCCAGGTTCACCAGTGGTTGTATCCGCAGGGCAGTCTAGACATGAAGTCTGCCATTTTTCAGGTTGATATGTTCCTATGGCGCATTGTTCACACTGATTCTGGCCATTTCTGAAAGAGCCTGCGCTACAATTTCCTGGATAGAGGACAATTATTTCACAAAGTTAATAATTAATTTTGGTTAGGGTAATTTGAAAAGACAGTGTGGTCCTCATTGTGACTAACAGTTAATATTTTGAAAATTAAATTAATAAAGATTGACTCACTGAGGTATCTTCTTCTTTATTGTTTTACAATCCAGATGAGTAAAAAGTGACATATTTAATACCAAAACAAGCATAATCTTTATTTAATAAATTTCCTGTATGGAACAAATGGAAAGGGTAATGAAATTTCTTCTTTAACATCACAATGAGTGTTGAGAGCACAGCGTATTGATTGTACAAATTGAACTCATAGTGGCTTCTTTTGATGTCTTTCTCAGGTAGCAAGAGTTCTTGATACTTTAAATCATTGATGCAATATGACTTGTATTTTGCACTTTAGTACATGCTGTGTGTAATGGAGCTGTTAACTCATATGTCTTGATAAGATCTTCCTTTACATTTATAGAGTTAGTTACTGTATATCTTTCAATATCTGATTAAATGTACTTAAAGTAAAAGTCACAGGCGATTTATAAAATATAAATACAGGACTAACTTATGTCACATTCTCCAACTGTTGTAGCAGCTGTGGGACTGGTTATGAATTCACCCCCTGGGCAGAGGATACATGCACCAAAAATGTCATCTGAATTATCCTTATAATAGCCAATCTCACATGCTTGACAGTTGTCTGTTCCACTTATAATCTCAAACCCTGAGTCACAATAGGCTGGGAAATGGATAAAAGGAAGTACAATTTAGCTCAGGGTCTGATCATAAACATAATGTCAGTTTTAACATAAAAGGCAGCATGATGAAAACTCACACACACACATAGCCTTGTACATCTCATAGCACTTGAATGTAATATGTTTGTTGGAAAGATGACATGCAGGATCTTAGACATTAAGGCTTTAGGCTTCAGAGGATCCTGTTTCTGAATTGTATCTTTACTACATTTGCTAGTGTCTTTTGCATTGAAGTCATTAAATTATTTATGTTTAAGAATGAATGGATGAAGGATAATAATTGATTGTACGCTGAAAAAAAAAAAGAAAACCTTTAAAAATTTTTAATGACCAATGAGTCTATTTCTAATTTTAAAAATTATATTCTTACCTTCACACTGTGCTACATCTGCAGATGCTGTTTGGCGGGTAAAAGTTTGTCCAGGGCAGACATTACAAGAGTCCTGGTAAGGCTCAGATTGGTAAAAGCCCAAAGGACAGACCTCGCACTCCTGGGCCCCATTCTGAAGAGTAATTGTTCTGTAGCCTGCCGTGCAGTTTCCTGTGCAGATTTCAAGTGTAGCCATTATCAAGTGAGTGAGTATGGAACAATAATTCTGACATTACCTTTTCTTTTGTTTGAAAATGAAAACACTCATAACAAGTTTGGAATTGATAAAATTTTTTTCATGAGAAACATCACAAGCCTGTCAAAAATTTTATCTCTCTTGCCATGAAAAAAATGAATTATGTTTTTTTAATTTCTTTTTTTTTAATTTCACCAATTGGAATTGTCATTTCTGTTCTGCCATACTTGACAAACATCCAAAGCCTGTCCAAAATTTAAATCTCTCTGGCCATAAAAAAAAATTAATCTTTTTTTTAAATTTGAAAAATTGGAATTGCAATTTCTGCTAAACTTGAAAACATGTGAAATAGAAATAATGTCTCATTGGATTAAAGTTAAATAAATCTTAGGTATCAATATTATCAATGGATCTGCACAAATGGTTTTCATTGCCAATAGAAATGTGGCCTAAAGACCGGTGTTGACTATAAATAGACATTAAGTTAGCTACAGAGCAAAAAATTGTTGGAGACAAGTAAACCGAAGAAAATGGAGACATGAGCTAATGGGTTAGGTGTCCTTATTGAAGATGTAATTCAAAATTTCTTTCAATCACAGTTTTCAGAAACTCTTTTCATTCCAAATTAGCTGGCTGTGGTTTACACATTGAGTTATACCAAGACTCAAATTTTTGGAAAGGTTTTAGTTTGCACAATTAAATTGTGACTAAGAAATTTGATAAATCAGCATCTTCTTCCAGGTCTACAGTTAATTATAAATATATGATCTAATAAAGAAGTTTTGAATGAGTACTGAGCACTCACTCTAATGAAACCTTCAGAAAAGGAAGTAAAAAAAAGACAGAGATCACCTTAGACGTGTCATCATTGAAGTCTCAAGTAAATATGAAATGTTCTAGAACACTATTTTAAGATCATTTAGTAGAATGAACATTGATTGAAAGAGCAATCTGATCCATAATTATTACATGATATCAGTGTTTGTTCAACTAATCATAAATAGTGTCCATAGTGGTGAAAAAAACACTGGCAGCTTCTAATAAGATTTATTAAAATGTCATAACATGACTCACTTATGTTACAGGCAGCCACGGTTTGTGCTCCAGATCCACTTGTAATGTAGCCTGCAGGACATGGAAGACACAGTCCCAGAGGGTCTAGATTGTTGTCCTTGTAGAAGGCAATATCACACTCTACACAAGAGTTATCCACCAGTTGTTGACCAGATGGGCAGAATCCTAGAGAAATAGATTTATGAAAATGTTATGATTGAAGATCCTGTATTTTTATTTCTGTCCATTGTCTTTTTATATCGTCAAGAGCTTGGAAAAAAACATTAACAATTAGAATAGACTGCATAATATTCAATCAGTCACCCAGCAGTCAATCAATCATGTAGTCAGTCATGGTGTAAAAAACATACTCACGCAGACATTCTGAGAAGGACACAGAGCCTGCAGATCGTGTTGTGAAGTTCTCAGGGCAAGTAACACATTCCTTCATGTTGGTCTGCGGCTGGTACTCGCCAATAGGACACAGTACACATGCTGTGTTTGTGTCATCAGCTCTTGATCCCGCAGAACACTTCACTGCAGCAATCATATCATATGCAAGAGAATGATTTGACCACTTACGCTTTGGCTTCAGAATAATAAAAATATTTTCAAATATTACATTATACATTTTTAAAAATCAAAAGGTAAAAAAATTCTGCATGATGCCCCTACATAATTAAATAATAATATCAATTAAAGGAAGTTATGCAAAATGGTAATATAACAGTAACAGTCTTATGACAGTCTTAAAAACAGTCTTATGACAAAAAACAACAACCCATACTTATAGAATATCTTTGAGGAAAAAAAAGCGCATTCAAATAGGAGCAAATTGGTTAAAACAGAGTTTGTATAATTTTAGTCCCTTTGTTGTATCATTTATTCCTTGCTTTGAATTTTCTGATTTCATTTATTTCAAATAGCAAATTTCTTAACTTTGTTAACTGATCTGATGTTATAAAAATTATTAACTTTAAAAATTGGTTTCACTTATTACAGCAACCTTTCTTGCAAATAGAGATGATTAAAAAGAGGTTCTCACATATAGAGCAATTGCTCTGTGCTTGATTGCCTTGTCCAAGAGTGGTGTAGCCGTCAGGGCATGGAACACACACTCGAGAAATAGACTTGTCCCTGTAGGTACCCACAGAACAGGGTGAACAAACTCCAGAAGCCAGCAGCTGTTCTCCAGAATCACAACCCTCTACAAAAAGCAAGCAGAAAAAAATGGGGCCGTTAAACAGTAATTTTTAATAAAAAGTTTTATTTCTAAAGCATGCTTATATTGTTTCACTGCTTGGTTATGTTGAATAGACTTTTATAACTGGACAATGATGTTTTGTGTTGTTTCAATTTATTTATCTTCCCCATACATCAAAGACTTAACCTATTCTACACTATGTTTTATCTAAAATGAAGAATCCTGCAATTAAGAAGGGCAATTGTTTTTTCTTTTAAAAATAACATTAATTTGGGTGAAGTAAAGGTTTTTCCTATATAGACAGAGCTTAGTTTTAACATAACTGGAACACTCATTACAACTTTTGCTCTGATTGCCTTAAAATTTATGAGCCAAAGAAACTGAAAGAGAATTGGAATCAGTGCTCTTAAGATTGTACAAAATATTTCTTCTTCACTTAACTTACCAGCACAAGACATTATGGATGTCGACTCAACTTGGCCTGTAGTCTCTCCAACTGGACATGGCTTGCATTGGAACTGACCAGTCTGGTCTTGGTAGAATCCAAGGCCACATGCCTGGCAAGTTGATACTGTTGTGTTGTAATACTGACCCAGAGGACAATCATCTAGATGAAATTTACAATCAAAGCTTGTAATTATCAAAATGTTAAAAAGCTGTGTCTATTGATCATATGTGGTGACATGATTGAATTTTGTTAAAAATTTATGCTATCTAATTAGCAGAATATAATAAAGATACGCTTTCTATAATTGTTGTAAATAATTTTTTTTAGTCCTAGTACTTAACAATAACTGCTTTATTTAATGACATTTCCCTAGCAAATATACATAATGTGCATTTGAATGAAGCCATATAAATTGTGAAAAAGTATCATAATTTTTTTAAATATTTTTAAATACATTTCAATGTAATTTCAGGTTTCCTAATCTCATAAAACAGGATAGACTTCTGGACCTGATTGATGTATTTTAAAGCAAAATCCGGTGATACCTTTATAAAAAGAGGTGTGAAATGAATGCATAAAAAGCAAAGCCATTCTGAAACTTTAGATCGCAAAAGATAAGATGGACAAAGTAGTCATTTTTTTGTTGCATAGATAATGGTAATTTATAAACTTATCCACATTGCAAACCTAAGATATAAGCACAAATATGTTTCTCATATCTGAGACATACAATCACTTGAGAAGTACATCACAGTCATTACAGAATACATCTCTGCTTACCTACACACAGATCCCCACGGTCAGCCCCTATCCCATCCGTGGTCAGTCCTGGAGAACAAACCAAGCAAGCCAACTGACCATAACCTGCCTGATATTGACCAACAGGGCAGTTATCACACTGAGCAGTACTGGTGTTGTAGGATGTTCCTGGGCCACATGATACTGGAAGAAGAAGAAACACATTCATCAGATAAGTTTATCGAAAACCCAGTTTTTAAAAACTGCAAGTTAAACTGATCATAGCACATATCTTTTATTTAAAAACTGGTGAACCTTGAAGGTGGCATAGATTATGAAATTCCTTAATATTAAATTTTCAAATTTGGATTAAGACCCATGGTTCAAGTTTAACTAGTATGAAATAAAAGATTGGATAGGATCTATACTCACCACACTGCCCATCTCTGACAACTTGGCCTGCTTGACATGTAGGAGCAACTGTCACCTGGAAGGCATCTCTGTCCAGCAGGTTGGAAGGGAAAATATCCTGTGGTGGAGGATGTTGTTGTTAAGCTTAGCTAAAATGATTTGAAGTTTTAAAAAGAAACGAATCAAGGAAAAAATTGACATAGTCCAAAAACTCATGCTCACGACTAAAAGGAATGTATTTATTGGTTCCCAAAGTAGACTCATAGAAAGTGGTAGGGAACTTTAAAGAATTTTGAATTGCCACTAGTCTACATTGATGTGAATGTTCACAATAAGGAATCTGTCTATTGGATAAGTGATATTTTTAAAATATATGCAAATAATATAGGGATGATTTTTTTTATTATTTAAAAAAAAAGGTGGGAAGCAATGAGATGAACAGCATTGCTTTTTGGATTCTTTTGAAAATTAAAAAAAAATCATTCTTTTCTTTTCAACTGAAGTTCACATTAAGACCACTTATAAGAGGAAAATTGCAGCAGGCTCCAAAACTATACATACTGTAAATCTTAGAACATTGTTGTCTAAAACAGCAGCAAGGAACACTTCTTCTGCTGAATATGTGTTGGAGCCATCACTCAAGGCAGATCTACGAGAGGTATGAGTGAAAACAATCTTTATATTATATAAAGGTCCATGACAAATACAACTATCCACAATGGTATATAAGGGGAAATATAACGCAATAAAAAAATGAATTTGTAAGTCCTATTTTTTTATTGGGATATGATGCTGGTCTAACTTCCAACAATCACAATACATAATAAGTTTATCTTATTTAAATACAAAATTTTAATGCTTAGAACATATTTTTTTTTGTAAACAGAGATGGGACAACAAAACAAAATTTTCTAAAAACAAGTTGTCTCTCTCCTGACATTATCAGTGCCGGCTTGTATCAGAAGGTTCAAACATTCTTTCATAACTATCATCAATTTACAACCATCCATCAGAATTTAACAACACTGAGCTAAATGGTAGCGGGCACGGTGAAATAAAATACATGAAAAGCAAGGCTTGCAGACTATCATTCATCTATGTCTTTCTTAAAAGTTGTGCTAGGACCATCATTAAACCTACTGTACTCCTTCCACAGAAATGTTGACCCTTGTTTCAGGTAGCTGACTACAGTCAACTGTCACTATAGCATCAGAACAGTCATTTGTTGTGCATATGCTATTTCCCCAAGTTTGACGCAACTGAAAGAAAAAAAAATATAGCAGATCATTGTAATATTGTCTGCAAGTGGTTGCAATGCTACAATTTAAATGGTATGTATCATCAATTATACGGACACAAAATTACTTGTAGTATCAGAGCTGTTGCAGGCAGTATTTGATTCATGATAAGCGGTATTGTGTAAGTTTGGCATTCAAGGAAATAACTGTATAGCTTAATCAGAATTGCTGACTTTGATAGAGACAGTATTTGAAATTAAAAAAAAAAACAGAGTAAAAGAATCATTACACTTCCCTTGTTTGATACCTTTCAAGACTAGTCAAAATTGTATAAGAGGCAAGTCTAATAAATTTCTCAAAGCCTTTATAATTGACTATTACCTGTGAAATATCCTCTTTGGCTTTCGTATCTATGGCAGATGATATACTAGGGCAGTCTGTGATGTCAATAGTATACCTTAGCCTTAGCTCCACTCTGTTTAATGCAGCACTCTCAATACCTGAGTTTTTCATTCAAAAAAATATTATTCAGTGAATCAGTGTAAAAAATAATAATTGTGAAACAAATTCATTCTCAAAATCAATCCCTATTTTGAAAGCTTCATTATTTTATAAGCATTTTGAAATATAGATGAAAGCAACCACACACAAAAAAAAAACGCACAAAGAACAAAGTCATCCTTGCAAAAAGTCCATTATTTATTAGACTACATTGATGATAAATGATTTGATAGAAGTGGCAATAATTATACACATTGACTTAACACGTATGATTCAACTTAACAAAATAAAGTTGAGTCTTTATAAATTTTTTACTTGGCTGACAATGTTTACTTTGTCTAACATTATGAAACTTCATAGTTTCATCATTGATAGTAAGAACATAATGATCCAATGACATTCTTTATCATCACGAATGTTTCGAAAGAAATTTTTGCAAGCAGAACCTAAAGAGTTTTACCGATGCCTAATTAGTTAATAAAAGTAAGACCATCCTGCCACATTGCAATAGTTCATCTAATCCTGATTGTTCTACTATAGATTTGTCTCAGCTAGAATATTCTTTTACACATCTATCTATTTTAAATATCTTATCATGTTATGATACTGGGGAATTGTTTGTCTACCAAAATATAGCTTGCAAAAATTTAAATAATCATAAATGCCCTATAATAGGTTCATCAGATCTTTATACAATATCCCACATTGGGCCTACCTCAACTTTAAAATGTTACTCCAATTCAATCTAATCCTACAAACCATTCCAGTTTTATCTCATCCAACAAACCCAACAATAGATGGAAAAAAATGCCTACCCCATTCTTTAACTTATACTGGCACTTACGTCCGCAGGTTGGATACAAATTGCCTGAAGCTCTGAGCCGTGACGACCACCAGTCTCCACCTGGTCCACAGCTGTAGTACACAGGCATAGCTTCCACAGAAGCTGTCCCTGCTATATCACAAGTAGGTGAGCAGGCAGTGTAGCCTGGGTTTAGCAGTGATACATTCCCAATATTTTCAAAGCAGATGGCCAGTCCTCCGCCACGAGGGGATGCCAGGTCTGGGCAGAATTCCTCTGTAAGACATTACAAATTATTTCCAGCTAGAAAGTTAGTTGCAAAGAAAATTAATTTTGGACAATATAACGATTTTCAGTGTCTAGAAATATTTTTGTCACATTATAAAGTAATATAGATATTACTTGGTCTTAAAGTTTCTTTTTTAACATTACAGCAACTCACCTGAAATTGGTGGGCATTCTTTTTTTTTTTTTTTTGCATTTGCTGTTTTAAAGAAGATTAAAATATTCAAAGAAACAGGCGCAATGTCATACGTGACAAGCAATGGAAAGTGCAGTGTATCTTTCAAATAGAAATTAAATCCATTTTTACAAGGACAAATGTTTCAATTTGCCACTACCATGAAGTGAAAAGTAATCTCAGTTTGTGAAGCCTTAGACAGGCAAGAGGGATTGGACTCTATCTGGGCAGCCTTATCCTTAACTTTAAAGAAAGCAACATCTGTGTTCCTGAATATTTCAGAATAGTTAATTAATCTGTAAGGAACGAAACATCCTGTCAGCCTTCATCTCTTGTTTGCAGCATTATAGGAAAATAGAAAGTTCTAGTTCTTTTAAAAATATCACAAAAAATGAAGGACAATAAAGAGAAGGTGCTAAACTTTTTAGGAGTAGCCCAAATAATTTCAGCTGATATTTCAAAGCATTAAAATATTACTACTTGCTGTATACTTATTATAAGAATTTTTAAAATACCATACACTGCTCATTGCTGAGTACCAATAGAACATGTCCATTAATGACTTTTTCAAGGCAATATCAACAAGCATTGAATTTGGGGATCAAATCCACACATTCCAACGATGAGTGTAATACACTAACCACTGTGCCTCATTTTCTGTATAAAGTTCCTTGTCTATGGCTTATACTTTTCTATCATTATTTTCAAGGTGCATAGGTTTCCATAACAGATCCATCAAAAATGTAGGGATGATTAATAAATTTTGAGATTTGTTTTGACTGATCTAACTTGAACATATAACGAATTAGCACATAATGATATTCGTCTCTAACTAGAGCTTACCATTCACATAGATGTTAAACGCACATATTGCCACATTGCCAGAGGTATCCTTTGCAGAATATATCACCTTATGTTCCTCGTGTTCAAAGAAAGTACCTTGAAATAGATAGGAGTTAATATTGTCAATGTAACAGGCTTTCTTAATAAAATTTCAGAATAAATCTAAAAAGAACTTAGGAGTTTAAAATTTATCTTTTTAAGTTTATTTGTAAAGTGAATGTATTTAAAATTTTTTCAGCTAGGTCTAGTTTTGATATGAATTGTTCATATTAAATTATTCACACATTTTAGTTCCGTCTTTTCCTTTCTCATATTTCTATCAATTTTCATTGCTCATTGCTCTTATTGAATATTCAACTGTAACCCTTCAAATCATGTACCATCATTCATAACAGAGTTCTCTTTTTTTTCCTCAAGATTTGTGAGACAAATTGAAGGAAACACTTCTAAAAGACTTAAAATCCTACCAATTTTACAAATAGCCTTGGTTTGTTAAATTATTTAATCCAATGTCTCTAAGTCCTCTGCCTTTTTCTGTGCTTCTTACCAGGCTGATGTGTAGATGTTACAGAAACAGCACCAGTGAAACTTGGTTCTATCCATGTGACCTCAACCTTTTCATAAATAGTTGACACTGAGATATCTCCTGGGCAGCTCACCAAGGTTGGAGGTGTAGAGTCTATACAGTGAGTGAAATAATAATATAAAAATGTTAAGTGATCTTTGGAAAGAAAGCAATGATTAAATAAAACACTTTCTACAATTCTTATCATTGGATATTAACTTACTATTCTTCACAATATTTTATTTCTATTCGTTATCTTTATTCAAAGACCTCTATAGTTGATTTAAGCCTGCATTGTCTGTTTTTTTATACCCTTTAACTTTGAATGTTTTTGCACATTTTAAATGGTACAAAAACTTTGATTTCAAGCAAATATGAAAAACTCATTCGTATACTTCTCTGTTTTTGTTGGGTTTTTTTAGGTGTTTTTTTTTTTTTTGTTGTTTTAGGCATAGAAAAAGTTTAAATTTTCAATCATAATGAAAAACAGATCATAACTTAATCAGTCACAGAAAATTAAATCACAGTAGTATGTCTTGGTGGATATTATTGCTCAAACAAAAAGCAGGTTCACTTACCTCTGGGAACATAACAATCTGGACCAACTCCTCCATTGGTGCAGTTGTTAGGACTTGCACTTGATGGTCTCTGGGCCAATGAGTTCCCATATGGCTGCAGCTCTCCCCATCGAAATACATTTCCAAGATACAGCTCTGGGCTGGCAGATACACTAGCCACCTCAGTGCCAAACTCCAGAGCACGGTCTAGCATGTCCAGGCCTGAAACACAGCCCTGGAATGAAGTGGTAGGGCTGTTGTTGATCCCATCTCCAATGACAGGCAGGAATCTGAAAGTTGAAGAACTTAAGCTTTTTTTATCCTCACAAACGATTGTGCATTATGAATAGTTTTGATCTGAAGCATAATCAACTAACAGATTGATGACCGATTCCCCAATCCCTCACACATCCTCTTCCACACACAAATACATTCAAAGCAAGAGCATATTGTTTCCCTTATCTTCTTAAAAATAACTTTTACTTGTAGAGCAAATTAAGGTCTGAAGCAGACTGCAAATGAGCAATGCATTACAAGTTTGACAACGCTGATATTATGATCAATGGAAAATCACGATAATCAATTTTAAGATAAGAGAATAGATGCAATTATCAAACTGAACTAAAGGGAAAAATACATATCATTGTTCCTTTATTTTGGCATTATCAGTTGCACTAGAAAATAACTAAAAAAAACAAAAGCTCTGTAACAAACCATTGCATTTAAAAAAATTTCTTTTGTTTTGATCATTGAATAGTTACATGGATATCCAAACAACAACAAGAGAGCCAGGCATTCCAATATCTAATTTGTGATTCTGCTAAAATAAACAAAATTTCATGACATAGTCAAAATCTCTTCATAAAATGCAGTTATATGAGACAAAAGTTCACCGTAATGACGGGGAGAATTGTTTGTATCACTGTAACAGCCTAACAATAGTTGAACATTTTTAGTTTGAGAACAACTGCATAAAAGTGATGAAACACTGAAAAAAATACACGTGAATATTATGCCTTCATAGGACATAAAATTGACATTCATATATAAGGATAGCATTTGTCAGGCATCAAGTAAGAGGATCCAATAGAAATGGATGGAGAGTTTCTAATTGGGGTCCATATTCAGATACACCAGTTTAGCCTTCTCATCAAGACAAAGACAAACTTTAGGGCCTCAAATTGATTTACTATGAAGAAGATCATCATCCTGTCAATCAAATGGGTTCCATTTAAGATATGGTTGATCATTCAGAGTAAAATTCAAGTAATGCATTTGATATCCAGTCAATGCTGATATAAAAAAAAATCCTGTTTTCTTAGAGAGGAGAAAGTAAAAACTTAAACTCTGTTGGAAAGTAAAATACAATTCTAAAATCCAAATCTGTCTTACCCGCCTCCAGAGAAGACTTCCCCAGCAGCAAAACCATCCAGCTGACCATGCCGGACAAAATCAACAATGAGGTCAATATGACCGGTCAGTTTCTCCCATGTGATGATGATGTAGTGCCAGTCTCCATCATTGACAGGTTTGAAAGTGTATGGGAGAGTGTTTTTAATGCCCGTCTCATCAAGCGTGAACACAGTCTCTAAGTTTTGGTCAATGTAGCCAGATCTAGAGAGGGGCGATATAATTCATTCTTTTGGATCATTGTTATTTTGTCTTCAAGACTTATAGTGCATAAAAATGTTTTAAACATAAAATGTGAGGCTCTCATGACAATATTACCCACATGTCATAAGTTTAAATTTTTCAAATAAATGAGAATGGCCTGCAAACAAAACATTTTGTCTTGTTTGGATTTTCTCTGTAAGACCGTCTGTTACCAATTTTTTTTTAGCTAATACGAAATTACACTCATCCTTTCCAATGCCCCCCCCCCCCCCCCTCCCCCCTTGCAATATGCCACTATACATGAAACATGCAGAATTTTAGACATATTTTGTTCTTACGGAGCATAGAACAAGGTGAGAAAAGTTCCTGTAGATCCGGGTGTGTTGTACTTGACCCAAAGTTTGATAGTAAAACCACCAGTGTCGCTGTATGGCGCTGGATAGGACAAGGATGCTCCTGAGCCCACAGTGCTTGCTACCAGACAGATGTCAAAATTGTCATCAATATCTGTGGAAATAGAAAGAAAAATGATTCAGATCACAAAAGCTTGAGAAGGAAATTAGTTTGAAAAAAAAATGGCTTTCTATTATGAAATAAATGAGAGCAAACAGTACAGAAACAAAAGGTAGGTCATTATAACATGTTATAGCTTTGAGAATGTATTTACAGTGTAATTACGTATGAAAAGAAATTATAATATATGTAAAAATATTTCTGTTCATCTTGAGTCAGAAAATGTGAATTGCTTTAGAAATGAAAAAAAAAAAAAAAAAAAAAAAATATATATATATATATATATATATATATATATATATATCAGCAAATTTTAGGTTAAGGACAAATCACCTACACTTATAACAAATTCAATGAAGTCTGCATTTTTTTGTTTGTTTGTTTTTTTTTTTTTTTGTAGCAACATTAATAATTATAACGTTTAAGAATTTTTTCCAATTGCAAAAATTCAGGAAAAGGCAGATAAGATCATATTTTATTAACTGACATAAAATTAAGTTTTCAAAAACACCCTTCTCTTATGTAATTTTTTTAATAAAACAACATTATTATCAGTTTTAATATTTTCATAAAGTATGTGAATACAAAAACTACTGCTTTTTTGCCCAAAATCATTGACAAATGAGACCTTTTCTAGGGTTTGGGATTCTTTCATAATGAAATAATATGTGTCACTTATTGAAAAGTAAATATACATTAGCGTCAACAGAATCATCAGGTCTACCTTGGAGGCATGAAGTTCCAGTTTTACCAGCAGGACATCTGCAGAAAGCTTCCCCAAGACCATCCACACAGGTGGCCAAAGGCGAGCATGTGATCTGGACACAGTTGTCAACATGGAACTCACATTCTCCACCAGTGTATTCTTGGACAAAAAGGTGTGGATCACAAAAGCATCATTTTCCGCAAACAGAACGAATGAATGAAACAAAAACCACATTCCACAATCTCTACATTTTACCCTAAAACTTCAAGTAAATAATTTTTGTGAGGGAAAAAACAGAATGTTTGCTTTAAGTATGGTTTTATGATTTTTAAGTAAAAACTGAGACATTTTCCTCCCACAGAATTTCAAATCCAACCAATGAAAAAAAAAACAAATAAAGAGCTAATGATTTTGAAAAAGAAAATCATCCTCCATTTCATTCTTGGGATAAAAAAATCAATTAAATTATTCTTCAAAAGGCCCATTTCACTTCTCCTTACCTTCAGGGCAGATACAATATGGCAGTAAGGTCTGATTTCCAAAGCAAACTCCGCCATTTTGACAATTGATGCTATCACAGGTGTAATAACCGTACAGATGACAGCCATTAGAAGTTGTACCTTCACAATAAAAAAGAAAATGCTTTTAAAAACCATTCAAAGGACCGAGTTTTTAAGTGCCACTTACATTTCACTAATTCTAACAGCTTACTGATCTCAGTTAAATGGTTACCATAAATGTATCTGATCAGTGAATTTAAAGTATTTTTACCTCCATCTCAATACAGGAGGGCAGAATACTTTCATACTTATATAAACAGAATATCAATCCACAATGAAATTGAAGTCTTCATTAAGGCCATTGCCTAATGCAGCAGTACATAATTTGTTTGGCCAGGTTGATTACACTTGTAACAGAGCTTACCATAAGGGCAATCACAGGATTGTCCATTACTGCTACACTGGCCCCCGTTCAAACAAGGGTTGGCGTTTGTACAGATGTCCTCTTGTTCTAGGCAAGATTTGCCAAAGTTTGGTGATGTGCACCTTCAAGGCCAATAAAAATAAAGCATTTCCTTTAGCGTGCATAGTCTTTACGTTGTTTAAAAACTTTCAAGATAAGGAAGAGAGAGAGGCAGAGAGAATAAAAGTTTGAGAAGGCCCTGAATGTTACTGTTGCTGATGGACACAGTATGTCATATCACAAAGCCATACTTTCAATACAGGATTCTTATCCTTGCAATCTTAATATACAAAAAATATATATTAGGCTAGAGGGTGAGCAAAACAATCCTTTATCTTTAGATGCACTGTGAAACCAAACATAAAACTGAAGCTAAACATCATATCTATGAAACCAAAAGATGAGTTCAATATTGTAAGCTGGAGAGAAAACATGGATAAAAAATTCGGGGTAGATGGGAAATGCTAAGTTTTCAGCGATAAATAACAGTAAAAATTTAGTAAAGATATTTACAAATCAAAGCATCTTTGCTCAAGACATTAGCAGTTTTGCTAATTTGGGTTATGAATTGTATGAGAACATTGTAGCCTTTAAAGCAAAACTTTGATTGTTTTTCCCTTGGAAATGCTTTGCCTTGATAGTCTAAGGTCCAGGAAGAATCAGTGTTCATTGCTGTATCAAATGATAAAGAAAATAAAGAAAAAGAGAGACCAATGCCTTACTCGCAGTAATAATCATTGAACAGTGTGAGACAAGCTGACGATCCTGCTTGAGAGCACGGCTCTGATTGGCATTGGTCATCCACTGTCTGGCACTGATCTCCAGTCCAGCCGAGTGCACAGTCACAGCTGTAGCTGTTCACCAGATCAGTGCAGTTACCTCCGTGTAAACAAGGTTCAGACAGACAGTCGTCTATATCAATCTAATCGGAGAAATAACATTTTTTTTGCTACTAGAGAAATGAAAGTATAAAGTTTTGGGTATCTTATAAATTAAAATAGTGACCATGATAAGTAAGACTTTAAAAGAAAGAGATGGAAGAAGGAAAGCACAGAAAAGAGTCGGTGCCAAATGAAAGGAAAAAAAAAACAATGAGGAGGAAAAGGAGGAAAAAGAATAGGCCTACATCGAGGGTAAAGAGTAATAAACGAGAAGGGAAAAAAGAGGGTAGAGGGAAAAACAGTGAGACTAGTTATACAAAAAAAAAATGTTTCAAATTTTCCTGGGCATAGATAGACACCTCACTCTATAGTACATCAGGAGTCAAGTTTTGAAATCCTATCAGTCCAAGAAAGAGAAAGAAAGATAAATTAAAATGGAAAAGTATGGAAAGTGCAATTATTTGAATAAGATAATTTTAAAATAATTACATGTATATTCTTGAGTTTCGTTATCTTTTCTTTTTTTTTCTGAAACAGCTAAAAAAGTGATATTTTGTGCTTATAAAGATGTTGTTTAGAGCGCTGAATGAGATATGTTACCTCACAGTTGAGTCCAGTGTAGCCAGGCTTACACGAGCATACATAACTATTGACACCATCAATACATGTTTCTGTGGTCAATGTTTGGCATGTTGCGAGCAAGCAGTCATCAATGTTGTCCTCACAACGTTCACCTACATGAAACCAAAATAGAAACTTTTTTGTGCGATTTACATAGTAAGAAGGAAGTTCGTTTGATTTCAGCAATTGAAATGTTTCCGGTCCATCTTAACATAAGCTGAAGATAATAAAACTTAACTTTCATATTTTAAGAATCCATTCTTACAATTGGTAAGGCAAACAAATATGCTTTTTATATATATGATCTTTTTAGGATTGCTGTTATTGAAAATATCATCTTTACTATTATGGTGAAATGTTGGCACTAAATTGATGATATTATCTTTCAAAACTTTATGAGATCTGACGTGAAAAAATATGCTCAGCGTTCCTTACTAAACCTTTTTTTTTCTCCTTTTTTGTAAATACCTGAAAAACCCAGAGGGCATAAGCAGGAAATACCAAGGAACTGGTCAACACAAGTTCCACCGTTCTGACATGACTGATCTCCAGGGAAGGTGAGGCATTCGTTGATCTCATGCTGGCAGCGTGACCCCTCATAGCCGCCGGGGCACTGACAGGTGTAGGATGCCGCTTCTGTAGCGTTCAGAACACACTGACCTCGTTCACACGGCTGATTCTCGGAGCACACGTCTCGGAGGGTGCACTCGGCAAACTCAAACACTTGAAAAAGAGAAGGAAATTGATTCATGCATAGAGCGGGAAAAATGTTAGGCTTCAAGCAATGAATAATAGAGAGAAGAAATGAAGTTTTGCAAATTTGAATGAAAATGGGGTTTTTTTTTTTTTGCGTAGATGCCTATAAATAACAAAATATTTAATTCTAAAGGAAACAATACCTATGCGCTTCAAAATAAACCAAACATTGCGTCCGTTGGATGCTTATTCATTTGTCAATAGGCCCAGAATATAGACTGTTTACAAACGTCCAGTTGATAAGTAAACCCTACCGTATATTGATTTATGATTTCATTAAAATAATTGTACTCTTATAAATCTCTCTCATGGACATCAATTTATTAAAACTGTTCTTTTTGACAATACAGGAACATTATAAACAAATTGTCTAACGATCCATTTATTGAGTTATACTTTAACAGCTCAAATAGATGAATATATTCCTATCTCTTATGAATCACATGGATTAATCATTAAAGAAATTATTTGATTTGGACTCATACCTCGACTTCTTGCACACAAAAACCGAACTTGGAGGTCCTCGCAAGTAAAGTTCTGAGTGTCGAGGCAAGTAACAGACGTAGCGCTGCATGTCACTTCCGGTGGCAACACTTGCTGGACAGCTTGCTCAGAGCGGCATTCGGCATCCACTGGTGTTGTCGACCCGCAAATTTCCTCTTGGAACTGTAGGACGATGAAAGCGAAAGATTGGGAAATAAATAACTTCATTACATGTTCTCTTGTTTCTATAAAACTATTTTAATTATTTTCTTTTAAATTTTACTTTCTTTTTTTTTTACCTACCGGTGAAATAAATCATACTGCACGGAAACTGCTTTGTAGTATTTTGTCCAGATTTAATCTGCCCTTTCCTCACATTTGTCTCAATCCCTCGTGAATTTTCATTATTATGTAAGCAAATTTGCCGATCCGTTTCTCAACTTTTCCTTTTATTTCACCCTGCAACCTCTTTGTAATTAGAAGATGTTACATTTCCTATTTTGTTATCAAACGCTGGGAAAAAAAAAGGTGTTAGACGTTTTGGAGTGTTTTATATGACTAACTTTTTAACTCCGCTGATACTGGTAAATTTTCACAGCGGTACTAAACTGTTTAACGCTCTCTCTCTCTCTCTCTCTCTCTCTCTCTCTCTCTCTCTCTCTCTCTCTCTCTCTCTCTCTCTCTCTCTCTCTCTCTCTCTCTCTCTCTCTCTCTCTCTCTCTCTCTCTCTCTCTCCCTCTCTCTCTCTCTCTCTCTCTCCCTCCCTCTCTCTCTCTCTCTCCCTCTCTCTCTCTTTCCCTCTCTCTCTTTCTCTCTCTCTCTCTCCCCCCTCTCTCTCTCTCCCCGTCTCTCTCTCTCTCTCCCTCTCTCTCTCTCTCTCTCTCTCTCTCTCTCTCTCTCTCTCTCTCTCTCTCTCTCTCTCTCTCTCTCACTGAGTCCCATACGCAGATTGCATTCTTGCGTTCCCTATCTTGACGGCGTTGTTAACAATCACATTTCGGGCTCGAGAAATGGACAACTCTCTTCAAGTATCAGTATTTAAAAAAAAAATTTTTTTTAATGAACTTCTTGTATAACCTTCCAGAAGCTCGGGAATGGATAATGAATTTGCAAATCGAAAGTGTAGAGAAAAGTAAAATGAAGATTTCAACAGCCATGTTGAGATTTGGAATAGAAACTCTGGGCGTATCAACCAATATGCTAATAACTATTATATGTATATATGTAAAACTTAGGATATTCAGAATGTTTTGTCTTTGTTTCTGGCAAGGAAGAGAATATTCTTTTACTTCTCTCTAAAAAATAATGAAAATTTTCTAGTTTTTCTTACTCCACTTAAAAAAAGAAGAATAAGTAATATTGAATGATTTAAATTTTTATGACCTAGGAAGAAAGCATTTTAATTGTCTGTAAATCAAACTTACAAATGCCAAACCATTGAAGTAGGATGTCGCTTTTAGCCAAGGGGAGAAGAAAGTGTCATCTGTAATGAAAAGTGAAAAGAAATAGGAAAACAGGAATATCATTTTACAGAATCATTTTCAAAGACAATCTTGACTTAATAACGGTAAAAACATTCCACTTAAAGGTTCATTGGTTGTGATGGTTGAGTTTTCCTTAGGCGTAGTATATCTGAAATAAAAATCTCGACGTTAGCCAATGGCTTCCAAGAATGTGTGAACAGGTATTAGGATAAAAACTTTAGAAACTCACACGTGCATCAATCAAATAGCCCATATGTTAGCATAATTATATTAAGCCCCTTTAAGTTAAAAAAATTAGCAGTATTCTGATTCAGTACTTACTAAAGAAGATTTATATATACATGTATGTGTGTGTGTGTGTATATATATATATATAGTTGTGTATCAAATAACATAATAAAAACAGAAGTCGACAATTAAGGAGCGTGGTATATTTTGAAAAATTGTCCTACCTAGTTATGCATAACTAGTTAGGACAATTTTTCAATATGTATATTTAAAAAAAAAAAAAAAAAAATATATATATATATGTTTATGTGTGTGTGAATACATACATATATATATATATATATATATATATATATATATATATATATATATATATATAGTTTGAAGATAAGTTGGAATAATTGATAAGAGTGCTCAACTGTGGGAGCATTTCATAGATATAGAAGATCTTACCTTAAATTCTCTGCATACTACACTTGTGTTTCACACACATATATATATATATATATATATATATATATATATATATATATGTGTGTGTGTGTGTAATTATGTATGTCTCTCCGTTTGTCTATCTGGCGATTTTTTAACTTGGTCACCATTCTCTTTACCTGTGTAGTAATCGCAGTTCTTCGTGGACGAGACGACGTCAGCAGAGACGTTCTGCAGGACAGTGTCTATGCGGGAGAAAAGCCGGCATGTTCCTGTCCCTGGAGCAGTGAGGTCTTCTCTGGGAAACAACGAGAAGCCCACGCAGCCGTTCTGATCAAAGTTGCACAGCGCCTGACACAGGTCTAGAATGAGGTCAAGCTCCTGTTGGACTTCCCCGATAAAAGCAATGCCATACGCCAAGCCGGACGTGCAGTATTGGCCTGTAAGGAAAATTACCACATCGAGGCAATGGTTGACCGATTTCTGACTCAGCTCAGAAGAGACGTTAACAGGCGTGGAATGGAGCAATGATACAACATGTATAATAATAGACACTGAAGGTTGATCAAGCATGTAATATTGCAAGACAGGCTGTCCTTGAGTTGCAATATCCACATGTTGGATAATGTGTTACAATTTGCGGAGAAGAGTTAAGGACAAGAGGCATTGGATAAGAACAGGAGATTATGTCATCCCAAAGATAAGTAGCTCCAATCAACAACAGTTACTTCTGTTTGGGATATATTGGGATATTTGACGGAAAAAATGGAAATAAGTGCAAGACGAGGCTCCCTAAACTATAGGCCAAGTCACCGAAACTTTTGCATGTTTGAGTTATGGTGATCTATTTTTTTCAAATTTTGGGTATAATTAGGATCGAATTGTACTCAGAATGCACATATAATTCAGCCTACAGGCCTATACAACAAAATTATGTAACTGTCACAACTCTGCCAAATAGTTAAATGATATAGCTCTCTCTTACACTTACTGCATAAATTTCTTGTCTTCCGTGACTCGGCCTTTTAGGATGCCTCGGTTTAAAACAAAATGCCTCGTAAAACTCACATTGTAATCATTTTCAATGTAAGTGTGTGTATGTGTATACCATGGCAAATCGATGTTTTTTTCTTTCATTATAATTTGATTAAGTAGTGCATAGTGCTGTTACTCGAGACAAGACTGAATAACCTATTTCGTAACTCATTCTAACTCAAATATTATCTGATTCCATTACCAAAAGGCCTTGGTCAGGATTCGAAAACAGGACTTTCGAATTTTCAGTCAGACACTGCATCGCCTCAGCTATCTAGTATCAGTTTCCGATTGCAGAAATCGCACATGGCGTTTTGAGACTGCGCAGTTATTTAAACGATTTGACTATTATAACGCAACAATATATCATATCAAGGTTCCAAAATTGGCTCTCTGATCTTTTTTCACACACAAAAAAAATGTTTTTCCCTGACCCTTTACGACGGGCCTCGGCGTGCCACCATAATTAGGAATGTGAAGTAATTATCAGTTTGCATATTTACAAGTTATCATTTCACGCCACATAAAAAAAAAAAAAAAAATTAACGGAATTCTCTCTGTGGGCTTTTGTAGACAAGATCGGGCTTTTTCAAAAACTCATGGAAAGAAATTCTACGTAACATTATTGAGGCACCCTTAAAGGTAAACAGATTATATTCTGTAAAGCGATGAGTACTGCCTTATTATATTTTCTGAACATGATGACCTGCTTCAACGGTATTGTTTTACCTGCCTCAAGCAAGAAAACGCTTAGACCAATATTCTTGATCTCACCCACCTTGTGTGTAACCGGGAGAGCATACACACATCGACAGACCCGTGCGGTAGTCGTTCTCGCAGCTAAAGGCGTTTTCACACCGAGCCCCCGTCAGGCCGCTACTGCAGAAGTAGCTGGGATCCTGGCAGTTGGTGCCGCTGAAGCCAGGCAGACACTGACAGGAATAGGATGTCACGCCGTCCACACAGGCAGCTCCGTTCTGACACGGCTCCGAGGCACAGTCGTCTGAGGTTGAGAGAGGGGATATCACTGTTTTATTGTGGTTCAGTATGGGACTGGGTAGAGTGCAAGCAAATTTCGTTGTGGCGATGAAGACTGGAATTACATATATCTCTGTGGTAGCAATTTCTGGTTTCATGTGCTTGCGATTAGTAACTGATAAAGGTGAAAAACTTTCCCAAAATTTTGCACTTTGAATTCGGTTATCATGTCCTTAAGTATTGCTTTGATATTATTTCTTACCAGTCTATCCTTTTCGAGGCTATGGCCTTATATTCTTTGGCAATGTAAAACTCATTCCTTTTTACGTAGGCATAGTCTCTATTAGGCAGTTAAGTCTGTAAAATATTAGGCACTGCCAATTTTCAGCTCCTTACATGATCGTTATCTTAGGAGAAGCAGATAAGGATTAAACCCCCTCCCCCCCCCCCCCCCCCCCCACAAAAAAAAAAAAAAAAAAAAAAAAGAGAAAAGAAACAACCGTACCTATATTTTCTGAGCAGGTGGGACCAGTGTATCCAGAGTTACAAATACACCTGGCGTAGATCTCACTGATGTTGCTACAAGAGGCGGAGCCTACAGGGTCACAGGTCAGCCTGTCACACGGCTGCTCCACTCGAGTCTCACATCTTTAGGGTAAATAGCATCGATGTTTAAAAAAAAATGATATTCGGAGAATGTGACATTTTAGATGCGCCCACAAAATATACCGATGAAAGCTATTGTGTTGCAGTGCCCTTCATGATCTCCAGTCTGTATCAAAGACGTGTGGGCTTTTCTTTTGTCCTAAGAGATTGTCAAGTTCGTTGTACTTAAGCGCTTTACAATTGCTTCAACGTTTTGATGATGATAATGTAACAATAATTTTAACCCATATTATTGGAAGAAAGTAAAAAACAGCATTGCACATCCATGTGGAGGCTCATAATTGTATAAATATTATTTTTAGAATTGTAATATCAATTCCAAGCGCAGAAGGGTGAAAATAGAAAATACTAGAACGTAATGGCAGTAATATGTGACAAGAACTAAGGTGATAACATATTTCTAAAATATTAGAAAATCCGATAAAGAGAGGCTTTAGCACTGCCAACCTGCAGTGTCTGGACAATTAGTCTTAGGCAGTTGCATGTACGGAAAAAATCACACATGTATATTACAAGTTGTCATACATGGTTTCGCAACAACTGTTAATTTGAACTTTTTCTCGGAGATGTATTTTAACATTGCAGGAGTAATATTTTAAAACGTAGCTCAATAGCCTCTTATCATCCTGATATGTGATCGCCAGAAAAAATATAAAAAAATTTAATATTAAGAATTGGAACAATCTTGGCTGTGACACCTATTATCATGTGAAAAAAATCTTTCGATCAAGTGATTAAGCCCATTGTGATTAAAACTTTAGAAATAGCTGCTGAATTTTATTAAAATCGGCCACGGCGTTTTTTTATAATAAATGCTTACAAGACTAAGGTTTTATTCAGACCTGTCTCCTGCGAAGCCGTCCACACAGACACAGGTGAAAGAACCGAAACCATCTATACAGGTGCCACGTCCGTTACACTCCTCAACTGGACAGTCGATGATGTTCTCCTGACACCTCTTGCCACTTGTACCTGAGATGGCAATACGAACTACAAGTTGTGTGTCATCATAAACCACGTTTTATTGTTTTCTCTGTTATAGATATATACATTCAATGCACGATATATAATCTATAAGTATCTAATGGAATACCAGTTGCCTATTCAACATTTCTTTGGTATTTTATTTTTAAATAAATTATACGTTGAAGGAAACCATGGTGACATCTGTGGTTCTTGTTCTTTATGAATGAAAGGTGAAGATGAAGGCAACGAAATGTTTATTGTTAAATCTAGCATTTGTTTCTGTATTTGCGATCGATATTCTTCCATAGTAGAATTTTCTTTAATTAAAATCAATTAGATCATTCCCAAGAGTGAATAGTTTTGAATTGGTATTTTTGGCATGCAACTGTTGACCATGGATTGCTTTCCATTAATGAATTTTGCTCCCATCAGTTGAGTAGTAGCATTTGATAGTCAATGGATACCAGTCTTTTGATTGAAATTGGCTTTAAGGTAAGAAAAGGGACTAAACGAAGATGGTGTCTTGCAGGCAGTCAATGAGTCAAAGATGATTTTCAATTTTTAAAATAATAGTTGATGAAAGAATATATATTATGTAGCTTTATTTTTCATCCGTTCCAATAGTTGAGGGAATTCTGTAGACCACCATGATATAAAATTTTTATCGATAAAAATAGAATGATATAACAATTTTATTCCCCTAATCTTAACAATCTTGAATGATTTATATTCTGTGTCTGACCACACAGAAGCTCACCTTGAGGGCAGAGACACCGGAAGTCTGCTCCAGGCAGAGCCGAACAGTCGCCACCATAGTAGCAGGGCGAGGACAGACAGGCGTCCACAACATCCGAACAAAACCTGCCCCGGAAACCTGGAAACAGGCAAGGGGAAAAAAAGATTACACACGGTCAGGATGTAAATCATGATTATGACGAAATGTTGATTGCAATTTCATACTTATAAGTCTTTGTTTTTTTTTGTTTTTTTTTTTAATCAATTGGTGTGTGGGGATATTTATGTGAATTAGCATGATGTATGTGAACTTCAACAATTATTGCGGATTTTACTTTTCTGATCATCTTTGTATCCTGTTTTCAAGAAACCTGCATCCGTCCTAAATCAATAGATATATTTAAAAAGTGTATAGATGCCACTGAATGAAGTCCTTCTAAGATACCAGCGAGGACTGCAGGAATTTGCAAACCTGTCCAAACCAAGAATAGCAGCTTGGATGGGACGAAAAAAAAAAGAATAGAAACTCCTCCACCTCGGCATTCGTGTAGAACTATGGGAAACTGTTTGTTAATTAAGCTTTATTTGTCTATTTAGCCATGGCAATGAAGCAGAATAAAACAATAAAAGGTAAATGTTAACTCTGTACAGGATGTGCATTTAAAGATAGTACACTTCAATTTTGTAACTTACCAAGGGGACATTCACAAAAACTGTTGTGGTTTTCCACTCTGCATGCACCTCCATTTTGACATGGGTTTGGATCACAAAATGTTGCATCTGTAGCCATAGAGACAATGAAAATGCAATGGTGAGTTTGTAAACATTCTGATCCACTATCAAAATTCAATCCTATACAAGCTTCATGGTCAAAATAAGGACAAATTTGTTGTTCCAATTGTTGAGTCTCTTGGGCAACGTATGTTGAGTTTTTGTAAAAAAAGAATCGATTTAACATTAAGTGAAATTGGCAATGAAATAACGCCTTTCTCGTGGTATTTTTTTTTTCTTTTTTTGTCAGGTGATAGTTTCCAAGTCCTATAAAGCAACGTACTTCCATCAAAGCAGGTGTCTGTGCCCGGGATGGAGGTCTGGTTGGAGGGACACTCCGAGCACCTGGTGCTGCCGGCGGCGCTGATGAACCCAGCCGGGCAGAGCTGGCAGCCTGGGCTGTACCCGGTCTCCGAGTACTGGCCGGGGGCACAGGCAGGGGCGCAGTAGCATTCTGGGAACGGTGGGGGTGGGGGTGGAGGTGGAGGTGGAGGAGTGGAGAGAAGGGGAAGAGTTGTAAAGAGTTACTTGTATTTTTCAGCAGGTGAAGGGGCAAAGGAAGGGTGAGATGATCAGTTTTATATTTTCAAGAGGACAAAAGGGTTGCATAGAGATGTAGAAGCATTAATTGTTTCCTTCTGCAAAAGGAACAGACGGAGGGTGGTATGGTCATGATTTGATATCGTCAAGCGGAGAGCTAGGAGAAAAGGGTTGGATGGAGATGTAGAGGTATTTTTTGTTTCCTTCAGCTAAAGGGACAGAGGTGGAGTGAGATCTCATTGTTTGATATTGTCAAGCGGAGGACAACGAGTTAAGTATTGGATGGAGATGTAGAGGCATTTACTGTTTTTTTCACTAGAGGGGGCAGAGGAAAGATGAGTGATCATACATGTAGTTTTATATTTTCAAGAGGAGGACAAAAAAGGGGGTTGAATAGAGATGTAGACACATTTCTTGTTTCCCTCAGCTAAAGGGACAGAGGGAGGGTGAGATCTCATAGGTTGATATTGTCAAATGGAGGACTAGGAGAAAAGAGTTGGATAGAGATGTAGATGCATTTCTTTCCTTCAGCTAAAGGGGCAGAGGGAGGGCTAGGAGAAAAGAGTTGGATAGAGATGTAGATGCATTTCTTTCCTTCAGCTAAAGGGGCAGAGGGAAAGTGGGCAGGGAGGGTGAAGCACCGAGATATGTACAGCCATGATAAATAATAAAGAAAACATAATAATTTATTATCAAAGAGCAGGGATCAAACTCTAGATGTCGGTAACCCACGAAACAGTTTTATTTGCTATTGAAAAACGATCATTTAAATAAACAATCGGTTTTAATATTTTTTTTTAATGTGTGCACATCTCTTAGTTCTTTTCCCTCAGAATAACACAAAACATTATAGTTATATAAAGCTTGTTTTACTTTATATAATATGTATGTGTACATTCTCGCCTTACCTTCCAAGTTATCATCACCACAGCGCCTCAGGTACAGGTCAAAGGAAGTGCTGTTAAGCTGTGGTCCAGCCCTGTCGTAGATGACGCAAGAATTGCGGGCCGGGTCAAAGTCAAACCCAACGCAGCGACTTCCGGGGTTGAACAGGTCCCACGCCTCACACACCGACTTGCAGTCCACTAGACTCAAACCGTACGTCGCCTGGGGAGGGCTTGACAGCGTTGTCCCTGCCACCCGCTCATACGTGCATGTAGCTGAAAATTATAAGAGTTTTCAAGAACGGACATTCTATTCAAAGTGAACGTAGCGGTAGATAAAGAACGATTATATCGAATGAAAAACCAGTGAAAAAAAACCCACTTCAACAGCTTTATATTAAGGTTGTCCAATATAGAGAAACAACCATATTTGTTTTTTTAAGTTCATTGTCAATCTTATACGTTAGAGAACGGGCTGTAACTACTGGTGCCACTGTTTAAATACTTCTTTCTTTAAATAAAGGAGATCCATACCCATTGTTTATTATCTACAACTTAAACTTTTTTGCTTTTCAGGTATTTGATATTGTAGATAGACATGACAACTAAAACTCTTTGGAAATGTTCCGGAAAAGTGGTTGATAGATAAAACCGATTTGCCTGGGTTGCAAGAGCCATCTTTTAAAGGGGCACTTCCCTCTGCCACAGACTCTCTCTCTCTCTCTCTCTCTCTCTCTCTCTCTCTCTCTCTCTCTCTCTCTCTCTCTCTCTCTCTCTCTCTCTCTCTCTCTCTCTCTCTCTCTCTCTCTCTCTCTCTCTCTCTCTCTCTCTGTCTCTGACTCTCTCTCTCTCTCTCTCTCTCTCTCTCTCTCTCTCTCTCTCTCTCTCTCTCTCTCTCTCTCTCTCTCTCTCTCTCTCTCTCTCTCTCTCTCTCTCCTTCCCCCGCTCTCTCTCTCTTTGAGACTAAATAAGAGAGTATAAATCTTGAAAGTAAGCTTAGTGTACAAAGAACGTCAAATTATAAAGAAACATAACATAGTATTCATCAAACTTGAATGTTAATTTCCTTAACTTTAATTATGTCATAGAAAATATAACCCTACGGTTATTTAAGCCCAGCAAGTTTGGAATTTATAAAAATTTCTTAATAAACATGTTTAAGATAAAACTACAAGCACACAGTAGATAAAATATGTGGACAAGAGTAATATTTAAACACAACAAGAAATATAGATGGATTTATTAAAATCATAAAACATAAAATAAGCCATTTGCTTTATTTTTTTTTATATAAATATTTCTTTTTTATGTATCTCACTGCATATGTTCTTAATATTGATTCTTCCGAAGTTTTAGCTGTAAAATATAAATTATTGTTAGTAAAAGCATTAAGATGGCAAAAATAAATTGTTAATAAATATGTGATATCGATAAGACGTAGAAGTTGGTTGTGGTAGGCATCCCTTGTTGAGTCAAGTAAAGGCTTATGATTATTGTAATAATCTAGACCATGAAACTCTTTAAAAAAGGGCTGATCGTAGGATCGTCAAGACCATAAGTGATGATGAAGATGAAGAGGTAGAGCTGAAGGGAGAGGAAAAGAAGGCAGGATGGAGGAGACAGCTGAATAAGACGAGGGCGATGATGATGATAGTTGCAATAAAGATGATGACGATGGAGACAGCCGAAAATAGGACAATGGTGGCCACCGTCGAGGCTGATGAAGAGGAAGATGATAATATTTATAATAAAAAAATATGCGACAAGTCCCTGATTTTTAAGAATCCAATATTGAAAACGAATGGAAAATGTACATTCACTACTAATTTGAAGAAGATTTGAAAGCCGTAGAGTATTAAAAAAAAAGATTGCTTGTAAATTCAGAGAGAGTTTAATTTCTTAAAGACTTCAATATATATTTTTTTCAAAAGAAATACCAACCACCAGGGAAAGAGATAGCAAAGCCCTTTTTTAAAGATTGTTTTGTTTTAATGATTTTAAAAATGTTCCTCTTTAAAATAGAAAATCAAACGAGTAATCATGCAAAAAAGATTTCAACATTGAAAGTGAGACATTTTTTTTTACTTCTTAAAAGAAAGAAGGCTAAAAAGGTAAAGAAATTTGAAAAAGACGTGAAATGATTATTAAACTTTGGTAAATATGTTATCACTTAATGATCATTTTGCATTACAGATCAAGCGGAAGAAATAATTTTAAAGCCGTGCAAAAAAAGAGTTATTTTAATGCAATTTTTAATAGTACTCAAAAAAAGTTAATATTTAAAGCGATATGCTAAAGATAAACACAAGTTACGGTGATTCAAAATCTTTTGATTTTTATTATCAACCTCTGCTCAGCCTAAGGCTGCCTCTTAAATGAAATTTGGATATGAAGCTTGTCAGTTTTTACAAAAATTAACTTATTTCAAAATTTAGTGAGATTAAAAGTATTTAATGCCTGTTTTTGGTTATTTTTTTTCCTCTAACTACAAACTGGAAAGAACAAGAAAGAAGGCTTTAAAAAACAGTCAGAAAATCCGCTGTGAACAGATTAGGTCAAAGAAAACAATTCATCTAAAACAAGAAAAAGAGCAATCATCTAAAACAATTGGCATCCAAATTTACCATCGCGAGCTGTAAAAAAAATATAAATGCAATTGAAAGCACAACTTGCGATAACAGTGGTGCAATATATACATTATGCAAGCAGACGCTAGCTCTTGGGTAAATAACAGTGATGATCAATTTAAAAGTTTTTTAAATACTTAAACAATTCAGGCTGTAAACCTAGATATATAATACAATGTTTTTGTACCAGATGAATTAGCGCAAAATATAAAACAAAGTCACCTTTGGAAAAGTGTATATATATATATATATATATATATATATATATATATATATATATATATTGAATGCAGTTACAAGTGTATTTGCTGACAAAGTTTTCATATGATTTTGGAAAATTCTTTTGGATCAGCTAAAATACCCAAAAGAGCTGATGGATGTAGCGATTTATATATATTTAAAGGGTGTTTAAAACATTGATTAAATAAAACTTGTATAAAGGTACATAATTATAGCTCATTTTAAAGATAGCTGAAGTTTTGTTCGTCATTGAACTGAAGGTTCATGTATGATGAATTTAATGCAAAAGAAATAGGAAGTCAAAGTTTGATCCTGGAGATCATCTAGAGGCAAAAGTCTTGACTAAATTATTTATATTATAGTTCACGCTTTCCTCTACTCTTTTTAGATTTATTTTATCTTCTTGAACGGTTTATTATACCTGTACATTATTTTCTTTTAATTCATTAGTTTAATGTTGATATTTTTGTCCATGCAATATGCAAATGTGTCAATAAAGCGTAGATTTTATCTTAAAATTTCATATTTCGGTCTTGCATCATTTTAATATTTATGTTTTTCTTTGTAAAAACCGAGCGCTACGTGTGAGGGACCTCACCAGTGCAGTTGGAAGAGAGCGGCTCCTCCTGCCGCAGAGCTCGGGTCCCCAGAGGACAGCCCTGGCAGTGGGTCTTGTTCAGGCGGTATGTGTTGCCTTGACACTCCAGGCAGGGCGGAACCCCTGTGGGAGACACGAAGTTATCGCCGCAGATTGCTGGAAATGGAGGAAATTTGGTACATATACATTCAACCCGGAAATCGGGAAACATGCTTTGATTTTTGAGTAAGCAGGAAATAAACCAGTGAGTATGGAGATGGGCATGTATGCGATGTAAATAAGAGGATTTCTCAGTAGTTCTAGCAAGTAGGCACAAGGTGGAAAGAGGCGAAAAGAAATGCTTGTACCCCTCCTTATATTTGAACCTAAGACTCATAAATGAATTGACATTCAGAGCAGAGGCGCTTAAGAAACTTCACCACTTCCGTTATGGAAAAAAACATTATTTGCACTATTGGTTTGTTTCAGGAAAGTATTGTTAAAAGCTCATGTGGCTCGAATTGTCATTTTTAAGGTTGAAATACCAGCATGCTTGATCTCCATGATAAGCTGGAGGTTTCTAGGTCCTCGTCCTGGCAGTGAACATTTAAACTCTTTTGCATGAGAGACTTATCACCAAATAAAATGTTTCGGTTACCTAAAGAGTTTAGAATATTGATTGAAACAGCAAGAGCGTTTTGCTATTGGAATTGAAAATAAAACGAGAAAAATAAAAGAGAAGAAAACTGCGATTCAGTTTCTTCGCTGCAGGTGCGAACATCACATGCACAGTTATCTTACCTGTGCAAGCTTCAAAGCCGGTGGCGCCCTCTCTTGCTGTGGAGAAGCCAGGCGGACAGAGGGCGCACTGGCCCAGGAAGGGAAAGATGGACTCCACCCAGTAGGTTCCCACAGGACACAACACGCAGGCCGACTTCTCGTCTGGGTTACGAGTTGTTCCAGGCGCACATTTCACTGAAATTACCGATTGAAAACTCCGGGATGACTTGAGATCGTATTCTAGAGATCTACAATTTATCTTCATAACGCTGACTCTTTCTTGAGATATTGCGAGCATATATATCTATTATTTTGTATAACCTTAAACTCCAATTTAAAAAAATGAATATTCATAATAACAGTGTTCGTAAATATGAACCCAACCTATTCGGACATAAATAGTTTAAGTAATATATTCAAACTTACTAAAAGATACGATTAAAGGCCTGTAGGAGAGATGACTAGTTCAGTCACACACAGACGTTTGAGAAGATTTGATTTTTCTGATACGTTAAAGGTTAAGAAATGATGCTCACTTTTCGGATATATATGTCAAAGTTTGAGGGAACCTACTGTTCAAAATCATACAAAAGTTTAGTAGAGCTTTCATTTCAGACACACTCGTTCAAGGACGTGTTTTAGAGATCTATCGCTCATATAATATACATGTATTACTCACAACAAACAGTGTCCGCTCCGACAGTCCTTGAGCCAAGGTTGTTCTCACACTCATCCAAGGGTGTTGTGAAAACTTGACCGATGGTTATGTTAGGACACGAACCATCTTCGTTCTGGACGAGACTGAGAGAGATATTGGCGAGACGCTCTGCCACCAAGCCTTGTCCTGATGGTAACAGACCAAAGTCTGTGTCTATGCTACTGGCGCAGGCTGTGTAGTTGTCCTGGGAGGCGCCAGAGGGAAGCAACTCCAGCTTGAAGTCGAAGATTACCTGAGAAAATTTTGACGTTTTTTCTTTAAATATCACAGATACATTAGTTTGAAAAGGAATCTTAAGTGATCTATGGAGTGTAAAATTGGTTTCTCTTTCGAAATATTGTCCTTTTTTTTAATGAAGTATCTCAAATTTATGTCGCATTAGATCTAAGCATGTGAGAAGAAAGCTTAAAGAACATATGCAAAACATAATTATGCCTGTGAAACGGTTATCTGAAAACCCAATCTTTATTAATAAAGTGTAAGATAAATTGCCGAAACTAGAACTTACTTACGATTGAAGCATGAAAGAAACTTGGTGAAAACCTTAGGTTAGTGGACTTACATAATCATCCAAAATCTAAACAACTTTATAGAGTGGGATAATTATGATGATAAACTGACCTTGTTGAGAATATCGAAAAAACTAGAGGTTACAGTATCTTCTTTCAGACGCACAATCTCGATAGTATCAAGGGCGGCGCATATCGAGGTCAAGGTCGGTTGAAGGTCAGTCAGGGTGACCTCCATCTGACTTGCGAAGCTGAGGAGGCACTGGTCAGAAACGGCAGTGGTCACATCAGTATCGTACTCTAGCGTGATGGACACTACCTTGCCCAGTGGCACGGACTCTGGAGATAGGCCGATCGTGGCCACGAAAGATGGTAACGATTTTAAATATTGGGAATAACAGAGGTTTGACAGAGAAGAAGGTAAGAGAGGGAGAACTTTGAGATATCAAGAAGGATTAAATAAATAAAAAAACTATCTTGAACATCAAGAGAAGGTTGAAGGGAAGAGTATAGAGAAGAAGGAAGAAAGAGAAAGAAAGACTGGAAAGAGAGAGAGGGAGAAAAGAGAAAGAGAGAGAGAGACAGAGAGAGAGAGAGAGAGAGAGAGAGAGAGAGAGAGAGAGAGAGAGAGAGAGAGAGAGAGAGAGGTAAAGAGCGAGAGAAACTTGAAAAAGAGGAAGGAGGAGGGAGAGAGACAGAGAGCGAAAGGATGGGAAGTGACGGACACGAATAAGAGAGAAAGAGAGAGAGAGAGAGAGAGAGAGAGAGAGAGAGAGAGAGAGAGGATGGAGAGAGAGGTAAACAAAGATAGAGAGGTAAAAGTTGATAAACGAACAGAGAAAGTTAAGATGGATAATGTAAGACACTTAGTCAAGTACGCAGACAGACAACAGATGCTTATGCAAAAATTTAATCGTTAGCTTGTCCAACCTGCACAAGCCGGGATGTAGCTCGGGGTGAACTCCTGGCCGGGACTGCAGGTGGTGACAAACTCCTCGTTATCATAAACATCGTAGAAGTAGAAACCATCGGTACAGGTGAAGGTGCAGTTGTAGCCACCGCTGTCTCGAGACACACAGGACTTGATGGTGTTTGGGGGAGAGTCAAGAGTCTCAGGGTCACACTTGGTTCCTGCACCGCAATAGATTTTGATAGAAATAAAACAGTCGGATTGAATAGAGGACATCAAACTGGCGTTAGATTTTTTTTTCTTCCAAGTAGAGAGGAACTTAGTTCGATTATGTCATAGATTGTCTACTGAGGTGGTGATATCGATGTTGATGTTGCCTTTCTTCTAATGGTGGTGTTGTTTTCGCCAGCTTGGAGAATGATTAGAAACAATTCATGTGCTTTGGTCTTCTTATCTTCCATAGTATTATTATTATTACTCTTCTTCTTCTTCTTCTTCTTCTTCTTCTTCTTCTTCTTCTTCTTCTTCTTCTTCTTCTTCTTCTTCTTCTTCTTCTTCTTCTTCTTCTTCTTCTTCTTCTTCTTCTTCTTCTTCTTCTTCTTCTTCTTCTTCTTCTTCTTCTTCTTCTTCTTCTTCTTCTTCTTCTTCTTCTTCTTCTTCTTCTTCTTCTTCTTCTTCTTCTTCTTCTTCTTCTTCTTCTTCTTCTTCTTCTTCTTCTTCTTCTTCTTCTTCTTCTTCTTCTTCTTATTATTATTATTATTATTATTATTATTATTATTATTATTATTATTATTATTATTATTATTATTAATATACTATTAGAGTGCAAAAATTCACCTGCCTGTCTAACTTCAAGAAGAGAAAAGAAACTTTTCACCTGCAGAATATGTTATGTTACAGGTTATGACGCTGCAGCAGAAACATAACTCCCAAATCAGGCCATCAATTACTTTTGTCTTGTATGTTTTAATATTATCATACTGAAATCAAAATACTTTGTTAAACTAATGCAAACTCTAAGATCTCTGGGTAACTCATCAGAGTTCACTCACCCTGTACGAAAACTTGGAACACACAGGTACCATTGTTGCCTCCAGCATCAAACACAGTAGCAGAAATATCAAAAGCTTTTCCAACATCTTCATAAGTCACAGCTATCCCTGGGAGTGAGAACTGTGTGGACACGATGGAACCATCGTCCGAGGCGCTGACCAGTTGATCAGTGAAGGTCACACTGGCGTTGACCATCGGGCTCACGTAGAGGATAACAGGTGAAGGACATTCGACCACTGGAGCAGTTTCATCTGAGCAGGAACCAAGAATGAACTGGTTTCTACGACAACTTTATGGAAAGTGAGTGTAAACTATGCTGAGTTTGTTTTGTGTTGTGATTTGAATTTTTTTTTTAATATCGACCTTAATTACCCAGCATCTTACCAAGGTTTAAGTGCGAAAAATATAAAAATGTTGGACATAAAGCACTAAAGGATTTTCGTGATTCCTGAGTTTCGGCAAATCATGACGTTGATTCGAAGCAACGTTTTTGAGCCAAGCATGTTATGTTGTATGACCAGCATTAGATTTAGTTTACTCTACTACGATTTAAGGTAAATAGCTGAAAAAAGAGTTTCTCACTTACTCAATATGATACATAATGATTAAAAGATACAATGTCGTTCCTTATGTTTGAAAAATTTTCATGAAACATCTTCATACATTTAATATTTCTACAAGGATGAAAATATCATTTTAAAATATATTTGAAATTAAGCCACTTTCATCTTTTTAATGCATTATTTTATAATACCTAAAACAGAGATATTGATGAAACACGACCCTGATAGGCCAGAGTAATCCGTAACTGTGTAAATGACTGTTATGTCGTCAGCAATTGGTTGTTGTGGAAAAAAGTAGGCGGGGTCAACAGTGAGCTCAGCCCACAATCCAGAATTGTCAGCGGGTGTCGGGATATTGAAGGCAGCAGCACTATATCGAGGTACTACCACAACAGTGTTGTTGATTGGGCAGTCTAAAAAGGTGGGATCCTCCACATCTGACAAACAAAAGATTGTGAGAAAAAACTTGCTGAGTATTTTACTTCATTTTTTTCTTTTTACTTGTTTGTTGTAATAAAAAGTACAAATCCAACGGTGACCTTCTTGGTGTTTCACCTAATAGGAGTTTTAATTTTTAAACTTGAATAGAAGAACAATTAGAAAAAGAAACGAAAAAAATCTTAAACTTGTGGAAAGTGGTTAAGTGTGTTATGTGTGTGTGTGAAGGGGGGAGATGGGGAGAAGGAATATTTCAGCAGATTTCTAAAGCATGTCAGCCATCAATAAGGTGATAAAAAGTATAATTTAACCAATCCCCCTCCCCCCCTAAAAAAAAAAAATTGTACAAGACCTGTTATAAATTGGAATGTGCAGATTAAAAATTGCTCTGACATACCGACACAAGTTACATTAAAAATGTTTTGACATACCGACACAAGTTAGATTAAACCTTGTTTTGACATACCGACACAAGTTAGATTAAACCTTGCTTTGACATACCGACACAAGTTAGATTAAACCTTGCTTTGACAGACCGACACAAGCTAGAAATAAACAGTTTTGACATATCGTCACAAATTACACTAAAAATGCTTTGACATACCGACACAAATTAGATTGAACATTGTTATGACATATCAATACAAGTTAAATTAAGTGACTTACCGACTCAACTTAGATTAAACAATTGCTTTGAGAAACAAGCACACGTTAGATTAAACATTGTTTTGACATACCGATACAAGTTAGATTATGTGACAAACCGACTCAACTTAGAATAAACAATGCTTTGACATATCCGACACAAGTTAGATTAATAAACATTGCTTTAACATACAGATACAAGTTTCATCAAAAATTGTTTTGAAAAACCGACAAAAGTTAGATTAAACTATTTTTTTTAACCTACCGACACAAGTTGGCGCGGCCCCACTCCATGTGAGCCCCGATACGCCGCTGACGGCAGCCCCTGTGCTCTCACACACCAGCTGTGAGGTGGGGGAGGGCTGGTAACCTTGACCGTGACACGCGTAGGTCACAGAACTCCCGAGGGAGTAGCCGTTGACGTTGGCGACACCTCCTAGAGCTGTGCCGGGGTCAGGGCAGTAGCTCGCTGCGATGAGAGATAATATCAGCGTACAAAAGACATGAAGTGTGCGAAACGAAAATTATAACGATAATTTTATGAGAAAAGCAAAACAAAACAAACCAAAAACATAGATGTTGAATACACTTTTACATCCTCTTAAATTTTCAAAGGATCACATGATGAAACAAAAGTCATCATTCGAAAAACATATAAATAATGGCTCGAATTTAATTGACACATGTCATAAGCAAGATCGAAAACATAAAAAAAATCGTTGGCTTGGGCTGAATAGATATGAAGCTTAGACTTGTATAAAATGGCTTGGATTGGGTGGATGCAAATCATTTTGCTTGAACCAGGTGGATGCAATTTATATGGTCGAACTGAATTTTTATAATCATAGCTATGATCATTGACTTGAACCTTGTAAATATCGATTATGTTTGATGTTGGTATCTAGGAAACCCGGGCCATAGCTTGCTAGAAACACGTTTCTTTAACACTTGTACACTACATCACGATAGAGGCTTAATGGTTTTGTTCTTATGCTTGCATACTCTTAAGCATGAATATGATAATTGTAATTGAAAATCTAAAAGATGTTAATCTTTCTTATTTACAATCAAAAGAAATAACAATAAGCATTGAACTAAACATCATCTTCGGTGTTTTTCATTCACTTTCAATACACATGATTAAGCAATAAGCTTCCAATGACCGGTGGAATCCAGATGTCATTAGTTAAATTGAATGTGCATCTTTCGATCTTTGAATAATGTGAAATCGTACGGGTTTTTAAATATCTAAAAGTTGTTTTTCAACTCACAAATGCAGTCAAGAGACCCCAAGTCCCAGAGCCCGTTAGACAAACATGCCACCGTGTTGTTTAGAGGCCCCCCAGTCAAATAGTGCGAAGAGATACACTCCAACCTAAAGCTCGCTCCAAACACTGTAGAGTTGTCTGGTGTAAGAAACCTGGCTCGGGCGCCAGCTGGAAGGAACAGCTCTGGTGCGCCACAGTCCACAACTGCAGGAATGGATCAAGAGTAGTGTGAAATGGTTTTATTCTGTTTCTTCATGATTAATAAGGTCTAATTAAGAATACAACTATGGAAAAAGCGCATGATCCTGTGATCTATAAAGGGAGATCGGGTGGTGATCTCTTAGTTGGGGAAATCAAGAAATGTTTTAAAAATTCAGAAAAAAGAAGCGTTGATTATATGTCAAGTTATTTAATTGTAATGCTAGGATGCATTATTAAAATAAAACTGAAGCTTGAAATACAAATCTGCGTGTATAACAAAAAACTAAAATGATGTAAAAAAAATTTTCTAGATTGTTCGATATTGCGTTTAACTACATATATCTGCAAAAGAAAGGAAATAAAAAGTAATAGACGGAGATGACACTAAATTTGGGAAAGTCAGTATACATTAACATTTAACAAGGGAGGAAGTAAAGTTTTTTTTTTCTTTCTTTTTTAATTGAAGTAACAAGGTTTTGAAGTTGCAAATAGAATTGAAAGCAGTAAGAAATTTAGGGCCAAGAATTTCGTTCTCAACTAACTCATTGAGGTTTTTAAAGTTTGCAAGGATTTTCTTTTACTATTGTCGATAATTTTTCTAACACACAACAATAAATTGTGAGATGATGTATTGATGATTTTTCTAACACACAACAACAATAAATTGTGAGATGATGTATTGATGATTTTTCTACCACACAACAATAAATTGTGAGATGATGTATTGATGATTTTTCTACACACAACAATAACTACCACACAACAATAAATTGTGAGATGATGTATTGATGATTTTTCTACCACACAACAATAAATTGTGAGTTGTTGTATTGATGATTTTTCTACCACACATCAATAAATTGTGAGATGATGTATTGATGATTTTTCTACCACACAACAATAAATTGTGAGATGATGTATTGATAATTTTTCTAACACACAACAATAAAAATTGTGAGATGATGTATTGATGATTTTTCTACCACACAACAATAAATTGTGAGATGATGTATTGATAATTTTTCTAACACACAACAATAAATTGTGAGATGATGTATTGATAATTTTTCTAACACACAACAATAAATTGTGAGATGATGTATTGATGATATTTCTAACACACAACAATAAATTGTGAGATGATGTATTGATGATTTTTCTACCACACAACAATAAATTGTGAGATGATGTATTGATGATTTTTCTACCACACAACAATAAATTGTGAGATGATGTATTGATGATTTTTCTACCACACAACAATAAATTGTGAGATGATGTATTGATGATTTTTCTACCACACAACAATAAATTGTGAGATGATGTATTGATGATTTTTCTACCACACAACAATAAATTGTGAGATGATGTATTGATGATTTTTCTAACACACAACAATAAATTGTGAGATGATGTATTGATGATTTTTCTAACACACAACAATAAATTGTGAGATGATGTATTGATGATTTTTCTACCACACAACAATAAATTGTGAGATGATGTATTGATGATTTTTCTACCACACAACAATAAATTGTGAGATGATGTATTGATGATTTTTCTACCACACAACAATAAATTGTGAGATGATGTATTGATGATTTTTCTACCACACAACAATAAATTGTGAGATGATGTATTGATGATTTTTCTAACACACAACAATAAATTGTGAGATGATGTATTGATGATTTTTCAGTTATTTACAGAGTTGTACTGCGCATTCATGCGGGCCTTGTTTCATAATTTATCAAGTCAAAAATTGTTTCAAAGTGAAGTTTCTTTTAAAACAATTTGCACCGCTTGAAAATATTTATTTGTAAGTGAGCAGACAAAGAACAGAAGATTAAAGAGAGGGAGGGAAGGGTGGAGTGCCTAAATCAATTGATATTGATAGTAATTTACTAAGTATAACGAACAAGAGTAATAATAATCGTGGTAGGTCGCAATACAAATGGAACACTTACCACCGCATTCTAGACTTTCCCCCTGAAGTCTGTAGCTAAGAGAACTTGGGTCAAAGATACAAGATCTTGTCCTATTAAAGGTGCCTTGTCCGTCCACTTCACACACCAATGTGACCACCTGTCCAAAACTGACCACTCCACTAGGGATGATCAATCTGGGCCCGTTCCTTAGACCGATGAGGTTGTCAGGTGCACACTGGGCCACTTGTAAAAGTGAGACAAAATTGCGTTCTATATTACTCATATATCTTCTAATTGTTTTTTTTTTTTTCAAAAGAGTCATATAAGATGCGTCATGCCAAGCATAGAGGTTAAAACTAAAAGATAGCTAGCCGGCCCCACCACCTCATTACCCAGCTAAAGATTTGAACCCTGCAGAGACGGTAAATTCCTTCTTATCTGTCCAAAGTTCTACCGACACGGTTCTTAAACGCTATTAACCACCCTATAGGTGCCTCTTTATACTGAATTCAGTGTATGTAGGGAGAATGTTGAACAATAAAGGTTTATGACTCTAGCAGATACATAAAATGTATATTATATTCCAAAACTGACCAACAACTATTACTAATTTTTAATTCAAATGTTACTATCCCCAAGAAATGTTGTCTTCAATCTTTTCTGTTGTTGTTGTTGTTGTTGTTGTTGTTGTTGTTGTTGTTGTTGTTGCTGTTGTTGTTGTTGTTGCTGATACTGTTGTTGTTGTTGTTGTTGTTGTTGTTGTTGCTGATACTGTTGTTGTTGTTGTTGTTGTTGTTGTTTTTATTTATTTTTTTTTAGTCCAGAGAAATCCTACGTTAAGATACATAACTCGAATAACAATAATAAAACTGTCTCTTAATAGCTCGATCCATTTTCATAAAACAATATGAGTAAAATAAAATTATTCTCATTTTATTCCTTTACTTTTGTCCATTTATCTTATCAGAAAGACTTGAAGTCCACCCTTTTTTATGAATTAAAACCCTGAAGTTCACATACGTGTATTTTACCTTGACATGTTGGGAGATTCGGACTCCACTGACCATCGTCCGAGCACACGACAGATCTCAGGTCTCCAGCGGGAACATAGCCCAGGTCACAGCTGATGGTCAAGGTGTCGTTAACGTGGTAGCTTGTGCGAGGGTTGGTGATGTAGCCATTCAGTATATCTCCTGGGTCTGGACATTGGTTCACTAGCAGGGCAACATAAGATGTTTTGGACTTCCATATCTTATCAATATGTTAAACTTAACATTGATCATATACAAGTTATTCTTTTCCCTTCGATATTATGAGCCTCATTGGTTAAATAGATTAATAATAGAAAATTTGATAATAGATTACCTTTGTGGAGTATTGAGAATTTCATTTATGTAATGAAATTATCAAAACGCTCTTGCAGTGAAACAAAAAATGTCTTTTTGACAAGCCGCCATGTTCGCTTGAAATTTGAAGAGAAAACTTGCTCTCAAATGTAAAACGTATAATATTGTTACAAAATCAATAAAAACAAAAGGTATAAGCGCACATTGGGGAAAAGATTTATGTTCATTATCATGGATCAACACTATGTTGTGCCAAAAATGCAGGTGCAAACTTACAGTTTGCTGTCGTAAGAGTTTTTACAAAATCAATGCCCTTCCTTTATGACTGAATGATAAATGTACTACTTATCAGCAGAATCGTCGTCATTGTTGCATTTAAAAGCAAAAGAGGAATTAAATAAAAAAAGATGAACGGGAACGTACAGACGCATGTGTGATCAACTCGATACTCGTCTCCGGACCTGAGACCCGTCTCTCCTGTCGGGATGAAGAAACCGTTGAATCCGTCCCTGGTGAAGAGAGAGTAGCCCGGCTGGTCACACTGGCACTGGTAGCCCGGGACTTGGTTCACACACACCTGGCTGCAGCCGTCGCTCCCTGCCTGGCACTCATCCTCGTCTGGTCACAGATAGCACGGAAAGTCACAGCCAGCATGGTGGGGTTGGGAATATCACAGGCAGAACGGTAGGGTGGTGACAGTCACATAAACACTGTCGGGTGGGGAAATTTACAGCCAGCACGGTGGGGCGGGGAAAAATCTCAGATAACAATTTTGGGAGAGTCACAGGCAGCACGGTGGAGTGGGGAAAGTCACAGATAACAATTAACACGGTGAGATGGGGAAAGTCACAGACAGTACGGTGGAGTGGGGAAAGTCACAGATAACAATTAACACGGTGAGATGGGGAAAGTCACAGACAGTACGGTGGAGTGGGGAAAGTCACAGATAACAATTAACACGGTGAGATGGGGAAAGTCACAGGCAGTACGGTGGAGTGAGGAAAGTCACAGACAGTACGGTGGAGTGGGGAAAGTCACAGATAACAATTAACACGGTGAGATGGGGAAAGTCACAGACAGTACGGTGGAGTGAGGAAAGTCACAGACAGTACGGTGGAGTGGGGAAAATCACAGGCAGTACGATGGAGTGGGGAAAGTCACAGATAACAATTGACACGATGAGATGAGGAAAGTCACAGGCAGTACGATGGAGTGGGGAAAGTCACAGATAACAATTGACACGGTGAGATGGGGAAAGTCACAGACAGTACGGTGGAGTGGGGAAAGTCACAGATAACAATTAACACGGTGGAGTGAGGAAAGTCACAGACAGTACGGTGGAGTGGGGAAAGTCACAGATAACAATTAACACGATGAGATGAGGAAAGTCACAGGCAGTACGATGGAGTGGGGAAAGTCACAGATAACAATTGACACGATGATATGGGGAAAGTCATAGATAACAATGGATGCGGTGGAGTTGGGAAAGTCACAGACAGCACGGCGGGGTGGGGAAAGTCACCGACATTTAACACGGTGAAGTTGGGAAAGTCACGGACAATACGGTGCGGTGGGGATAGTCACAGTGTAAGCCGGACACCACGTAATTGGCAAAAACGATAGAAGGATTTTGTTGTGCGTGTTTAAAAAGAA